>OZ007531.1:5905584-6318384 GCA_963931895.1 Eupithecia pulchellata
CACACACACATAAACCATCTGTACCTACTACTATGATCAACAACTGCGAGTGAGTTCCATATAATAGTTGCATATTTTTCCATGCTAGGTACTTATGTAGACACGGCACTTGTTTTTGTAAAATGTTGACAAAACATCATAAAACCAAAACTAAAATAAACCACGCGTAACATTGTTAGGTATCGGAAAAACTAACATTCCGCGGAGTGTTGCCAGCTATTCGCTCTCTCCCGTCTGAGTATGGAACATAACTCAATAGCGAGGCGCAGGGATTCGGGGGCAACCGACCGGAAAATGGTGGACATGGTGGGGCATTTTCAAACTGACCGGACGTGGCCTCGCCGTGTGAAATATACGAGGTGGGCCCGACTCTGACACTTATATCTCGCTCTATGTTTTATAGCCATCTTTTACGGAATACAGATTTCGTCATAATATGTTAGTATCATATGCAAGTAAGTGACCTTAAATAATCAACAAAGAAGAATTTACAAATATCCAAACAAGTTGTAATATAATTTTATGTCGTTCGATAAGTTTAAAGAATATTCTGTAAAAAAGTAGGTATGTAAGTACTAATTATATATATGCCAAATTTTGTTAATGTAGACCAAAACAGATAGATCAAAGCTAAGAGAAACAATAATATAAATAAAAGATAATAAGGTCTTCAATCAAAAACTTAATCTAGGTAGGTACTATAAAGTTGAAACATAAAGTCATGGTGAAATAAACGCAACGTAGCCCAACATTGTAACCAAGTTAATTTAAAATCAACCCCTTAATCTGTGATGGAATCCAGCAAGAAACTTTTATTAAAAATTGACGCAGTAAAAATATAGCGGCATCTATGAAACTTGAAATTCCCGTGCATTGGACCGGAAAATAGCCGACATAAAGGTCCGATATTCTAGCACTGACCGGGGTTGGAGCTGCGATAAAATATAATATTTATAAAACTGGAATACATACCTTCCGAAAACCTAACGTAGCAACATTACGAATCAACATTTTATATTCAAAATTAAGTACTTACAGTTGCACCTCGTAAAAAAAGAAAAAAAGAACTTTTTTTCTGTATTTATAGATAACTTAAATTAGTATTGTAGCTTTTTCTCTTTCTGTATTTTTAAAACTTTGCTGTTCTTTTTTATATTAATCTGTTTTAGTAATTAATACAATAAGGCCAAAAAGGATTTTTTGGTCTTATTGTTAACTAAATTTTAATTATTCTAATATTTACTGTAACGCTGTGGTTGACCTCAATAAATAAATTATTAAAACATACAAAATCATTCATAGAGAATCCTAACCTTTAATTATTGGTTTTTATTATGAATAGCGGAAACTGTTCAAAAGTCTCGTCTAATTCGATAAAAGGTTTTTAATAGGATTAAGCAGTTTAAATGATGCTAATCAAAATTACAATAAAAATAACTCAGACGCATAAATTAAACACGCAACAAGATGGCGTCGCCTAATGCCATAGTTGCCAGCTATCAATCTCCATTTCCAGCACTCGGGAAATCGCGTCGCCGTTACTGACTCAGTTTTATTTCATTAAGTACACTGGACGATATTAATTTGCCGCATAAATACTAAGGAACGGAAAAAAATTCCACAACAACGAAGGAATAGATTTAATTTGTTTGAAGGAAATATAACTTCAAAATAAGTTCTTGGAATATTAAATTATGTTATTATGGGGTATGGAAAATACTTGTCTGCCCACAATATCAATAACTAACCTAAGTTCTGTTTTGTTTCAGGTGCGAACACTATTCGTGAGCGGGCTGCCGATGGATGCGAAGCCACGAGAGTTATATCTTCTATTTCGAGCATACGAGGTAATATTAATATACCAAAACTACGACACAAATATTACTCTATCTTCTTTACAAACACGATGTCATGAAATACAAACGTCCCTCTTCAGTCGTATCAAATTCGTACAATACACTAAACATTGACAAGGAAAATATAAAAGGTATAAAACAGCATCGGTTCCGGCACGCGACGAGACTAGAAGTTCTCGATTCGGATTACAGCACCGTAAATATCAAATGTCATGCTCCGATTCGTAATATTCGGATTGAATCGATTTTGTCTGTCGATAAGGGGGATTACACTTGATCCGGCTGGTACGGACGGCGCCGCAAACATAAAGGTACTCGAAGTTATACCGAGGGAACGCCGATCGCGTGCTACGCCCGTGCCAGGCTCCGTGTAGAACCATTTTTCAGTTCGCCGTATAATCTGAATTTCACTATGACACGGATGACACGACGAGCAATTTGGGTAATTTTCCCTTTCTGCGAACAAAGTCAATAAAACTTCCCTCTAATGTGTGTAAGTTAGCTGGAACGGATTGTTTAGATAACATTAAATAACCATTATGTTTTATTTGCAGGGCTACGAAGGCTCCCTGTTGAAGGTTACCAGCAAGAACGGCAAAACAGCTTCGGTGAGTTCATGTGGAAGCAATAATTTAATTTATTCTCATTGCTCCTAAAGATACTGAAATGACGTAACATAAACATTGAAATGTTCGCAGCCGGTCGGCTTTGTAACGTTCCACACCCGCGCCGGTGCCGAGGCGGCCAAGCAAGATCTTCAGGTTAGTATCCCCACTCAGTCATTTATATCCACACTAACCAAGTATTATATTAATAAACATAGAGATAGGTTTATAGTTGAATTTGATCCAATATTTTTCAATAAACGCTCTCCTTTATTATGGTTCAGTGAATTGGAACAAATTCAACCCAATAAATGATTCGTATAGAATTTCATCGAATATTAAAATAATGTGTTCTATTGGGAATATATCCGCAGAGCTAAAACACAGTATCTTTATAAGTAAAGATATAAACAGATCACGTACTACCTACACATATATCGCCTAATTAACTTGACTGGCTTCGATACACAGTACGTTAGGATACTTGTACTACAGCGCAATTCAATATCTCAATCAACTGAGATACCTACTTCTATCGGTTGACAAGCTATTTATTGTAAATACTAAACTTGTAAACGCACGGTGTTACTAAACCTCTTCTCATCACATGCCTCAACACAGCCAACGAGCACTATAGTAATACTCTCATTGTAGACTTGGAATAACATTTCCTGACTCGAGTAACCGCATCGTAAGTTATGCTAAACCCATGCACATATCGAACGGCCGAGTCCGCGAAGCCGGCCGCGGCCCCGTGCGTGCGGCTACGATACGGTGTAAATAAGCAATGCATGTCACTGTTTGACAGGTTTTTGATGTCACAACCCGAGCACTGTGTTCCGTCACCCTAGCAGGCGCAGGCGCGGACCTAAGACATTCAAATACATTCAATCCTGTTCAATCAGAATCAGCGAAAACGCTACAAAATTTTGTCAAGTACATTGCTCTCGGGGTTCAGTAGAGTCCATATAATTTGTTTAATCTTTACCCGCGCCCATGGTCCGCAATCTCCGCGGAGGGCGGCTCGCCGCCGCGTGAGCATTGCCGTCCGATCTTTCCATCGTCATTATATCGGAGCGCCGCACCGCTCGCGGCTGTTCACAGCAGGGCGTCCGGTTCGACCCCGACATGCCACAAACGATTCGGCTGGAGTTCGCTAAAAGCAACACGAAGGTCAGCAAGCCGAAGCCGGCAGTTGCCACAGCCGCGCCAGCTGCACACCCCGCATTGATGCACCCACTCACTGGACGTAAGTACCGCCAACGCACACACGCCCGGCGCGCGCTCGACGTACCCGACACCTACCCACACACGACAACCGCCTCACAACCCTCCGACGGTGACCTTAAAGCGTCCTGTACACAATGGAAACCTAGTCGACTCCGTCCGATCCCTCTTTAGTTTCATTGTTTGCCAGCAAATTAAACTTGCCCGAAACCCCGTAACGCTAGTGTGTATAATGTATATTGAAATAGGTACCTACTCGTACAAGCTATCCCTTTTCGTTATTGGAATTCCGTTACGTTTACAGAAAGCTTGCAAAGTTGCAACTCTGCTTCCAAAGATTACATGTTAAACAATTTCATAGTTTACAGGACGCTTTTCACAACTTTGCTGCCCAAACACATGGGGATACTCTAGTGGGTGAAACTTTAGTTGGGGGGGGGGGGGGGGGTTGGTCGAGCGAACGCGTAGGGCAAGTATCTGTGATCGCTTACACGTACCACGCAAGGCCTAGCTCCGCGAAGCTATTGATTGATCTCTCGGGTTTTCTATCACTCTTGTCTATTACATGTTTTCATGATAACATAGTACATTTGGGTTTGTCCAGTTGGGAATTTAATATTTAAACAATCAGATTTTGCACCCGGCTACGCCAAGCTTTCAGACTAACGACGAGTATAATGAAACGACGATCATGACCGTGAAAACATGTCAAAAGCACATTGTAAATAATACTAGCGACAGATGACACACGATGCGGCTAGGGTGTGTTCGGAGTGTAACGTGTGTTCGTGTTTAGACCTAGCGAGCCCGTTCTTCCCGGGCGGAGGCGAGCTGTGGCACCACCCGCTGGCGTACGGCGGCGAGCTGCCGACTCTCTCGCACGGGCTGGTGCACCCCGCCATCCACCCACAGATGGCGCCAGTGCGCTCCTATCTCTGACTAGCTGCCGCCGATAGGCCACACCACGTAAGTACTTGTATCTTCACTAATAGCACTATGCTGGTGATACTTTAACCCTAAGACACTGCTGCTCACACCACCAACGAGTACATGACTAGCTATCAACTATTTTCACTCTAAAGAAGCCAACATTAAATAAAAACTTTCAGCGATCACTTTATTAATTACAAGAGCAAAAGTACTGGAAAAAAAACCAGTCACAAATTTGTGCCGCAAAGTAGTACTTTGTGGCAGCGATTGCCTTTGGCTATCCTTAATTAGGAGTATGCTATACTATATTCAATCCAGTAACATCAATTAACTTTCAAAGCTCAATACACACTGTTTTCTCGACATCTAGTTTCTTGTTCTAGTAATCTACTCGCTAATCATCGGTTATTCAGATTTGTTCCTGTTTGTATCGTTCATTTCATATAATCGTCATTGGTACATTCCATGAGGTTATCAAAATGAGTTCTAACGATTGCGGAAATAGTATATTCAGAATATTATATTTGATTACACCATCAGGTGCTATAGCTCAGTGAGTAACAGTTTGATCCCTCCCCAGTTCTCCTACCAGTCTCCGCTGACGCTGGGCGCGTGCGTACTGCCTGCGCCGGCGCTGGGCTCGCCGGGCGCGCACCCCCCCGCCCCCCGCCGGCCACGGCCACCCCGCGCCGCCCTGCTCCACGCTCTTCGTGGCCAACCTCGGCCAGTTTGTCTCCGAGCATGAGCTCAAGGAGATATTCAGCAGGTGAGGCTTCTTATTCTAAGTGGGGGAATGAAGATCTGCACTGACATCTTCCATCTGAGTGTATTTTGCAGCGCGATACTGCTTAAGCAGGCCCTAACCAGCGTAACTCTCAGAATAATCGGCGCCAGATTTTTGATTGGCGCGAGGTGAGGTGATCTGTACCCATGGCAAGTTTTTGTCTAAGCTGAAATAAAGAATATTGCATATATTGAAACTTAAGTAATAAATTCTAATATTCTACGCACAAGACGACGATTTGATATGATACCTTAGATAAAAACCGCTGCGCTGTGCAGACAAAGAAATCATCCGCTGAACATGCCTCCTCAAACGATAGTGGTTTTGCAAGTCACCAGGCTTGGCGGGCGGATTGGTGATTGATCACATATCAAACTTTAAAACAAACAGAAGGAAACTTCCTTTTCTCTAACAGGTTCTCTTTCTTAGTCGACCCTCGTGACATTCACGGGCAGAGTTCGAAAACTGTCTATTTCTACGTAATGTGAAACGATGATAAACTTTTCACAATCGTTTGATGTGAAGGGCCTTGTTCATGATCCGATAAATCTTTTGCGTTCCTAAAATACATATATTCTTCAGAAATTTATATCTGAGAGACATAAATGTTTTCGTTTTGTTTTTCTTTCGAGAAATCTTTTTAATGTTCATTAAAAAAAAAATTATCAAGTTACTAAAGTAGCTACTTAATGCTTTATTTATATACCGTTGAACAAAGCCCTCAATATTAGTAACTTTTAGCAAGAATCGCTTCGTAGCAAGATAGCTACGGCTTGCTTCTACGACAAGTAAACGTACCTACTTAAAATATTTAATTTTGACCATTCATGGAGTAAGCGTAACTTTTGCTGGTCAAAATTAGTTTTAAATCAAACATTTTCAGTCAAGCCTTCACAATGTTATAAGCATGATCACGCACAAAAAAAAATTTACTCTACTGCGTAGTTTAAAAAAGGGAAAAAGCAAAATTGTTCTATTTCCTAGTGCATGGCGCACAAAAAATCAGTGTCGACCGTTGAAAATGTTGGATGGAATTTTTAATTTTATGTTTTACTTTTATTTATTCGGTCTCTCACACAAACGACAAGTTAAATTGGATTTATGATTGGTGTTTGTGAGGGAGACTGCCTGCATCCGTACCACCAAGCATGACATATTACACACGATAGCCGTTCTGAGCACTTTAAACACCACACGTCGACGTAATCACTCTATGTATTGTCCACACCTGTAAGTGACCGATAAATGTTGCACTTTTTTATTTCGTTAACTGTTTTGCACAAACTACGTACAACGCGAAAACTGGTATCGACCAGAGCCACGGTAAAACAATAGCTATAAATTAATAAATGACAAACAAATTGTTTTCCGAAATGTAATAAATAATAATAGATCTATATAATCATTAAATGGGGCGGCGTCGGCACGCAAAAGCAACATTAAATTAATTGAAAGCATAAAATGAATCTATCCATTGTTATGTAGTCTATTGGAAGAACATTTTATGAAGTGAATTTCAAACAATAACTGAGGTTATTTGAACCATTATTTTCATAGCGTTGACGTTACCTACTGTCCTGTTTACTTTATTGATTGCATTAAAAAGTACATACAATATAGAGTCAAAAAATACATTATTATATAGTTAAAGTAGATAGTTTTAAAGCAGCACAAGATTTTGGAGGAAATAAACGTTGAAAGTTGAAAATTTGATACAAAACGTTGGACATTTCATAAGCTAATCAGCAACGGCTGTTAACATCAATCGAATTAAAAATATCTAAATACGCAGGGAAAGTTAAAGTTCAAGAATGTATCAAAATTACAACTACTGCTTTAGGATAACGTAAGCTAAATAATTAAACTTACTTAATTTGGAAAAATGAAAACGCCGGTACTTGTGCCTACACAAATGTTCAAATCACCGCCGCCGATCGGATGCTTCATGCTTCATCGTAAAAAAAAGTCTGATGCCCAAAAAAAATTGATACGCGCGAAATACTTAACCAACGTAAAAAAAAACATGTCACACTGGGGGTACGGACAGAGCAGTAGCAAATGAATTCCGCGCAGCTGCCCGGGGTACACGCGGCTGCGATTGCTGAGCGGCAGCAACGGCGGCAGCAGCGGGCCAGTGGCCTTCGTGGAGTTCGCCAGCGCCGCCGACGCCGCCGCCGCCCTGGCACGGCTGCAGGGAGCGCTGCTGCTCAGCTCTGAGGGCGCGCTGCACCTCGAATACGCCAGGCACGGCAAGGTGGCCCACAACGGATGGATTCTCGCACATGAAGTATGCACGTGCACGTTTCTTTTTGCTGCGTTTTGGGCGTTTTTGTTTTGATAGAGGTCGTACCTTCATAGCTAGGCCTCATATCCCAGAACGTGGTAGGGTTTAGTTTCATGTTAATGTACTTCAGTGTGCGTCATAACGTCACATTTCTTTGGGACTTCATTAATCAAAAATATGCAGTATTAATAGTCTCATATAGAGGCAGGAAGAAATTAAATTTACTCATTTTAAAATATGAATTAAATTGTCTAACATCGAGTATTGTATTTAACATTTTATTTTATACGGTCAATAAAAACGCCCAACTCGAAAGCTATATCTAAGGTCGTCTGGAAAATTCACAGGAATAAAATTTTCATCTTTATTAATTGTATCGCACTTTGCGTTGCCTGAAGCTTGCCAGACGACCTTAGGTATGTACACATTTTTTTATTAGGATAATATAGTATCACTATGATTAGCATTTATAAATCGTCATGTCTCACAACGCACTTTGCACAACCTGTCACGCCTGAGTATCAATAAAAATAAACTAGGTAACAATGAAAATAAACCTATTTGAAAATCCTATGAAGTTTTATAAGTATCGTTTATACTAATTGTATTTTTTGTTATTAACAGGGAGCCAAAAACGGAGAAGAGGGCGAACAACATTAGTTCGTTCGTGGCTCTCGGCACTTGACAAGCAGCTAACTGAGGGACGCGCAATCTTGATCCTCTGCACCGCATCGGAGCGGAACCGACAGGAGACGGAGTATGCTGTCACTGTGACGCATACCAATGACACTTCTCAAGGATCAAGATTAATTAGCATTGTAACGCGAAATGACATTGGTATATAACACGGATATACTCTGTCTCCTCCTTTTGTTTAGTTAACCGACTGTGGAAGGAGAGAGGTGTTAACCTTAGATATACCAAATTTAGCAAGAGTTACGTATTATTAACATTCCAGGTTTATTGTTTACGTTGATAATTTCTTAATTATTATTAATTTTCCTATTTAATATGAACATTAATTATTTAATATAATTCATTTATTGTGTATTATAAGATTTATTTACAACTAACTTATTGAACGAGAAAAAATGTGTAATTATTTTTACAAGGCCGATGTAAACAGAGATGATTTGTTATGAATCTAGTATAATATCAGAAGAATAAACATTTAGGATAATGTCTCATTCGAGTAAGCTAAAAACCAAAGGTGCCCTTCATAGAAAGATTACGTTTTGTTAAATAATGTTTCAAGTTGATTATTTAATGAAGTTGTATTTTAATAATAACGACACTTTTGTTTTAGCCACGGTAATGTTAGCATATTAAATAAATTTCACTTGTATTTCAAATTATATTTATCTACATTCTTAGTAGTTTTATGAAATTATCTCACTCGTTAAAGCTGGCACACCTGTGTTGGTCTTGCGGTATTGTTTCGATGCTGGTAGCTCGGAGCAGGTGGAAGCGGCCCTCGGAAGACGGCTGCGGAGTGCGTACATCACTGAACGTCACAAATCGCATCGTATTTAATTATTTCTATCTCTAATCTATTAGGTGTTACACCAAAATTTCTTGTGCCTTGTGAAAAGTTTTCCTAAAATTTTCTATAAACTATTCCAAAATTTGTGATTACATTTTACCCTTGATTGTTTGTATGGTTTCTATGTTGGTTTGCAGTTCTGATTGCGATGCGACAACGAGACCCGTTCAGTCTTGTTGCGAGAATTTAGCCTTGGCCTTATGACAGTAAATAATTTAAATGTAATCAATATATTAATTATTATGAATAGTAATTAATAAATCGGCGATCCCAGCGCTGTGGCGCTGAATAAAAACAATTATTCTACTACCTACTATCTGCATGCTTTGACGAGCTTTTTGGTAATAATCTAATTTAAACTTAGTAGTTACTTTTGTGTAATCGTTAGGCGAATAATAATATTAGATAAGGGTATTTATTGTAGAGAATGAGCATAGTTGCATTACTATATCATGAAAATTATTCATACATAATAATGAAACAATGTAATTAAATTTAAATTTACTGAAACTAGGATAATCAGAAGAAAGATTAATATATTTTTTATTTTTAGCTAGTTGACTATCGCATACAGACAACCTTCTTAGTTACCTTCGTGATCTGCGCGGGGCGATGGGAAGTACAGTATAGACAATGCGGCATAGCAATAAACCAAAAATGAAAACTTAATGTTATTGATAGGTTTAGTGACGTATTCTGCTGATGTAAACATGTAAAAATTATAGAAAAAAAGTAAAAAAAAAATCCCCGCTTAGGCTATAAAGATAAGGTTTTGGATATTTGGGTTAACTTATAATCTTGATGCGACAGAATCTGTTGAGGTACTCGCGCGACCATTAGTTATCGGTGGCCGATGATACCGCATGTGAATTCTTATGAAATCTCTTAGTCAATATTAATAGAAATTTCGTCAATTTTTGACTTAGCAAAATTTTATACGTTGTTTATAGAAATTGTAACTTTCAGAGTGAACCGAGCGCTTTCACTGCGCATAGACCAAAGATAAATGAATTACTTATACATAATTTAATACTAACCTCGAGCCGTACCAAACTTTATATTTTGTAGGACATTGTTTCTTTTCAATTCAATAGGTTATGAAAGTTTGTTATCTTTTACAAAAGATGTGAGGGTTAGGGATTCAAAGCCTGCATCTGAAAGGTAGCAAAATATCACAATCGTAATATACAGTTCTTTCTATTAAACACTTATTTTCTAATATTATTTATTCCAATCAACTTTTATTCAGTGTTTGTGTGTCAAGCACAATATTTCGTTCGAACTTGTAAATCCGATAACAATGTTTTATAGATTTATCAGATCATTTATTTAATTGCACACAAGTTAAACGACACTTCAAAATTCCAAATATTATAGTCTGTTAAATATACAATTGTTTATTCGTAATTAATTGTCAGTTTTATATCTAATAGTTAAGCTAAGTCAATGTTTACTTATTTAATTCGATAATAATGCTAATTTGTATGTAAGTAATTGTGTAATGTGTAGTAGTGATCTCCCTACCCCGGCGTGCGGCGTCCTCGGTCGCTTATCAAAATATACAACGAAAGGTCTACTTTTTCTTTTCAGTTGTTGCTAAACACAGTCTCTGGTGACTTGAAAGGCAAACGACGAACAATGTTAAGCTCTCTTCTCAAATGCAAGTAATATTTTAACTTTGAAGGCACCGGATAACTGTTAGATTTTGTTTTGCGCGATTAGTTTACGTCCGCCATTCCGTGCGCTGGCTGCTGCATGACAAGATGGCGCGTGCATGGGTTGGCAGGCGGTCGCGTGCGAAGGACGCCGTAGCCGCCATGATTCCGTCCAACAACCGTAGATAGCGAGTAAGAGACGTCCAGTGGCTGCGGACACGGCTACGTCACCTTTTGCGGGACTACTCGATACATATCATCGTGTAATATTTAATGTGTAATTAGAAGTAAAGAGCGGTTTCATAGAGACGTTATTTCTGTATTCCCTTCTATACTTATGTAATTATCTATAATTGGCTAAAGTCACGCTAATTGCATACCCATTTTTGTTTTCGACATTTTGTGCTTTTCTATTTGCTGCGTTCCCTTGTTCTTAATGTATTTTTCGCTTGAAATGTCGATTAGTTTATAAATTAACGAACTAATATAATGATAATGAGATATCGAAAACCTGAAAAGCGATATTTTGATAACGTTTACTGTGAAATCGTGTAGATGGTTGAATCGTCGTCGCCAGTAGAGTCGCGTGACATCGGCCCGCATGTGATAGGGTAGAGTAGGGCTAGGGGTGTAGCGACGCCTTGCAACTTAGGTTAAGTGAAGCGGTATCACACAAACGCCGTGCATCGGAAACATATCAATTCTGTGCCCCTAATAAATTTAATTAAAATAAATATTCTAAGAGATACAATATGGATATAAATAATGAAGACAAAATAATCGTTTGGAGTATAAAATACCTGCTAAGTGTTGTTTTGTATTGTCGATGAGTAGAGTACCGGTTGTGTTTCGCGACCAGCTATCGTCAGGTGGTCGCACCGCATCACGCATCGCATAGTACCCGAGTAGTGTCGCGCAAGTTTCCATTTAGTTACTTATCGCTATAGTGGTTAAATGTTAATTTTATTGTTATCTTTATCTAGACTTACGTCATTTTAATGTATGGCTTGATTACCAAATTTATTTTTAACGTTTCGCTTCGGTTTCAGTATTAAATGACATTGTTTAATTTCGTGACAAGGTTTAGTTTGTCGATGCAAACTTATTTGTATATGGAGCAAAATATTAAATCATACAAAACTACTTATATAGTTAGTAGATAATTAATTGTTAGATTTGTGTGACTTGGATTATTTAATGCTTTTAGAGCAGAGGTAAAGTGTTATTGTGGTTTAAGAAAAAACATAATGACATTGTAAAAATAGTGATAAATTTAGCTTAATTATATCATTATTACAACTTTTATAGATGTTCATTACTTTTCTTTTCTTACTTCATTGAGTATTGTGGCATTGGAGACGTCATTGTTAATTCAAATAAAATTGAGTTCATCCTCAAATATGATGTTTTAATTCATGACTCCTTTACTTTAGTACCCTCTATTTATATCAAGAACCAAAGGATAGGTAATGTCATAAATACAATAATTAACTACGGTCATCACTACGGTATAGAATGAACTTGCGCTCTCAATTACCTAGGAACTTTGATTTATTTAATTTGGAATAGGAAAATCATAATATAGTCTTGCATCGCCTTGCCTTATGAATGCTGGCGTTGAAAGGGTCAATGCTAGACGTGTGCGCCGCGCCGACCCGCCGCCGCCGCCGGCAAATTTTTCACGCCGCCGCCGCCGATCAGCCAATCGGCGTGAATTCGGCGTGACACGTTACCTTTTAGACGCTTTGAAAACCCCGTCATTTTATTAATTATTATTACCAGGGATCGGAATAGGTAAAGTTTATAAGTACCAAATGACGTCATATACGCTAGTACGATAGCTTAGGTTTAGGTAGAAGTACTCCTATTTCCGCATATGGACTCAGTTTTGGTCCATTATGCGTGGTGTGAGTGCTAGCACAGCCAGCCTAACTTCGTCTTTAAGCGCAGAATCTTCCTGGGATCTTCACAGGCTTCGCGGAGTGACCTCGGCAAGTTGACTTGCCTTCTGTTCGTGTTGCTGCTACTCCCTCGCATTCCTGGACAACGTGGGCAGCTGATTCGTCGCCACTGAGGCATCCTCTGGAGAGAGGACTGTCTGTCGCTCCGATGGTGAATAGGTGTTTGTTCAGTAAGCAATTCCCTGTTAGTGTTCCTACCAGAATACGCAGGTTGATTTAGGTTCAATAAACGTATATTATAGTTAGATTCTTTGATATTGATGTCAGCGCCTCTCTAGTTTGACTTGCGTGGGCGTGTCCATCGTTCATTATGCATCATTCTAGTTTTGAGCCTAATCCATGTTTGGAGTAATGAAAATGGCAAGGGGAGGAAAGGCAGTGGATCTTCTGTGGTAGTTTCCGATCCTCGCCGTGCCAGTTCATCAGCGGCGTTATTTCCTAGCGATCCGCTATGTACTTTTATCCATTGAAGGGTAATCTTGTTGTTTGTTTATTTCTTATACCAGATGGCATTCGTACACTAACTCGGAGTTGCAGCTACTCCCATCCAAGGCTTTGAGTATGGCAGCACTATCGGAGAGAATGCGAACACATTGGTCATATTCCTCTCTTTTGTACAGCTGTGGCCGCCTGAGTTATTGCTACACATTCGCATTGAAATATAGAGCTGTGCCTTCCTAGTGTTACTGATATGTTAATGTTTAGGTCCAATGAGTGGACCCCGGCGCCTGTGCCTGTGTCCGTTTTAGAGCCATCTGTATAGATCTGACTGACTTTGTATACCAGATTCATCTTTCTGATGCTCGTATAGTTGTATTTTGGTAGTGCTTGTTTAGCATTGGTTTGCTGGGTATTCTATCACATGAGGCAGCTGAGGGGTTAATAATTTATAGCCCTGTCCAAGATCTGGGCGTGTGGACTGCTTGTGATTGCCCAGAGACCTATGTTTTGTAGTGTTAGGGCTGACATTGTAGCCTCTTGTTGTATGTAAAGATCTAATGGTGCGAGGTCTAGAATGATATCTAGGGCAGCGCCGGGAATGGTTCTTATGCAGCCTTTTATGGCTGAGCAGGCCATTCTTTGGAACCGCTGTAGTCTCGTTATCACGGCGCTTAACTCCGTTCTTGTCCACCAGACTATCGCTCCGTAGATTAATGTTGGTCTAATTATAGCAGTGTAGAGCCACATGGTTATTTTTGGTGAGATCCCCGAGGTTTTGCCAAGCATTCTGCTAATGCAGCAGAATGCTGGTAGAGGGTTGACGTCGCACGTTGAAGTTTGTTGTCAAGAGGTTTGTTCCACAGCAGTTTGCTATCTAGTATGACTCCTAGGTACTTGACTTCTGTTTTTAGCTTGATCTCTGTGTTGAATAATTTAGGGAGTTTAATGTTTCCCAGATGTCGCTTGTTTGTGAACATTATTAGTTCCGTTTTGGTTGGATTAACTGAGAGTTCATGGTCGGTACACCATGCTTAGATGGTTTTGAAGGCAAGTTTCATCAGTTCGCGTAGTGTGTTTTCGAAACAGCCGATCGCCAAGATCGCGAGTTCATCCGCATATCCTACTGTGATGTTTTCGAAAAAGCCTGTCGCCAAGATCGCACGGTCATCCGCATATCCTATTGTGACCAGTCCGCGTCCGTTGAGGTCGTGGATTAGCTCTTCAACAACTATGTTTCATAAAAGGGGCGGTAAGACGCCGCCTTGGGGGCAACCCCTGACAACTATACCTCTGGTGGTTTTATTGATTGTCACTTGTATCGCTCTGTTTTTGAGCATGTTGTTTATCCACTGAGCCAAAGTTGGCGCGACACCATATATCTGATGAGGGCTCTATGTATGTACCTACCTACCTATCCAAAATATTTTCCTTATTTTACATAGGTACCTAATTAAAGTTTGGGGGCCTGAACCTACTGGAGGAACGCTAGATGTTTTAAACTACCTAATTTAGGTATGTTTAACATAAGAAAGCATAATAAATTATAAATTATAACAGTATGCAAGCATTTTTAAATTAATAATAACAGATTCTAAACAAATACTATCACGCCGATTTCACGCCGAAATCACGCCGCCGCCGCCGATTTCAGACCGGCGTCCGCCGCCGACTATTTCAACGTCGGCGCACATGTCTAGTCAATGCATAACATCTTTTTTTATTTTTTTATTTTGTTTTTATTTGGAAGACAGACAGTACATAGTAATATAAAGAGATACAATAAAGACTTTCTTATACCAGTAAAGTCTCCACTATAAAAATTTTTCACTTAAAAACTAGTGAACAGACAGCTTTGGATTAAACAAACAATTTTAAAGATAGATATTAAAAAAGAACAATATTTTAAACAAATTAAAGAAAAATAGAGAAGAAGGCTGAAGGCAAAATAAAACAACTGTAACTAAGATATTTCGTTGTTGGCAGCAGCAATGCTAACAATGCTTCTACGAAAGGAGATGGCGGGTGAGTCGAAGATATCTGTTTCATTGAAAAATTTATTGTAACTATTGCAAGTTCTATATAAAAACATATTCCGTCTATAAATCTTGCGCAATTCATTGACAGTTCTACTTGCTCGTATTATAAACGAATTTAGTCTATAGTTAGTTCCAACTAGTTGGACATGTAGTATAGTGAGGTTAAGACTAAGCTTTCACCGCACATTGAAGTCTAATTTACTCAATTAAGTACTCAATTACTTAACTGTAGTGAAACTTTCATCATATTATCAAAAATAAAAGTTCTGTGTTAACCATACAAATTCCTAGACGACCTAGTTTTACTAACTGGAATAACACAGCTCTATTCGTATAATTGTGTTACGTCAAACTCAATAGAAACGAACTAGCTCATCTGGTTACCAGAAACTCATTCAGTCCGGTTCCTTCTCTTATTGGACCCGTTTGAGTTGTGTTCGGGAGACGAGATATTCTAGAAATATAGGTACCTAATGCTTCTATTCTATAAGCTCAAACTTCCTAAAAATATAAAGCAAACAGTACACAATTTACTACAATTAGCGATATTCAAAACGGAGCGTAATAGTAAGTATTCTAGAATTCGATAACTATAACTATTATTTTACTATTTATTATTTTACTCAGTTAAAAGTACTTAGGTAGATAATTATTAGGTACTACCAAAAAGTTGTATCTTACAAATCCTCCAGAACTTCTCTATAAATTAGTTGGGAACACCTGAAACAACTTAACGAAAAATAATTATATAAGTTTAAAAAGCTTACTCAACTGTAAAGTCTTACTAAAGTTGCACCACTTAAGGTGGTGGAATTCTCAGCCATTTCACACCAGAGGCTTAACTTTAAATAACTTTATTTCTTTGAATAACCTGATTTAGTTTCGTTTTCTTACATAGCCCAAGAAAAAATTACCGAATAAGGATTTCAAAAGAGGCGCTCATAATATAAACTAGGTTGATTCTATCAAGAATCAAATCTGCTGATGAGAATCATCTCATGAGCCGGCGGCACACTAGTTTGCAGGGCTTTGCCCTTGTGGGTGAAATCAGGTTGCGGATGATGATGATGATAGTCAGGTGAAGAAACTAAGTAGAGTACCTGTGAGTAGTAGTACCTTTGGTGTTAAGATAATCATGACGATAATGATAGTTTTTATTGGGTTTGTATGGTAGCTTCAGTGCAGCATCGGTGAACAAAAAGAACCAGATTCAGTTTCAACAAAAACTTTGAAAAGAGTACCTTTAGGAAAAGGAAAAATGAAGCATGCTGAAGAATCTCCGCTTTTCATAATAATACAATAAATCAGAATACGCCTCACGGAAAGGATTCCAGGAAAAGTCTCGGAAATTAAATATTGAATTTCGTAAGCACAAAAGCTCTGAATAGGGGGTTTTACCTATTTATAAACAATTTTAACAAGGAGGAAAATATTTACAAACTGGTCACTGTAACGTTCAGAGAAATGGGTAACTGAATGAGAAATATAATCTACGTTTTATGTTCCTACCTCGATACTTAGCTCTACGACTAGCTTGTTAAGGTGACATTTAATTTGGATACAAATTGGTTCATTGTTCAGTTAGGTTTAATTAATTGGTTCGCCAGTACAAAGTGGCTCTAAATTTAAGGTATTGTTTGATAAAACCTTATAAGAAGAACTTGGCAGAATTATTTTAAGCTGGGTGCTCGCGGTTTCACCCGCGTAACTCCCGATCCCGTGGAGATTTTCGGGAGATAAAGCCCATTATGTTATTACAGGTCATAAACTCTATCTGTGTATCAAGTTTCCTCAAAATCCGTTTAGTTAGTAGTTATTGCGTGGAAGAGTAACAAACATCCATCCATACGTACAAACTATCGCGTTATTGATAGGTAGGTACCTAGTATCTATTTAAAAGGGCACTTTCTTCTGGATTTACCTATATAAATTGGGATGTAAACTAAAATTGGGAAAAAACTTCTGACTCAAATTCAACCTACCTGATTCAGCCATTTTGATTTGAACAAATAGTTAACCGATTTGATTAAAACTGAAAATGAATAGCCATTTGAATTTATAAGCCAACCTCCCTAAAGTCGATATGCCCCACTTCCAAAAAATAAGACCGGAACCAGGGCTAAAGAAGGGAGTGCTTTTATGACAAGAAACTGCAAGCAATATCAAACATTTTATTGCAAAACTTCTGGTCGCATATGGCACAAGGCTGTAAAAGCTTTATACAAATTATACGCAATGTATGCTTGCAGTCACTTGCCTTATATTAAGCTGGTTACTTTACGATGCAAACCTAACAGACATTTAGTAAAGCGCAGTTACAAAAAAAATTTGAATCCGGAGTTTCAAATATTTTTCATTTGACTAAGTGCCACTTGTACAAAAACATCGAGTAAAATAAATAGGCCGAGATTTAGTTTTTAGGTATTTTCTGTGTTGTTTTGTTTAAATTTTAACTCGTAGTGTAAATTATAGCAGTACAAAATAACCCAGACTCAAATAACCCGAGGATAGAGTTCATTATTTCGTTTATCCGGCCAAATAAAATAGGACCCTTCCTAGTTTATGCTGAATGATTTAAGGATACACTGTTCTACAGCATCAGCGATTTTAAAATTTCGGGTTATAAAACTCCTAACTCTCGGTGGTACCAGACAAAATTAGAATTTAACCCCAAAATAGATCTAACTCTGAGTTAACCATGTTAATCTAGCCTGGCGCAAGTGGGTCTAGACTAGCAGAAAAGAAAACTAAGGTATAGTCCTGAGTAAGTTAATCTTACATTTGGTGATAGGTTAACCTTGATAATATACCTCTACTATAGGTACGTTTCTCAGAATCACACGCCAACCTAGTTTATGGGAAATTCACGTGTCAAGAATTCGTTAAATCGCATAATTTTCAGAGTCTTCAGCACACGAAACATATTCCAGATGCTTCGAATGTTGCCACATGAAAGAGGACTGCGTTCCTATTTCGATCATTTCGCAGAAAATATGTTGAACATCAAAACATGAAAATACCTCTTCGTTTTAATTTCCATATGCTTGAATTCAGAGATAATGTAAATAGAATTTACAATTACCAATGATAACTAGTTCTGCTCGTATAGAAGTAATATAGATAAAACGTCGATTGCTTAAAAAAAATATGATGCTAAGTATCAACAGGACATTAGTATTTCTGTCTGACTAAAGACTAAAGTAGGTACCAATCACTGCATATGCGGCGCGCCCCTTCATGTCGTACGTCTACCATCACTAATATAGCAGCGCTAGGGAGCAATGATGTGGGCGAAGAAAGTATTAAAACCTACATTTTATATGACATCATTACAAACCTACATTTTATGTTTCCTGTATGATAGCTGATGTCATGGGCACTTTAACCTACTCTATATACTACCTATACAAGTAAAAGGTTAAGTCACTTTTAGGTAAAGCCTGTTTCGAATGCAGTACAAAGTTCAATCGCTTTGCTTATAGAAAAACTACCACATTAATAGTCAACTTATCGTAAAAAAGGGTCAGGGCGAATGTGAAACGGAGTCGAGATCGTCTTGAATATTTTATAACCGCGATCTTGTAAGCGCGAGTTGTAGAAATCATGTCAATACAAGATAAAGATAAGATTAACATAGTTCTTCTACGATAAGCATGCAAATATTAAGTTTTGATAAGCAAATGTTTCAGTTAATATTAAGTTCAATTTAATATTGTATTCTAACAAAGTATTGTTTGCAACAGTCTTCAGCTAGTTTTAGTTCAATTGTTTGTTTTTAAATTAGTAGTTCGAATTTGGTTATTTGATTGTTATTTTCCTTGTAAGTATAAGTTTTTCCGCGAAGTATAACAATACTATTATTAATTTTTAAATTTTGGCAATATCTCAAATGTAATTTTTTTATTTTGGACGTTATCTCAAACTATATAAATTGCAAAGTTATAATAGTACCTATAACAAAATGCTGTGATGGTTGGTCGACATCGTTATGTTTATTTTCAACATTTATTGAGAAATAAAACGTGCTGTATGTAGTGAATTTAATCGTAACTGATAAGTTATTCTGCCATCGACGTTTTAAGATCAGAAACCAAATATACTAAGTCTATTGTCCAACGTAGTATATTTGATTTCTAATCATAAAACGTCGATAGCAGATATAAAAAATAAATAAAAATAAAAATGTATTTATTGCCTTAACCACAAAAACTGATTTGAAGGTACATACTACTTAATTAGTTAATATTAACTTAAAAGAAAATTTCAAATCATAAGACATATTTCGGGCTTAATTAATTACAGATGTACCTAAGCAGAGCTCTGTCCCTCGCACTAGGTCTCTGTGCGAGGGACAGAGCCTATGTGGCGAGGTTACAGTGATTCGCTTTGGACTCTCTCAGCCAATTTTCATGAGGTGATCAATGTTATAAAATTTATAATTATACTACAAGAGAAAAACTAGAAATAATAAAACTAAACTAGACTAGATATCTGTAGTATCTGTAGTAATAAAAAAAAACAATGCTGGATGAGGTACAAAATCATTACAGACTCCTAAACTAAACAAGAACGCCTGATCTACATAACGAATTGTACTCGGGAAGATTGCTCCTACTAAATTTAAAGACGTTTATCCGAAATGTTTCAAGTTCGTAAATCTTTATTTGCATGTCGAGGGAACATGCGGGTTTTCGCGAAGGCCCTGCTTGTTGGGCCTCCAAGTTTTTATCTCCTGTTGACATGAACGAAAAAGTTCTTTGGTTTGAAGATAAACATTTGTTTCAGACTTTGGTTAGGCTACAGAATATTTTTTTTAAATAATAAGAGCGAGATACTCAATGTGATGCCTAAGGGTAGGTACTGTATACGCATCATGTTTAATTATTTCTAAACCTACTCCTGACATACTACTTTAGAAATAATAATATAACAAAGAATATTGAAAATATAATTATAACGAAACAATTGAGACAACTGCAAACTACAGGTAACTCAACTGATCCATATCAAAATAATAAAAATAACTGTAGTATTATTATGGAATTCAAATTTACTTTTCATCTCTGTCAATATGTGTGAGTAGTATCTAATAGGTACCAGCTAACTGGCTTAAAGGTTTAAAACTAGCTCCGTCATAAATCATTGTAGCAACTACATCAAAGGGACGTCTGGCAACACGTCATAACGCCAAACTACGACCCAATTACAGCCACTAATTACGAGTTACTGTGTGAACACCACCACCTGTGGAAGCTAGTTTTGCGTCTACTGGTCCTTGAATAAGACATTCCACTAGAACAATTAATGTTTTATTATAGCAGCCTATTTAGCCTACAAAAGAGGCTGCACCTTTATAAAAATGTCTTTGAGATAAGTTATGTTGGAAAAATCTAATATCAGGAACCCTTTATTATTTATACCCTGGACAAGTCCCACCGAGTTAATAGGTTTGCGTGATAGGCAACCTACGTGTACCTATCTCGGTATATTTTGGTCTATCGTACATAGGTACCTATAGCAAGCAGTGACTTATTGAGACTTATAGACTTGATTTGACTTGACTTCTTCGTTATGGCAACATATGTCTGATTTGACACTTTTCAAGACGTAGTGTGTTGATGTAACTGATAAAATACAGGGTTATTGATAATTTGACGTATTGCCAAACGAATTTCCGCTTGCATCTTTTGTAATTATTTTATATTTCAATTTCCTTGAAATTAATTCATACTTAGTTGTTATGCATTGTTGGAGAGCTAAGAAAACGGTCATGTTTGTAAAGTTATTTGCAAGTTTTATAACGTATTTTATTTATTTTTAATTTTAGTGGAAAAATAATATTGCCATCATGTCGTTTTTCGTCTGGCATTTTTAAATTAAGACCGATAATTGTTGTTTTAATATTGATAAAAAAACCCTTTTTATGAATCAGGTGCAAAAATAGATTTAAATAGTTTAATTGTCAATAACCTTTTAAACAAGTTTATTAAACAGTTAAAATAAATATATTTCTTTCTTTCCTTTAGGTATGTATTTGTAAGATTTGCAATTTATTTCTAGAACATGATCGAAGTGAACACTGCAGAGAAATATGAGTACCAATTTTTGAATTCATAGCCTACCGAGTCAGCCGCAGCTACACAAATCAAGTCGAACCTAAAAAAATCGCAACGTAGGGCTGCGGTCGGTGAAAATCGAGGTTAACTCGAGCTTTGTTTACATGCTGGCTGTTTCTGCTCTAACAGGGTGCATTGAATGTTTATTTTGCAAATCATTAGCCGGTAGGAAGTTATGAATCAGCTTTATTAAACAAAAATGTTATTTCAAACGTTAGAAAGAGTTAGTAGTCAAGTACCTATTCAGGGTTTCATACACTTTAATAGGTTCTAGGACTTTTTTGCGTTCCCTAAACACAAGATTTATGTTAGAACTAGCTCCGACTTCACAAGAGTATGTAACAAAAATTCCTAAAATCGAAGGACACCGAATATTTCTAGCCTTTGTGCATCTGGGAAAAAGTAGGATTCTAATGGAGAAATAATTTTTCATATCGGTTCAATAGCTTCGGAGCGTATTTAATCTAAACATCCATGAAAATTTTATTTATCATGCGGATCCCTATCTTTTTTGAAATTATTCTTTAGCCTTTGTTCATATAGGAAAATTTAGGATCCATAAGGAGAAAGAATATATCATATCGGTTCAGTAGTTTCGGTGCTTATTCAATCCAAACAATCAAATCTTTCATTTTCTTAATATTAGTAGGTAGGTATGGATTACACGATACCAATGTTAACAAGATCAAGCAGCAAGCTTTTACAACAACTACATTGAGATTATAATATTTAAAATTCCACTGCATTGCCAGGAGTGTTGCCAGGGGAAGGAAAAGGTTACGAGAAATAACAAAGTTCAAGATCCTAGGAGCAGCCGGCGCCGCCGCGGTGCGGGTGAAATGTGGTAGGGTAAGCACACGAATAACAAGTAGCGAGTCGAAGCAGCACGAAGTAGTGCCGGGTCGTAATGGCCGGGCGTGACGTCACGTTTGGACACACCACCTCCTTGCTATGTATCATGAATTACATTACACCTTCCATATGCTAAATTGGTGTGCTGCCCTTTAATTTTTTATGCTTGGGAGTTGAGGCCAAATTTGCGCGACACGAGAATGACATGTTTTCCTGTTGTTTCGTATATTGATTTCGCCGTTGTTTGTTGAAAATGTTTATGGAAGAAACCTAGATCAATATTATTTTAATACAATAGAAAATCATGGTGAAAATAAGCTCAAATCACAAATAATTTTGGTACTAAGTAGTATGGGAAATTGATCCTTCGCCGGAGCCTAACGAGATTGTGCCTATTTTATTCGAATGATTCTACTTGACTCGATAGCTGATAAAATGTTAAGTACGTATTGTGATTTCTTGGAAAGAGCCTGGGAAAACATCCGATAAGTTTCACAATAATCTACTCATTTAGCAATTACAAAAAGCAAGATGTTTTACGATTGCTGCGTAGTTGCTGCAAAGGCGTAGCGATTGTTGATGTTCCAACATTTGTTAACTGCATACAATATGTATACCTACCCGGGGGCTCTTTTTTAATTCTCCAACACGAAATTTCATGTTTCGTATCGGCTAATTGGTGCACTCTAATACACTGAATTACAGTACCAATTCGCACAAAAAAGCTAAGCAGAGAGAGAGAGAAGAGAATTAATATTAGGTCCTCAGACCCCTCAACAAAAACAATACTTTGATTGTGTATTTTGGAGAATTAATAATAGGGCTTCAGCCCCGTCAACAAGTTATTTATTTATTTACAAACGTACATCTATTTTGACGGGAACACCCAATGCAATATTAATTTTAAAGAATGGTTATGGTTTCCTATGTCTCTGCTTTCAAACCTTGTGCTGTAATGTGAAAATATCAAAATTATGAGTGATATAAAACATCCTTAGAAGATAAAGCCTAACATACTATTGAGATAAACTTCTCGCATATTTTCTAAATAATAATAATAAATAATAAAATAAAATATTTATTGCAATGACTTAAAAACTATAACATACAGGTTCTGGAGTCGCGCTTTAAGCAAAATTTGCTTGTGTTGGGAGACCCCGCTCTTACCATTATACAATAAAAAAAAAAATTAAGTCGTTGCTTATTAAAGGGACATAGGTACTTATTATATAAAAATAAGGAAAATAATTATTAAACAAAAACCAGTTAGATAAACCTGAATAATGTAGGTGAATGATTGAAATGATAACAATAAATAAAAAGCATTTTCAAACAAACAAGCAATATTAAATAAACATGAGTTGTAAACTATAGTGAGAGTTAGAGCCTCATCCTCTGCACAATATTCTCAATTTCATCATAGGTTTTTGTCATCAGCCATTCAATTAAAGTTTTCTTACATATGAAATAAGTCATCGAAAATATTCCAATTTGTGAATTGACTAGATTGACTAGATATATGACGATTGCCATTTATATTGTCTCCTCGCAAATGTAGTTTTAGCCGTTTCTCTGGGTACCGGTTGTTTTCTTCTGCGACTACTGGTGTTATCAAGTTCTTTGTTATAAACTAGTGATCTATGCGTTTTGAGGACTAACTGGAGAATATAAAGCTTTCTTACTGTCAGGAGTCTTGATTCCAAGTAAAGACTTTTGTAGAGAACCTATAGGGCTTAAAAAACATAACTTTTAATAATGAACGTTGAGCTCTCTCTAATTCTAAGAATTTCATTTTCGTAGCCCCTCCCCAAACAGGCAAACAGTATCCTATAATAGATTGACCAAGTGAGATGTAAATTTGACTGAGCAGATCGGTTGATGCTATATGACGCAGTGTTTTGAAAGTCCATATGAGTTTTCTGGTTCTATTTAAAATTAGTTCAGTATGCATGTGCCAAGATAGTCTTTGGTCGAGCATGATACCTAGATATTTTGTTTGTGATTCTCTCTTTAATCTGATGCATGAACAATCTGGAGTACAGTCATCACATTTGTGAATTTTAAGCTCAAAGTTAATCGGGGGTTGAGTGGAGTCATAAATAGAGAAACATATATAGTTAGTTTTAGATACGTTGAGAGTTAGAAGATTAATATCTAGCCATGTTGCTACCTTGCTCAAGCCAGTTTCAAAATACACAGCAACAGGAAAATATTCCTGAAAATACTTTTCTTTAATAAAATTTCGAGACATTTTTACTTCCAAAAAATCTATATAGTCTAGTGTTTAAACGTTTCTTTATAAATATTTTCATTCTGTAGTTACGAGTTCTTGCTAATTCCGATTCGCATGTGGCGATGAAGGGAGATTATATTTTTTGGTACTTCCCTGTTGTGAAAGCAGAGCTAGGAAAGTTCAAAAAAGCGGCTGCATTTATTTAACATTTCAGTTATTAATAATTATAGGTAACAACATCGTTATTTTTTTTTGTTTGAACCAAGATTTAGAAGCGGAAAATGTAAACCTTCTTGTGACAAATTCAAACTCATTGCCGCCAAAGTCATTTATAACGGGATATTTACCATGATTAGAGTTTTAAAAGTTTTATCATTGCCGCCTTTATGCAGTCTTAGGTTAACTGTAAACTTTCCTCTCCTGGGTCTTTATTCACTATTGCCAATCCCAACGTGTTTCACAGATATGACAAGACAGCGGCGTGGAATCGAAGAAAATCGTATTTAGAACATATTGTGACGTCACACGGTTTGGGCAAGGAATCTCCTATTTCATAAAGAATAAGGCCCCTGCGTCAATTTGCGCGTTGAGTTCCGTATGAATGCCAGCTCTAGTCGTTCGATGGCAGTGCGACCAGCAGGCAACGAGTGCGCAATCGGCCCTCCCTAATTACCGCCAGTAAAAACTAATTGCATGCGACTGAGCACCGTTCTCTCGCCTCTGCGGTATACAGTCCTGATATCACTATTATTTAATTTACTGTAAACGGTTTTTTTGAGGTTGTAAACATTAAATGAATTCCCCGAATATCGAAGTTTGGAGATTGATTCAGATTCAGATTCAATAACTTTATTTCTTTAGGCTTACAAAATAAGCACTTAGACAAGTCAAATTTCATACAGTTAATTATTATACAATAAGAAATAAGTTGTTATTGATTTCTCTTCACTTAAATTTTTTGTCCACTTGGAAACAAGCACCATCTTTTCGTTTAGTACTTAGGTATAGTATTTTAAGGATTAAGTTTTTATTTTATACTAGATGGGTGTCCGTGCTCCCGCGTAGCTTCTGATCCCGTGGGCTTTACGAAAAAAGGGGTTATATGTTATTCCAGGTCATGTCAACTATCTGTTCAGGTACAGTACGTAAAGTTTCATCCAAATCCGTTTAGTAATTTTTGCGTGAAAGAGTAACAAACGCCCATCCATACTTACAAACTTTCGCGTTTATATTACAAAGTACTCGTAGAATGAGAATATGGAGAATCGTCATAGGGACACATAAGTCCACTACTGGACAACTCCCCCAAACAAGGGGGATTTCACCCTATTCGTTTCGCACGCGATGGGGAGGCGCGTTAGTGGTATCTTATTAAAACATAGAAATCGTTCAAGATGAGTGCTTTTGAAAACACTATGAAGGGCATCATAATATTTATCGTAAAGCAATTCCATTTGTTTTGAGATACAACATCAAAGGAAAGATGTCTAAGCACGATATTGCTAAATAATTCTTGTCGATGTTTACTCATAGCTTCTAAGAAATTGTTGAGGCAATATTTATTGTATGAAATATCTAGGAAATTGTCGGATACACATGAAATGTTCCTGTCATGGGGGTCAAAGGAGCATCTGAGGTATGTCGGATCTGCATGACGAGACAAGTCACTAGGTAGCACACAAATACAAAAGCGGTAAAATAGGTACATTTGAGTCTGTCTGTTTTCTTTAACCCACACATTTTCCCATCTCGCGATCTTTTACTTTGTGATGTCGTCCAAAAAATTACCAATTTCCGTTTATTTTTCCAAATGTATGAACAAAAGGATCTCGGCTTTCAAAGATAATTTAACCCTGCGGTACATTGTAAAAGTGGCCGTCGTAACTCATAAGCAGTGATCGGAATTGGGTGAGCTAAAATACCTAAAGTTCAAAGAACAGAGGCAAAAAACAAAATGGAGACTTCCTTACTACAATAATTTTATTGGACCCAATTGGGACGAAATTGAATAATTGTCGCAGTTAGTAAGTATATTTAATATTAACGTTTATAAAATATTACGAACTAATTCAAATCATTTTTAACCATCCAACCCAACCAACCATCTTTTTAACCAACTGCAATAAGTTTCATATTTTATAACTTACATTTCTAATTGTTATTAACTCAGGTAAAAAACTGAATCTTTGTCATACTATAAATATGTACCTATAACTTCAGTTGATGTTGAAAGGTCCTTCTCTACCTATAAATGGATCTTAAGTACAAAAAGAAATCGTTTAAAGATTGAAAATATGGAAAACCTCATGATAATTTATTTTAATACTTCAGACGAAAATACATCTGATGTAGACAAAGAAAACTCCATTCCTGATGGCGATAAAACATTTAGTTATTCAGATTAGCTATTTTTTACCTGAGTTAATAACAATTAGAAATGTAAGTTATAAAATATGAAACTTATTGCAGTTGGTTAAAAAGATGGTTGGTTGGGTTGGATGGTTAAAAATGATTTGAATTAGTTCGTAATATTTTATAAACGTTAATATTAAATATACTTACTAATAATTAATAATTACTTATAATTTCTACATCAACTGAAATAATATTCTTCTGTGTCTCTTAACATTTGGTTACTTTCATAATTTTTACGTTGATTCCAATCATTGTACAACATGAATAAATGGTGTGAAACTTTAAATTTTATTTTTTAACCTGTACCTACTTTGTTAGTCACACTAATATTGTAAATGTGAAAGTTTGGATTGATGTTTGTTACTTCTGGGACGAAAAAATAAACGGACGAAAAATTGGGACGAAAAAATATTTAGTCCTAAGGCGTCTCCATTTGGTCTCTGTTATTTTTCGAAGTTTAGGTATTTTAGCTCACCCAATTCCGATCACTGCTCATAAGTCATAACCAGGTGCCTGGATTTACGCCCAATATGTTGTAAAAATCCATGTTTTATTACTGTCATCCGTAAAGCTGGGTTTTATATAGGCTTGTGTTAGTTCCTAAAATGTGGACATGATATCAAGTTTTAGATTTATAACTTTATTCGTGACGCCATCTTTTTGCACTACTATTTGGACCCTTTGAAGAGGTATTCAATTAAGTGTTACTAAATAAATAAATAAATAATGCTGGATAATCCACACAGCATCACCTAGCCCCAAGCTAAGCTGGGCTTGTGTTATGGGTAGGTACTAGATGACTGATATACAGTATATTCAATGGATAGATACTATTTATATTTATAGAAAACGACCAGAACACACTGAACAAATATTTTCAGATCGTACAAACAATTGTCCCGTGGCGGGAATCGAACCCGTAACCATCGGCGGACCATCGCCTACGCGCCACAAAGGTCGTCACTTATGGTTCAGTTTAGTTACCTTTAGATTGTTTATAACATTCTGCAGTTCGCTTAATTGTTTTAATAAATACTAGTTCTAATAGCGTTATATAATTATAATATTCTTTGTTAATAAAGGTTTTACTAAGATTACTCAACTTTTATTTACTGAATAAATAGATCTAGCCAAATAAATAGATAATCAAAAACATTTACTAATATTTACTAATATAGTATTTTATCAAAAACATTTACTAATATAGTATTTTTTTCTCTACATTTGGGCATAAAATTACCAAGCTATCAATACGTTACTAAGATCGATCGAGAAGTTTCCCTACCCAGCGACCAGCGACGTGTAAGTACGTAGCAGCGTAGCACTTCGTAGCGCTGCGTAGCTAAGCACACAACGTACATAGCATGATGTAAAGCAAGTTCCTAACTCCCTCGTGTTTATCTTGTAGTTCGTACCAAGTAAGGCGACCGGCAATGTTGTCGGTTGGCTATAGTTTTAACCTCATTTTTGGCTTTGTGATTGAAGTTTTTAATACTGCTTCAAAGTAATAAAAACAGCGCTTTCTATATTATTACCTAAGCCTCGGCCAAACCACCACCGCCCGTGTTAAACCCGCGGAACGTGAACACTATGCATTGTGTATGCATAATCTGTATACCACACAACGTATTATTTATTATAGTTTTTACATACCAAAAAAATCGTGCTGTCACGATCTTTACTTTAATAAATTAAAAGAACCCACCTCTATTAATTATGAGACTGATATAATAAAACAATTTAGATATTAGACATGCGGGTTCACTAAACAATTGAACATCGCGGTTCGCGCTGTAGACGCGCTGGTGTGCAATTCTAGTTCGCTTTGCGCTTAAGGCGCATACAGCACCTAAACTAGCGCCACCACAATGCCTCTGTAATAGTTTTATTCTATTTAGTTTAGGAAGAGATACGAAAATAGATTTTGGTGGCCACCAAGGGCAACTTCGTATCTCTTCCTAAACTAAATAGAATAAAACTATTACAGAGGCATTAAAAAAAAGCTTATGATAGGTATCACAAACTGGACGATGGATTTTTGAAAATTCCTTTGTTAAACCGAATAATAACATAAAGTAGGTGGTGGTGCTAGTTTAGGTGCTGTATGCGCCTTACCGACCCGCGGTCCACGTAGGTTTGACCGAAACTATATAAAATTGAAAGTCCCTCTGATGAAAACCCTAAAAACACAACATTGTACCTGCCTACATTAGGATTACCTTGAAGAACTTATACTCTGCAAAACACAACTAAGCCTGACAAATACCCTGCTGCCATTCATACCGCCTGTTTTGAATTATGTAGGTGGGCCAGCTCCGGATTACCACACAAATTAAATTAACGACGACAGGGTACCGAATTTGTTGGCGATACAAATAATGCTGGCTCGTCACGATAAAACAGTTTGGTTTTCATATAAAGTAGATTTATCTCTACTATTGTACAGTACCGAGCGTGATTTTGTAGGCATTTTTATAAGTAGGTGTGATTCGGGCTCCGCCTGAAAACCAGAGTACGCATCAGGCCTAGCCGAAGCCCTATACACATGCTGGCGTCCCTTTTCTAGCCTATCTTTATTTGTTTTTTTCTCTCTTCTGGTTCAGTGTAAATCTTATTTAAATTGTATAAATACTTTTTATTTTAAATGGGTAAAAATAAATGTATTTTCTTTTTTTCTGTTGAAAAGGAGTTACCCTCGGAACTATTTGACTGATTCAAAAAAATCTTTTTCCTTTCTACTAACTGAGAGTGAGAGACACATCTAAGCCCTTTAAGTTACTATTTAAATGTACTTAAAGGACGTTGTTAACACAACATGAATTGTGCTTGCGTATAAGAAACCTTGAGAATCTACTTTCGCTTCGTATAAATCAATAGGTGAATTCATTTTACCTCAACACACCCTTGGCCTTATAGCAAAGTACAAGCCATTGTTTGGTCTATGAACACTATCTTTCTCAGTCATAATTAAGATTATTTTATATCTATGTATATGTTAAATATTACGCCACCGTCTTTAAGTACAACTGCTTTGTGTCCATCCTAAAGTTGACTGGAAGAGATCGCTCTCAGCGATGAGACCGCCCATTGTGCAACTTAGTTAAGTTTTAATTCCTGAATTTTGAAAAAAATTCTTCTTTAGTATGAAATAAAGTGTATTGTATTGTATTGTAGAGGTAAAATCCATAAAATAGTAATATAACTAGGTCTACACAAGTGTTCTCATAAATTAATCAGCACCTTTTCATGGATATTGCCAGTGTAACCGTGGCGCTAAATCTCGCAACACCTGGATAATAAATAACACCTCTCAGCGGGGGCGGCCGGTGGAAACTCATTATTATCGAATATTCAATTAAATTCCCGATTATTTTACCTATTACATGGCTGGGTGGAGTGTTGGTAAGTAATTTTACGTTTAATAAACCTTTGCGCGTTTTTTTCCTTTGGGTCGTTTTATCTGCTAGTAATCCACAAGCTCTCACAAAATATTAGTCTTAATTCATCCGTGATTTTGTAGTACTCAAATCGGTATAGATTTCATGAATCTTTAGATCTCAAGTCTTTTATTTATAAGTTAGTATGTAGTTAATTTAAAAAATAATTGTTTCTATTTCGTATTGTGTAATCTGCCTTGCTTAGTTTTAGAGTGATTAGTTATAGGTTTTGCATGCTGTGTTGAGGTTGCCTATAAAGAGGTTGTTACAATTAGCTTTAGTTATTCCAAAAATCATAGTAATACCTATCTATCCTGTATGTTTAGGTGTTATAATAATTAAATAAAAAAAACTTTTTAGATCATTTGACATATAATTTTCTTTTTAATATGTTACTATGTAACTACAATCAAATAACAGAAAGAAACTAGAACTAGTCGAAACAATTGCCTAACTGCAGATTTTTCGAAACAATCTACAGGTAGCTCAACTGATCCATATAAATTTATTAGAAATCTATAAAAATCAGCAAGTATGTTCTCTATAAGTTGGTTTTCGTAATCATAGAGGATAGCTAGAACCCCGCTGACACCTAAAGCGATCGATACACCAGTCGGAAACGTACCGAACGAAACGTATCCAAAACGCTATTCCCGTGGGTGTCTAAGAGGCGACTAGGGGAAACACACCGGAGGGCGGGCAGCAGCGCCCTCTGCAGAACAACTCCACCGAACTACGATCCCCAACCCGCATGCCCAGCGTGGGGATTATGGGCAATAACCCCCAAATAATGATGCCATCTATGGCGCTCATTAGGGGAGGCCAAGTCCAGCAGTGGACTATTATAGGCTGGTGATGATACCTTAAAGCAATAATAACTAGGTAGATTATTAAAACGCTAGGGTAAATAGCCCCTAAGTGCAGGAACTAGCTGGAGGCGACCATTAGGATCAAATTTAAACGGAGTCGCGTGTCAATCGTGTCAAATTTCATGTCTATACTGATATTATAAACGAATAGATTTGATTGTTTGTTTGTTTCAATTGAATTAGCTCCGAAACTACTGGACCGATTTGAAAAATTCTTTCAATATTAGAATCCTGAAATTTCCCCGATGAATATAGACTATAGATTATTTTCAAAAATGTTAGGGTACCGTATGAAAAATTTTTTTTTTTTGTAAAAACAACGGCGGAGCCGGGGCGGTTCGCTAGTGACTGATAATTTCGCAGTGCACATAAAAAGCCTTTTAACGGTAAATACCCGTATTGCGTGCGCCGCGGTTTCGTGATCGGAAAACGCGGTATTATTTAAGGTTATTTTTTTAATAATTAACTTTTAAAAAAAGGTTTTACGACCGACATTAACGGAATGATTTCCCTAATGTTGGTAACTTATTTGTTCTAGAAATAAAGGTTCTAATAAAAGTTCCTGCGATGTACAATTTCCTATTTTGTGACTAGGACTTCTATTTTTTTATACTTTTACAAGGTCTAGCATGGTAAGGACATTAGAATATTCTCTCCAATGACCAACTGTTTATATTATATATTATCAACTCGAAAGTTTGTAAGTATGGATGGATGTTTGTTACTCTTTCACGCAAAAACTACTAAACGGATTTTGATGAAACTTGGTACACATATAATGAGATCAAGAGTTACACGGGTGAAACCGCGGGCACCTATCTAATCGTTACAATAACTTTGACAACTTCCCTTCTTCGATGAGTATCAGTCATACCAATACAGAATACAAATACTACCAGTCATACCAAACTGGTTATTGCTGCCTACATTTTGTTCTATAATAGAGTACCTGCCTACAAGCCAGTCTGGGATTTATTTTCTTCGTCCAGTTATTTTAAATTGCGAAAGATAGACAACCTCGTTTCAAAAATGGAACGTCCAAAAACAAACACCGGAGTGCATGCAAAAAGACGCACCTTTTTATACAAGCAAGCAAGCGTGCAAGTTTCACAATTCCAGTTGTGCCAACACCTTGCCCACGCCTAAAAATGTAAGCCCATAGTCACGTTTCCGCCATAAAAATGTGGAAAAATATAATTTACGGCCTGCTTTCCGACTTAATTTTTTTATTCGGGCACTAATCCCCTTGCGTACATGCAATATGACCAGATTTAAAAATCAGCGCAGTTTCGGCTTATTTAGTTCTGTTCTGAGTGCTTTTTACGATAAATTAACGTTATTGATGAACTTTTTTGATTAATAAAGAGCAGGTTATAAAAATGAACGCTTATTGATATGTCAGTTAAAAATAAGATTGTCGTAGTGTTTTATGAAAGAAAACTGATACCTATTGTTTTAAAGTTAAAATCTATAGGTACATATGTTTACATAATACATCATCATCATCAGCCTATGTTAGTCCACTGCTGGACATAGGCCTCCCCTAATGAGCGCCATAGCGCCCTGTCTTCGGCTTGTCGCATCCAGCATCTGCCAGCAGTCTTTCGCAGATCGTCATCCCACCTGGCTGGAGGGCGTCCTACACTACGTTTACCAAGTCGCGGTCTCCACTCAAGAACACGTTTACCCCAGCGGTTATCGGTTCTTCGCGATATATGGCCGGCCCACTGCCACTTCAGTTTGCTAATTCTCTGAGCTATGTCGATGACTTTAGTTCTCTGTCGGATGAATTCGTTACGAATCCTATCCTTCAGAGAAACTCCGAGCATAGCTCTTTCCATAGCTCGCTGAGCGACTTTGAACTGGTGGACCAACCTTATCGTTAGTGTCCACGTCTCAGCTCCGTAGGTCATGACTGGTAGGACGCACTGATTAAAAACTTTCGTTTTCAAACATTGCGGTATGGATGACGAGAAGACTCGACGTAGTTTTCCGAACGCTGCCCAGCCTAGCTGGATCCTCCTCTTGGCTTCCTTCTCGAAATTGTTTTTACCCAACTGCAAAATCTTCCCGAGGTAAGTGTACTCAGAAACAATTTCGAGAAGGTGGCCATGTACGATCACCGGTCTTGGATCAATGTGGCCATTGATCATGATTTTGGTTTTATCCAAATTCATGCCAAGACCGATACATCGGGAGGCTGAAGCTAGACTGTCCAGCATCCGGTTCAGCTCCTCTAGCGACTCCGCCATTAAGACTATGTCATCAGCGAATCGCAGGTGTGAGATGTACTCGCCGTTTATGTTGATGCCCTTGTCTTTCCAGTCCAGCGTCTTAAACATATCTTCCAACGCGCTCGTGAACAGTTTCGGGGATATAACATCCCCCTGCCTCACTCCTCTGCGCAGTTGGATCGGTTTAGTCTGCTGGTCCTGTACTCGGACACTCATCGTAGCGGCTTCGTAAAGACATCTCAGCACCTCGATATAACGATAGTCTACCTGGCATCGCTGTAAGGATTGTAGAACAGCCCAGGTTTCAACGGAGTCAAAGGCCTTCTCATAGTCCACAAAGGCCAGACACAGGGGCTGATTATACTCTTCGGACTTCTGTATAATCTGCCTCACTGTGTGAATGTGGTCTATGGTACCATATCCTCCGCGAAACCCAGCCTGCTCCGGTGGCTGAAACTCGTCGAGTCTCCTAGCGAGACGGTTCGATATAACTCGTGAGAATAGCTTATAGACGTGACTTAGGAGCGAGATGGGTCTATAATTTTTAAGGAGGGTTTTATCTCCCTTCTTAAAAAAGAGCACCACCAAACTCCCACTCCACGCCTTTGGAGTTCTCCCACTGTGAAGGACGGCGTTGAAGAGGCTCTGTAATTCCTGTATAACAGGGTATCCTCCAGCTTTTAAAAGCTCTGATGTTATTCCGTCCTCACCGGGGGCTTTTCCATTTTTAAGCTGCCTCAGAGCTAACACAATCTCGTCTTGACTGATGTCTGGCAGTTCATCGGTATAGTGGCGTATCAAGGTGGCTCTAGAATCGTGGCCGTCTCGTTGGGAACGGGGAGCATAAGCAGCGTATAAACGGCCATAAAAGTCCTCTATCTCGGCCGATATCTCCGGCTTCGACAATACGGTCCTTCCGTCGTGCGTTGTAAGCTTCGTCAAGTGGCTCCTGCCAAGCTGCTGAGTGAATACTTTGGACCCTCGGTTTCGCTCTATCGCCTCTTCAATGAGGCGTGCATTGGAGCTCCGAAGGTCGCGCCGTACCATCTTCGCAATTCGCTTGTTCAGGTCTGACCTTTCTGACGAAGTCGCTTGGGTGGTTTCCCGTCTTTTTGTCATCAGCCCAAGAGTCTCATCCGAGAGTTTGGACTTCTTACCAATACGCTGCTTTTTGCAAAACTTGATGCCCTCGTCCCTCAAAGTTTCGACCAGATTATGTAGGGTCTCGTCAGCGTCATCAGTGGGTTCCAAGGCAGCGAATCTATTCCCGAGAAGCTGCTGAAACTTCTCGGTGCCCGCCAGGATTCTGATTGGGTTCGGTCGGAGCGTGGACTTCATCAGACGGTTTCTATCAAGCTTCAAATTTATATTCAGAGAGCCTCGAAGGAGTCGGTGATCAGATCCGGTATTGAACCTGTTGATCACTGAGACATCTCTGAATATATGCTTGCTATCCGTCATGATGAAGTCGATCTCATTTTTTTGTCACAGAATCGGGACTCCGCCATGTCCACTTCCTTTGGGGCTGTTTCTTAAAGAAAGAGTTCATTAAAAACAGCCCCTCCTTCTCAAGGAAGTTGACAAGCATTTGTCCCCTGTGATTTCGAACACCAAAACCATGCGGGCCTATTCGGGATTCGTTGCCATTCTGGGTTCCCACCTTGCCGTTAAAGTCCCCCATAACAACGTTGAAGTGAGCCTTGGTGGTGTGATGTAAGGCTTTGGATATGTCTTCGTACATATCCTCCACTTCATCATCCGAGTGTGTCGAGGTCGGTGCGTAAACCTGAATGACCTTCAAGCTGTAGCGCTTAGACAGCCGAAGGATCGGGTACGCTACCCTGGTCGACACACTAGAGATTTCTTCGACGTTGTTAGAGAGGGCCTTATTGACGAGGAAACCTACGCCACCCTGGGATGTTTTATCACCCTCGCGAAAGTAGAGAAGATGGCCCGAGTCTAGGGTTACGGTGTCCTCCCCCTCTCTACGGACTTCACATAACCCTAGAACATGCCATTTAATGTTCTCTAACTCCACTTCCAACTGCGCTAGATGGTGATCAAGCCTCAGAGTGCGTCCGTTAAACGTTGCCAGGGTCAGTTTGTGTGGTGGATGGTAGCCTGGGGTAGCCCGGAGATTCTTCGCACCCCCTGCCCCGCCGTTACCATGGCCGCTACCATGGCCAGGAATAGCGAGGCGGCCGGGAACTGGGGGCCATTTTATGGCTGGTTTTATCATATGGGGGATATTGCCCATAATCCCCACGCTGGGCATGCGGGTTGGGGATCGCAGTCCAGTGAGATTGTTCTGCAGAGGGCGCTGCTGCCCGCCCCCCGGTGTGTATTTCCCTTAGTCGCCTCTTACGACACCCACGTTAAGAGTTGGGGTGGTGAAATTCTACGCCGGCACCACACGGCGTTACATAATACAATATAAGATAAATATTTACCTAGGTATTTTTTGATAGAAAATACCCAGAACACCCGGGACAAATATTTGCAGGCATTGTCCCAAGGCGGGAATCGAACCCGCAGTAGTATAGGAAGATGCCCTCACGTTCGTGCCAAAAGTGAGAGTAACACATCTACTATATTGAGACACATTGAGATAAATAGGGGAGGAGGGTTGTTGCTTCTCCAAATTCCCTGTCTGTTGCTTGCAATTTAGCAAGGGCAGTGCACATTTAGCTTTGGTTGGTTACCAACTTTTACAACTACTGTTTTATTGACTGCGGTATAAAATAAACTTACTTATCTCTGGCTTCGCGAATTCTGCAAAGTTAAAACCAATAATTTCATTTAAAACAGCCATAGTTTTATTAATTTTATAAACCGGCATTTCAAAAATGAACCTTGGTTCTCTCTTATAGAATAAAATCAAAACTTAATTGTCATACGCCGTAACTAATCTCAGGTGTAATGCTGGGGCGAAAAGATCGTATTTTAGAGAGAGATTTTAGTGAGTTGAGTCGTGCCTCGTTCTTTTACCAGAAATGGTAAAAGAACGAGGCGCGACTCGAATAAAAAGACAAAAATTTTAAAATGCTTGTTCCGTCTAAAATTTATTGTCCAGTGTACAAATTCCATTCCTAAACATTGCACACACCATGCTGTATTAGCTGGCGCGGGCGGGCGGCCCTGAGTTCATAATAACTTTTGGAATCTCGCACCTCCGCGCCAGCCGCGGGGCACCCTGTATAGGCTCGGTTCTATTAATGGAGCTTCTCTCATGCTAACCCATTTTGACCTGGATCGGCACTTGTATACGAGTCAATTTCGTTCAGGATGAGTTAACTTTACTGCCCTGAATATAAACCTGTCTGTCGACCAGATTTACCCAACATTTTCAAACAACATAACCTAAAGTCAGTTTTAGCTCCGAACTGGCGTCATATTACGCGTAAAGGAATTTCCTCTCTAGTGGTTCATTTAGGTTTTATTAGGCCTTAAAAAGGTCTTATTTCTTTACCTTTTCGATTGCTCTGTATGCAAGCAGAGCTATTCTGGACAGACCAAATTTAGGGTTCCTACCTGCTGAAAATCTATAACGAGAGTTACATGCAAATCGAGCAAGTGTTGAATTTTACTTACAGTCAAATGTGCAAACGTGACTCCTGCGCTGGTTGTTCAAGACATGAAAAATTTGAGATGAGCTTATATTTTTATAGATATATATGTACCTACTGCCTTGTACCTACTGCCCGACCATACAATTTAATCACGAGACACCGCCCCGGAACAAGTCAAACTTATCATGATTTTCAGTGATAGGATCAAAACAGTCATGATAATGTTTAACGTAAATTATTATGATCATGATAAAGTAAGAAAATAGATATTTTATTGTGTTTTCCATTTTTCCTGTCCTTTACTTTTTTTCGGCGGTAGGCTTCATATAAGCAACACATATTGATTTGAGCTCCTCTAAAAATAAATTCAAAAAATTGTAAATAGTAGCTATATTGAGGAAATAAATGTTGTAAGTAAATCTACACACAACCCTACCTGCCACCTGCTGTTCTCCCTGCAATACAAGAACATTTAACTGCATAATTTCACCACTCAAAAAATTATAACCTAAAACACTCAAGATGGTGGATGCCACATCAATCCAAAAGTCTCTGGCTGAAATGGGCACAATGTTCCAACTCACAATGGCAGAGTTTGAAGGTAAGCTGATGAGAAGCAAGTCCCCTGTATCAGATCTCTCAGCATTGGCCAATGAGTTTGCCTTATTCAAAATGTTGATGTCAAAATCACTCCGGACTCTTCAAGACCAGATTGGTATGCTCAGCAAACATGTAGACAACCTCGAAATGCGTGGGCGACGGAAGATTCTTCTGTTACATGGCGTGAAGGAGGTTGCTCAGGAAGACACATCGGCTGTAGTTGTGAGCACGGTACTGGAAAGGCTGAAGTTGTCCGGTTTTACGAAAGCCAGCATCAGTCGCTGTCATCGAATGGGTCGTGCCACGTCAGACAGACCGCGGCCTATTCTCTGCAAGCTCCGTGATAGCGAGGTCCGAGACAAGATGTGGTCTAGTAAGACCTCGCTGAAAAACTCTGGTGTGACACTCTCCGAGTTCCTGACCAAGGGCCGTCATGAAGCCTTTATGGAGGCTAGGAGTCGCTTTGGTGTAGCCAAATGCTGGACGAGGCAGGGTTTTGTCTACGTGCTCGGTCCTGAAGGCAACCGACATCGGATTTCCAGTGTGGAGGACCTAAACCAGATCCCACAAACGCAGACGGTCGTGGCAGGGGCTCCTACAGTCATTGTGAAGGAGGTTCCTGTTCAGAAGACCAAACGCGGGGCCACACGTAAATAGTTTGTTTTTTATGTTTTGCTTGTATCATACAATTCAGCGGATCGGCCGGGCCAAGTACGTTCCAAACGCAGGGGGTAGTGCAACCACATATTGACAAATTTTAGTAAGTTTCTCGTTTATTGTGTAATACCGTCTACTTTGATTATTTTCTTTGTTTTTTGTCCAAGTAATAATTTTATTTGTTGCTATTAGTCAAACCATGAATCTGTCAATCTGACAATGACAGCACACATAGACAGGGATGTAATAACGAAGCGCTGCACCAAGGAACTTATACCCAATCTGGAATGCGCACAAGCTGCCGATGCGCGGTCCGAGCGAGATAGCTTCGCGAGAGCCCTCTGTCCCTTTCAGGATCAGCATCACCAATCACAACAAATGAATATGGCTGACGGGCTGCCAGTCTAACTTATATTATATTCTACTTATAATTTTTTCTTTTTTATTGACATTTCAATATAGTGTCCAAATTATTGCTAAAAAAATGTTATCATTCTAACAGATACTTGGAAATATTAGAAATATTAGAAAATATATAGAACGAAAATTAATGATTTTTAGTAAGACATGTCAAATTTATTTATTCCTACCACTTCTACTAAATTCGGGGATAATCCGCCTGGCAACTATTTAGAAAGGGACACAGGGCTCTCGAAGCGCTTTCTCCCTCGGACCGGAAGTCTCTATGACCAAGTGATTGTCTATAATAGACTTAGGGTCATACACATAGGGTTTATTTTTTATTGGTGTCAAATGGACAACGCACATTCCAGGTTGGGTATAAGTTCCTTGCGCTGCACGAACGTTCCAACTTCAACTTCTTTTTTTTATGGCACTGACGAACGTTCCAAATCATACAAGACATTTTTTAAATATTTCTTTTTTCTTTCCTTGTTTTAAATTCCCTAGAATATGTTTATTAATTTGTGTAAATTTTTGATCAATCCTCAATCCGAAGCCGATTCGCTTAGATACTTAGTTAGATATTTAGGTTGTAATAATGTTATTATGTTTGTTAGTTCTATTAGTTTTAGTTTTTAATTATCTCTATGGCAACTGGTGGGTGGATAGTGTACCTAATAATATTTGTTTAATAGGTACATTGATAAGGTAAATTAAGTATTGTTTTTTATCTTTATTTTTACATTTATGAGTGATTCAGATGGTGATGAATTCATGTCTTGTCCCTCTTCAGCTAGTAACAGCTCCGGTGATAGCTTTAGCAGCATCCCGTCTCTCTGTGATACCCTAGAAACAACTTTTAGTGATGTTACTAGAAATTTCAATGTAGTTCATATTAATGCTCAGAGCATTCCGGCACACATTAGTGAAATGCTTGCATCACTATCATGCAAAAATATTCATGCCATCCTCGTATCCGAGTCTTGGATGAAACCTAACTTACCCACAACTCCATATTCACTTCCAGGTTTCCATCTTATTAGAAATGACCGCACAAGTAGCGGAGGTGGCGGTGTAGCGATATACTTACGTACTCGCATTCCTTACACAATCATAAATATGTCTGCGCAACCGCCCCTCTCCTCTGCTGGTGAACATCTTTTTCTTCAAGTCACTCTCGCACACCGTAAAATCCTTCTCGGTGTTTATTACTCCCCTTCTATGCGTATAAATTTTTTCTCTTCTCTTGAAAAACTTTTTGAAGATCTTATACCTGTTCATGATCACACAATTATAATGGGAGATTTTAATACCTGCCTAATGAAAAAAGACTCTCGTTCCTCCGCTCTTGAGAATATTGTTCAGGCTAACAACCTAACTATACTTCCTTTGAGCGCGACTCATCATTTTCCCAACTGTCAACCTTCCCTTCTGGACTTAATTTTTGTTTCTTCCACTGCTCATGTTGCTAAGCATGGACAGTGCACGGCGGATGAGTTCTCATATCATGACCTAGTATTTCTATCTTATAAGATTCGACCTCCTAAAGACAAACCTAAAATTCTTCTGCAGCGCAATTTTGGTTCAATGGATCTGCAGTCTTTATGTGACGATGCTCAAAATTTGGATTGGTCCGGGGTTCATTCTGCTAATACTATTGATGCAAAGTTAGAGTGTTTTAACGACATCTTAATAGCCCTCTACGACGTACACGCTCCAGTCAGAGCAGTAAAGATGAAACATCTCCCCGCACCCTGGCTCACTGATGCTATTAAGTCTGAAATGCATAAGAAACTAGCAGCCAAAGTTCGATATAGACGCACTCCGACAGACTTTAATAAATGTAAGTATGCTGAGGCTCGAAATCACTGCAATAGAGTGTGTAGGGATGCACAGCGCCGTTACATCCATGAATATGTTACAAATAAAGACCCTGCAAAAGTATGGAAGTTCCTGCGATCGCTTGGTATTGGCAAATCACGTCAAGATGTACCCAAAGATCTTGACTTAAACTCATTAAACTCTCATTTCTCTTCTTCATCTAACATTGATATATCAACTAAACTTCAAACTTTGAACTATCTCTCATCACTTTCAACTCCCAGTTTTTCTCCTTTTTCTTTTAGTCATTTCACCGATTGCGATGTTAAAAAGAGCATTCTATCCATCACATCGAATGCTGTTGGTAGCGACTGCATTAGTAAAAGGATGATCGTACCAATTCTCGATGAAATCCTCCCTGTCCTTACTTTCCTATTTAATTTTTCAATTGAGACAGGAACCTTCCCTAGTTCATGGAAAGAGGCACAGGTTATCCCTCTCCCGAAAAAGCCTAACCCCTCTTCGTATTCTGAGTTCCGTCCCATCTCTATTCTTCCTTTCCTCTCCAAAGTCCTAGAGCGTCTCGTACATCAACAGCTAAGCGTTTTCCTTTCTTCCAACCATCTCCTTAATCCCTTCCAGTCCGGTTTCCGTCCCGGCCATAGTACTGTCTCTGCTCTTGTCAAAATTACTGATGATATCAGACATGGCATGGACAGCGGACAAATAACAATACTCACTCTCCTGGACTTTAGCAACGCTTTCAACAACGTTGACTTTGATATTCTCCTTGCTCTGCTCCGCTCTTTTAACATACCGCCCTCGGTGATTGACTGGTTTCATAGTTATTTGAATGGACGCCGGCAACGCATCCGTGTTGACGATTCCTACTCAACTTGGTGTCGGTTGGATGCTGGTGTTCCACAGGGCGGCGTTCTATCTCCTCTTCTCTTCGCTATTTTCATTAATACCATCTCCGAACACATATCTTCTCCCTACCACCTCTATGCAGATGATTTACAAGTTTATACGCAAGCCCCTATTGAATGGATAGACGAAGCTATTGCAGAAGTAAATCGTAACCTCGATAACATTAACCAATGGAGCAAATCGTTCGGTCTCAAGGTTAATCCTATTAAGACACAAGTCATTGTCATAGGTAGCCCCAGAATGATATCGCGGATAGATTGGTATGACTTGCCTAAAGTCACTTTTGATGGTGTTACGGTTGAGATCAGCCAAACTGTTAAAGACTTAGGATTGATTGTAGATAGGCAGCTGTCATGGGGCCCTCAAGTAGCAGCATTAAGCAGAAGGACGTTCGGCACGGGAGCTTCTTTGAAGCGATTGCGAAATTTTCTACCCACTTCCACCAAAATTGCGCTAGCACAATCTTTATTGCTTCCCATTTTAGACTACGCAGACGCCAGTTATCCCGATTTAACTGAAGACCAACTCAACAAGCTTGAGCGTCTTCAGAACTACTCCATTAGATTTATATTCGGCCTGCGTAAGTTTGACCACATCTCGGAGTACCGTAACAGGTTAAAATGGCTCCCTATTCGTCTTCGCCGGAATGCTCATATCCTAAACCTCCTATACTCCATCCTCTTTCTTCCGTCAACACCTTGTTATCTTAAAGACCGATTTGAATTTCTCCATCTCTCCCACTCACGATCCCTCCGCTCCTCTGATACTAATGTCCTGAAAATTCCATCGCACACGACCCAATTTTACAGTGATTCCTTCACCATGCAAGCTACCAGACTCTGGAACGCTCTTCCTGTATCCATTCGGCATGCCAAATCCCTTCCTATCTTCAAAGACTTGGTTCATCAGCACTATCTGTCCACTCTTACTATATCGTCCTAAAATATTTGCTTAATTTTTATAACTGCTTTTTGTTTTTGTTTTTCTTTTTAACTTTCTTCTTTTTCAATTGTTGTTTTTTTTTTGTTGTTATTGTTTTTTTATAAACATATTATTTACTTTTAACTACGCCACCGTTAGTATTATACTACCCGATCCTATCCATCCAAAGGTTGCCTGGAAGAGATCGCTTTTAGCGATAAGGCCGCCGATTGTGCCACATTAGTTTTAGTAGTAGTTAGTTTGTTGTTATACAATTATAAAAGGTGCAATAAAGTTATTATTATCTTATCTTATCTTATCTTTACTTAAGAAAATTTTAAGCACGTCTCAAGTAAATTAAGCAGGTAAGCACTGGTGCTGTTTTTTCTCGTATTTTATTCATGGCTGGCCTACACCGGATGGTTTTACGAGCTTCGACTTGCAAGTGTCTGGTTCGATTCTTGATGCAAATGCTTGGGTTTACTGCCAGACAATAAAACTGTACGCTTTCATAATATATTTTCTTATGGCCCCACCGTTTGCCAAGTTTATGTTCGATGCGCAATTGTTATCAGATGACACGCTACGAGAGGCTAAAGCTATGACAGATGGGTAAAACATTGAATTTTGTACATCCGGAAATAGGTTGGATAAGGAAATACAAACTTTCTTTTTAAAAAAATACAAACAAAAAAGTTGTCTTCGTGATTGGCTTAAAGGTTTTTATGGTCTACCCCTATTAAAAATACCTGAAATCAATGTGATGAAAATATAGAAAATAAATAACTTAGATTTAAGATACCTTCTCTATATACAGTATAATAGCTTATCTAGCTTAATCACCTAGTACGCTAAACTCGAGCCAAGACATAGGTTTCCCATTTCTAGTTCATTAGAGTATTCAAAGTTAGTCCTACGCAGGCTAGGAGCCGGCTGTGCATGCAAGTTCACCGCATACGGCCGCTAACGGGTATTGCGCCCAATGAGAACGATAGGTATTTTGAAATAGCAGTTTGCACCACGTTGGGCGCCATTTATGCCCGCCTACTCCAGCAAACTTGTTTGTGTTTTATTAATGTTGTTTGCGCTTACTAAATTGAATAAAGTGGAGTTTTTATGAATCCTAGAGTCTTTGGAATTAAATTTTTGTAGGGACAAAACGCCTGTCGTTTTCATATGACAATATGAATAGTGCACGACAGGAGAAAAAGATGCATCAGAAATAGCGTGTATTTTATTCACGAGCCGCCAGCAGCGAGGCTATCAGACATGTCCAAACTTCGCTGAGTGCAGTTTGCTTTATTTCCGTTTGACCTGTCCCGTTCGACTCTATTCCTGGAATAGCGCTACCCCAGACATGTTCATTTCGCCGACAAGCCGAATGCAAGTCCTGACAGCGACGGCCGAGCGAGCTGCGCCGACACGGCTCTGCACTCGCAAAATTTGAATATTTAATTGCGATTATTTTAGCGCGGCTCCGACTAATTTATAAAGCAAATTGACAGCTCTAGTGTTTCCCGTGCTACCAACGGTAATGGAAAAGGTTTATTCCTCGATATTTCGCAGCAAAATGAATCAATTGCATTTTAAATTCGATGTATTTGCATTTAGCATGGCAGTGGGCTACTTTACGATTGCAGTCCGGTTTCCTATTCTTTGTTTAGCGTTTTATTTTGTGCATTTGGAAGCGGGGCCGCACGTGATACGACCTGGTACGGCTCCTTTCATAAAATATTTCCATTTGACATTGTTCTATTTGAATCGAATATGCATCTACTCTTTTCTGAAGTTGACAAAATAGTGTTGCGAATTCTTGTAAAAGTTTCGGTATAAACCAAAAACTTTCATTTGTGATCCTTATTCTTATCGTATAGTTAAATAATAAGGCTTGAATACCCATTACTTTCGACAAAAAGGGACAACTTTGCATAACGAGATATCAGACCGTGTCCCTTATTCAGTAGTCACTATTTATACTGAAGTGGAGGATTTTGTCCAAAAATTCGTACTTGGATGTGCCACAGGAGGGACATATAAAACGACGGAGCCAGCTCTAACTTAAACCTAACTTAGATGTAGAGCCTCCCGGGATTCACACTGGAAACCCAGAGCCGCATTAACCCGTGGAAACAAGTCCATTGCGCAAAATATGTGCTGAAATCATTTTGTAATACCATTTATCTTACGAATAAGCACATGTCGAAAATATCTACTTTTGCATTTTGCTATACATTACTCGATTAATAAACTAGAATATTCGTGTACAAGAATAAAAGTGAGAAATACGTAGGAAACGTACATGTTACCTTCGTTACAAAATAAAGTCAATGACGAAAGTCTCTAAATAAATAAGTAGCACTGAAATTGTTAGAAACACTTCGAAGTTTATGCCGTCCGAATGTCACTCAGATGTCTCAAGTTCTGCGAACGGTACCTACTTGTCGAGATAAAGCCGGCACTAAGCGGGTGCTTACTTTATATAATCTACAAACTTTGATTGATAGGTGAAAGAGATTAAGGTAGTTATGGCTTGTTCGCATAATAAGATTAATTCTGTGGAAGCTATAAAGTTTTCTGAAACTGCGTAGAACCTACAAAAATAGTTAAAATAGAAATTGAACATTTAATACTTACTTGTACCATCATTGTAATTTTTATCGAATCATCCAATCGATGAAAAATGTTACTCCCTCGCAATATAACCAATAGGTCACATTGCTTGTTGGCTTTCAGACAAGGTTTTACATATTCACAGGAGGGCTTACCAAAACGCCCGTGTTTCCCATACAAGTTCCAATTCACATGAACCATTGTGTTTGAATAAACATTTCAATCGAGAGGTTTTCATTCGCTGGGTCCGCTCCACCGGATCCGGGCATTCAACTCTTTTTCACACACCACTGACTGCTGATGAATAGTCGTGCTTATAACGGAATACACCTGTATCACAGTTAACAATTCTCTACACCGTAAGTACATAATTAAGGCGGTTTTGTAAGGATATCTTTTAAAAAATTTAGAAGGGAGGACATTTAGGATGACCCGTCTCGCCGCAGTAATGTTTCCTATTTTGAAAATTTGAGGATACATGTGTGGGATTTTTGTTCCTTCGAGCCTTGCTAGTTGTTAGGCTCTAGAAAGAAAGAAGAAAATCGTTTATTTGGCTCACACAAGAAAACATAAGTACAAAAATAAACTTAAATAAATGTAAAAATAAAACTCTACATATTTATCAAAATATAACAACTGAATAGATAGTCCTACATAATATGATTTTACGGGTAGGTAGGTACTTTATGTATGTACAACCATAAAATATTCCTTCTTAACAAATGAAACCAACCAAATAGCAAAAAGTTTGTTAAGAGTTTTTTAGGCAATTAGCGAAATCAGATACGTCAAGTACGAGTGTAACTGTACAGGGCGAGGTTTCAGAACGTTTGTAAATTTTTTTAAGGTTTGTTTTTGAAATATTTTGAAAATGACGAAATATTTTCCGAATCCTCTTTATCTCCGAAGTTTGCAGAGTTTCCATCTGAAATGTAGCTACTATTTTTAGGTCTTCATAAAATAGTGAAGTCTCTAGTGAGAGGATATTTTTAAACCAATGTCAAATCCCTAAATTCTTCTAGCTTCTAGCTTTCTGACTTCTAGCTTATTAAACAAGTAAGCTAAAATAAAGAATACTTAATTGAATAGGTCCCTAACAAACCTGTATACCAGGATAATTAACGAGTTAATAACAGAGCAACCTCCACCGACAAAATAGAAAAAAAGAAATCCAACAAACGGCTACTAATGAAAAGCAAAGTTAGGTAGTGTTCGCTGCTCGTACTTCCGGTCAATAAGTGCGCACTCCGCTCTCCAGCACACTTAATTTCCTCGCTCTTCCGGTTTGCGACTTCTTTTGTAATTGAGTAACTGGCTTTTGATAGTTTAATGAAACCTTTTTTGTCTTCGTTTTGATTTTCCATTTTTACAATGCATTTTTACCCGAAGACCAAGAAAGAGTGTTATTTAAAGCTTTTGTATTGTATCTACTCTAAATTATTTTAAACTACTGTCACATATGACATAACTCGTAGGTACTTTACGCTATCTAGGTACTCTGAAATAGCCTTCCATTAACTAATTTTGTAAGTACCCTAATAACATGGTTCTTGTTAGCAACACACAGTGCTACGTGGTGCTACGTCGCTACGTACGAGCCTCGTAACCATGGCTACCAATACCAAAATACAAACGACCTTCTTTCCACAATGTTTCCACATACATGTTTAAGTACCTAAATCAATAGGGTCAACAACTTAGTCCTAAGACTAAAAAATTGCTCTTAAATGAACAGGTTGGCCTTTCAGATAAATTCCAATTTCAAACAACGTACACATTTTCAAAACCGTTTTAGTGATTTTGAAACCCACAATACTAAAAGAACGACCGACTAAAACGTTGAATAATAATGCTACAGTGAGCAAAAACAAAATATCTATCACAAAGATTCTTCAAAATCAATTGGGAATTCCACCCCTTGTATATCCCAACAGGAAAATTCCATTTTCCAAACACGAAACTGGGTACAGACGGCACAAACCTAAATACCTTGTAAGTAAACGAAGCGCAATAAGTAAATAGCCTTTTCTGCTTTGAGGAAATTGCAAAACAAACGACCTGTAAAAACTCGAGACAACTTTTAACGGATCATGTTGACATTTGATACATTATTGGATCCAATGGATGTGAAAATAATCTATTGATTTATCACCTGCTGGAAATAATTGTGTAGAAAAAGGGTTGGATGAAAGTAAGTACCTACCTACCTTATGGTAATTAATATCAAACTTACCTACCGAATACTCATTGTATCGTTTAGTAAAACGATTTTACAATTGTTAAGACTCTAGCTAGCCGCAGATCAAAGCCGCACCGATACAACACAACACAAATTATGGGCTTAAACTCGTAACATTTAGATTCATTTCATATTGTCGGCATCAAACGACGACCGTGTGTCACTCGGTTTTGCTGCTTGTGGGAAGCTAGTATGCCACGGTAAAATTATTCTTAAGATAACGAGTATAGCCCACTTCTAAATCTCATACTAGTATTGCTGTAAAATATTTTTAAAAGGCTTAGTATAATATTATAAAGAGGAAAGATTTGATTGTTTGTTTGATTTGAATAGTCTAAGAAACTACTTGACCGATTTAGAAATATTAATAAAAATAAATAAGAAGCGAAGCGGACTGCTAGTATAAATTAATGTACGTCATTAATTTGTAAACTAAATAAAAATATTGTATTGTACAACATTGTATTGCATTTATTATTGGATTAGCACAGCCTAAAGTTGCAATTAAAATGTTTTGGTTCCTAAAATCGGCTAGTTCATCGGGATCATACAGCTTAAATTTATACTTTGTGTTATCAACGATTTGTTTTGGTTATCACCTTGTTAAGTGCCTCTAGATATCTGATCATAAAATAACCTTATCGAGGGTGGTAAAAACCGACATCTATCGTTTCCATAAAACGGATATCTTATCGTAAATGACACATCTGTGATATGGTGCCTGCCAACGTATAAAAATAGCCACAACACAACACCACTGGATAAAAATCTGTTGACGAAGACAGAACTGTTGTTTAGGAAACGTGAATTCATAAAAGGTGAGTAAAAATAAAAGCTCCTGTAATTACCATACAATAAGTTTAAAAATTACCGGTATAAAAATTGGTACGTAAGAATTACAAACAGTGCGCCCGATTTGGCGCGGCGAAACTCCTCTTGCGGGTTCGATACCCGCCTCGCCTCGTCTGAAAATATTTGTTCCGGGTGCCTAGGTATTTCCTATAAAAATATTTAGTTATTCAATATATCAGTCATTTGGTACCCATAATACAAGGTTTACTTAGCTTGGGGCTAAATGATGCTGTGCGGATGGTCCAACAATATATTTTTATATACATATTTTCTTGCACAGATGCTGATTGCTGATATGCAATTATTAATTACAAGAGGATTCTAATTCTGTTGATATTAATTTGCAATACCTAGTGATTTCTTTTTCGCTTCTTAGTAGCAGAAGTGAAAAACAACATTTTTTTTTATTGTGGGTGGGTATTTTATTGAGTGAGATATCAAATCAAAGGTATTCGAATAATGTGGTCATATCAAAACAGTTTTAGAAAATTGTCTAAGTTTCATACATTGTAAAATACATCGACTAGAGTCGAAAATTTTGCTAGTACAGTAGGTACATAGGAAAGTATATATTTCTATACATAATCGACAAAAGTTCGAAACCCTCGAAATGGTTTCGGCACATGAGTTACAATCGCACTTATCTTGATCTTATAGAAGGAATCATTTTTATTGCAGCAATGCCGCCGCCACCCCCTCACGAACATCCACCACCGCACCACGGGGGGCCGCCGGGTCCCCCGGGACCCCCCGGACCCCCCGGACCCCGCGGACCTCCTGGCCATCCAGGACATCCACCACCTCCTCACCATTAATGTATTATATCTAAAATACGTACGTTGTGATCCAACCGTTTTATAATAATACATTATAACCGAAAAGTGTTTTTGGTATCAGTCGGAAGTTTTTGATAGTTGGTACTCTTTTGTTTTCTATTTAACACACAATTAAAAGGGATTTTGTCGCTCAGCGACCACATCGCCCTAGTAGGTAGGTACTTATAGTAAATAAAGTTTATAAATCTGAAAAACTATAAATTAATAATAATTATATTAATTAATAAATATTAATTAACCCTCTTTAAACGTGAAACCACAACAGGCTAGGATAGTTATCAAGGATAACTTGTCAAAAAGTACGATATGAACGAGTTATGTCGATTTGCATCTTTTCATCAATGAAACGATTTTCGAATGAAATAAAAAGTATTCATATCCTTTTCCAGGATATAATCTATCTCCCTGCTAAATTTCATTGCGATCCCTTGAGCCGTTTTGTCATGAAAAGGTATGACATGCAAACAGAAAGCCAGGATTACTTGAAAATTTAAAACAAGAACATCCTTATTCATAATGGTATGCAAGGGCGTAGCCAGGATTCTGTTCAGGGGGGGGCAGCCGAAAAAAAAAACCAAGAATACCTACTAAGTACATGCTGTACGAGAAATGGGATAGGTAGGCTACGTTTAGAATAAAAAAAAACAACAATAGTTTAACTATACGTCACGTTATTTTACAAAATAGTAGTCTTCAAGGTACTCAGCCACAAAACCATTTTAGCAGCTCTGATTCAATTTTGTTCTTATTTATTTGTAAGTACCATGCTTCGGTGTACGCTGAGCATACATAGGCCGTTTAAAGGATTTTCAGTCATCATTTCCTCAGCCATGTTTACTTCTAAGCACTTTCCGCACTTTTTTTTTGAGATTTTTCGATGTTTTTTAAATAAGTACGCAATAGTGTGACACTAGATATGACAGCTGTGCTAGCCCCGAATATTTAAAAAAATCATAGACAAGAAAAGAAAGCTAAGAACAATTTGGTTTTAGAAGATAAAAAAACTCTTACTACGGAATGAATGGCGAGCGAAGCGAGCCTCCAAATTTTTGTCATATTTTGGAGAGGCTGGTAAACATAACAAAAAGGCTATAGAATTATCGGCGAGCGGAGCGAGCCGCAATTTTTTTTAGACATTTTGGATGTTCTGTAAAATACAATCAAGACTCAGAGTGTGTTTGGATGGTCACGTGGTAGCATAAAAAAATATAACATGAGCGGAATGAGCGCTCATATTTAGTTGTGTTTGCGGCCTCTGAAAATGGTTGAGAAATTGTGAAATTTTCGGAAGGCTGTTAAAAAGCCTAGAAAAGAAGAGCATGAACGGCGAGCGAAGCGAGCCGCGAAATTTTTTGTTACATTTTCGGTCGTTAGCAAACATATTTGAAAATTATGCTATAACCTAAGATATAACAGCAAACAGAGGGAGATATTCAATTACGGAAAACTTGAAAATAGTTATCTATCCATCTATAGATTCACGAAATTAAAAGTTATGTCGTGATCTGCGTAAATGAATGCGATGCGTGCACCTAGCTCACTAACCTACAATGTAGGTAAACAATAGGAATGAAATGGCATGGAGCGCGAGCGCGCCCTACCCCGCCACCGATGACGCGCAGCGCGCTGTTGCAAAGTGGAGAACGTTTGCGGTGGTAATTTTAAAGTTTGGCGAAGAAAGCTTGGCAAAACAACAAAAAAAATTTGATATTTAGATATAGGTACAAAAAAACAAATTGGATGGTCCCGTAGCAGCATAAAAAAATTATAACAGTGAGTGGAATGAGCGCTGACATTTTTTTGTGTTTGCGGCCTCTGAAAATTGTTGAGAAAATGTGACATTTTCGGAAGGCTGTAAAAAAGCTTACAAAAGTAGAGAATTAACGGCGAGCGGAGCAAGCCGCGAAATTTTTTCTGACTTTTTCGGTCTTTAGCGAACAGTTTTGAAAGTATTCTAGAACTTAAGAAATAACAGCAAACGGAGGGAGATATTCAATTACGAAAAAACATGGAAATAAGTATCTATCCAATAAATGTGCCTACATATAATGTAGATGCACAATAAGAATCGAATGGCACGGAGCGCGAGCGCGCCCTACCCCGCAACCAACAACGCGCAGTGCGCTGTTGCAGTGGAGAATTTTGATGAAAAAAAAATTGAAGAGCCTTGAGTTTTTAACCAACCATTTCAGGTGCTACGTGACACGTACATATCCGAGAAAATTTTATCCATTGAAGTTTGATTTTAAACGGTGCCTCAATGCAAACATATACGATTGTACAAAATTTGAACTGCAACTCTTTTTGTTAAAAATTAATTCTGCATCCTCTAGGGGGGGGCAGCTGCCCCCCCCTGCCCGTACCTCCCTACGCCCATAATGGTATGCTAAAAAAGGATTGCTGTTACTCACTTTGTCTTCTTACATAGAAATATGTCACAGCGATAAAATAAACTATGTGTACTTATGTAAATAAATAATTTTGGACAATACATACAACATCATCCAGCCCCAAGCTAAGCAGAGCTTGTGTTATGGGTACTAGATAATACAACATATTAAAGATATATATTTTTTATTATACAAAGAAAACGACCAGAACACCCCGAGCAAATATCGTACAAACTTGTCCAAACTTATCAACTGTTTTAAGTTGGCGGATCATAGGGTAGATATTGGATATGAACAAGGGGATTTAGGTAAACCCATAGAGGGAAAAACGCACTGTGACATTAGCGTGTTTTTCCGAAACTGTACTACTGTCAAGTTATTAGATTATTTTTATTTTAAAGGCAAAAGCTAATGTATGAGAAGCATGTAATTTCGAACAAATAAAGTGTGAACAAATAAAAAATAAATAAAAGTCTTTTTGGTGCCATTCTAAGCCTTATTACTAAGGTTAAATGATTGTTAAACGACGCGACCAATTAATCATAATTTATTTTACATTATCAGCTGACTTTTATCAATTTTGTGAAATGGTTGGGATTAGTAATTTGATAAAACATGGAACACTGATTATTTCTTGCTACGAACGAAATAAAACCAACTATCACGCCAGTAAACATTTCGAACGCAAGCTCATGCTACATCTGTAGCATAAATTAAACATTTTAATTCAAAATTTGTGTGCTGAAAAATACTTATAAGGTACTTACCTAAGTTTTCTTTCTACTATTGTGTAAGTAACAAATAAATTACAATGATCTAACTAAATAAAAAAAAACCCACTAGTATTTACAATTGAGCTAACTGCAGACTGTTGCGAACAAACTACAGGTAGCTCAACTGATCCATATCAATACCAGTTGGAAGTGTACCCAAGATGCTGGCTGCATTGCCACATTGTATGGCAATGCTGATGCGCTGTGCCAAATAGTGTTAGTTACTATTTGCGCTATCAAAATGTTGTATTTGGCCTTATAGAAATTAAAAACTTAATTCCATATGACAACGTTTGTACCAATCTATCATTATTAGGTATACGTAGTTACTAACCTTGGCATATAGAAAACCATAGAGAAATTACTGAAATGAATTTACTGAAATCGTAAAGCTTTGCTTTCATTATCTTTAGCATCAGTTTTATTATCCGATCTTTAACTCAGTTTAAGGATCAAGAAAAAATTCCATGCATTTACTTTATTTTTTTATTTACCTCTATTTGTTGTGATAAGATTATAAAGCAGTTTACAATCATATTTTAAATAAGGTTACAGTATTGAGCTTGTTATAAGTTATTGTAATATATTATTATAATTAGTGTTATATTATAAGTTATATAATATGAGTTATATCGCACCGTGAAAGCTGTTATTTCATCCAAACTAAGGTATCGAACACATTGTTGTAGCCATGCCGCCACCTCATGCTCACCCGTGCGGGCCTTACTGCGCCACGGGTCCTGGCTCCTGTCTACCACACTGCTACTACTACAACTTGCACGGACCACCGCCGCCGCACTACCAACCACCACCTCCTCACCACCCATACCCACCGCCGCTACAAGATGGTCCGTTCCCACCGCCCCCGCATTACCCACCGCCCCCACACCACCATCCCCATTACCCACCACCCCCGCCTCAACCTCGATAACAATATTCGATTGAATTCTTTGATTTTTATATAATGTTTACGAGATCCGTTTATTTTATCCTTTAGTATCATGGATATCACATTCATATCGCTTTGTACTTTTTATCTTATTGAGATTATGAACATTCGTTAATTACATTTAACTATTGAAATATTGCACTTAAATAAAATTACCAGTTATATTATAACACAATTATTTTTGTATGTTATTTTGCCTCTTATTTTTACCCGACTGCACAAGAAGGAACATTATTTTTATTAACATCCAATAAGCTTGTAGAATATCTTCAGAACAAATACACATATATGCAAAACAAAATAATAGATTTATTTCTTAAATAAGTGTAAATAATGTATCTAGAAGAATAAAAAACGTAGAATCATAGGGCTATATCGTTAATACCTCTTTTGGTTTTCATGGTAGATGACACCAAGTCAAATAAATTGAGTAGGAACAAAAACGAGTCCAATTTGACTGTACCTACTAAATTTGGAAAAGGATCAATCATACAAACGTGGCATTTTGCCCAGTATAGCACATATAATATATATTTTGTAAAATAATTGCAGGTTTATTACAAACAAGATTTTAAGTATGCTACCTTTGAAGTATGCTCGAAGAATGACAGGGAAAGACAGGCTTTTTCCCTGTCGAGACAACGCAGGCTGACAATAACTTGAATAAAGGAAAGTTCTAATGACGCATCCAATGAGTCACTTTTCCATGTCATGTTTGTACTTTATCAGTATCGTGAAATGGCAGATAATACGTGGAACTCATAGATTACTAATCTACACGTTGATAAATACAAAAACAACGGACAAACCAATCACTTGAAATATTTCCGTTGGTCAAAGCACAGGTGTTGTTAAAGTGATAAATAAGCTCAAATAAATTGAATAATAATAAGGTGAGTTTTATCTATACTAATATCTATACTAATATTATAAAGAGGAAAGATTTGATTGTTTGTTTGTTTGTTTGTTTGAATTGAATAGAGGTTGAATATTAGCGCACGGTGCTTGCTTTTTCTCTACGGCCAGTGTCAGTTATGGAGTGTCGAGTCAATGTCAAAAACCCTAATGCTGTTAAAAAAAGTAAGGGATCCGTATGAAAACTGTGAAACCCATCATGTTAGTGTGTATTATTTCTGAATTTTTTGTTTAATACCCGTGCGAATCCGGGGCGGACCGCTAGCTAACTATAACTAGGTAATTACAGCTGCATTTTCCTTTTCAAATCAAAATGAAATTTAATTTACAGTTGATTTAAAACAAGATTCTATTAGAATGTTGTTTTAAATCAACTGTAAATTAAATTTTTGAGTCATCTGGAACCCATAACAACTTTGCATACTTAAAGGCTAGGTGATGGATGAAATCCAACAAAATGTATTATTACTCATTCACAATTTTTGTTTTCAGCTATGCCGCCCCCACACGCTCGTCCCTGCGGGCCTCGCTGCGGCACTGGCCCTGGATTCTGCCTACCACACTGCTACTTCCGAGCATTATTCCCAGCGCCGCCGCATCACCATCACCATCACCCACCGCCGCATCACCATCACCCACCACCGCCCTCGCACCATCACCCGAATCACCCACCGCCCCCACCTCATCATGGCCCACCGCACCATCACGGACCACCTCACCACCATGGACCACCCCATCACTTCGGCCCACATCGGCATTTCTAGTGATGGCATCAAGAGTTTGTTAACAAGCAAATTCTTCGTTTTTAGATCTTTAAGAAAACAGTATGGACTGAAATTTTCTACTTACTTGCATTTTACTTTGCTGGTACTATGTACCTGGGTACCTTATTTTATTCTGCTATAGGCGAAGGTACTTTTGTATCACTTTTGTAGACTTTATCTTATCTATAACAATTTAAATGGGTATTGATTATAAAGAATATACCTTCGTCGATAATAGAATATTAAGAAAACATGAATAATATCTTTATTGTAACTACTTTTTTATAAAATAAATTAAGTGCCAAATTACAGCTGTATTTTCCTTTTCAAATCAAAATGATATCTTGTTTGGACATACATATAAATGCAATTCTGATTATTAATGTCTTTATGATTGAGCAGTTTACCTCCGACTACTCAAGCGCAACTTAGTTTTAAAAACGTCTCAAGTGGTTTATTAATAGATTTATATATTGAAAACTTACAAAAAGTCGCGGCTTGAGACGTGCATGAATTAAGGCATGAATATAATAATTAGTTTCATACATAATGTAGGACAATCCACACAGCACCATCTAACCCCTTAGCCTTGTATTATGGAAACAAGATCACTGATATACTTACTTAATTTAAAATATAAATTAAATAAATAAATAATTTTATTTATATTTTTTATTTAATTTAAAATATAACAGTTAGATCATTTTTTAAATGTACAGAAAGTGACGTAACAAATATCTGCAGATTGTACAAACAAGTCTGTATGCATGGAATTCTTAGCTAGGTAATAGGTATTGGTATTGTAGGTGAGTAGGTATTTAATATAATATCAGCAAGCCTGTCAAGGACCCTACAGAGTGGGCCGTTCTGCAAACAACTCGACAAAATACGGAAACACATAGAGATTAATAATGTTTTTGGGCGATCCGAATTACGGAAATGCTCGTAATTATTTTCGCAGTTTCTTATTCTGGCCATGGAAGGAAACGCGAAACCAAACAGCGTTCTTATTAAGAAAGTTTTTCTTCATAACAAGATTACGTAGGTACCAGATGTGTGGGATAGTGCTTGGTGCAAATATTAGAAAACAGCGGCAGTTTTACAAGTTTTAGTCCTTGATTTTATCTGTTTAGTAACGTCTACAACCGAGTACCGAAACTTAAAAATGATGTCATGTTTTTCGCAATAAATCTGGATTACGAACTGGATATTTATACATATGATAAACTAAGGTGCCAAAACATATCTAAACGGAACTGAACAGTCGGTTATAAAATCACCCACCGACGAAATAAATAAAGTGCCTATACACATTTATAAAGAACCAAGATTGTGTCTCATGTTTATTAGCAAAACATTGGCATCAAAAATTACACCCCAAGTGTTTTTCTCCCTAAGCAATATATTTTCGCAAAAAGTGAGACGAAAAGACCATAAATATAGCATTCGCACAGTTCGTTACGCAGCCAGGAGTGGAGTTCCAACATTGTATGAGTATAGTATATTTAGTTCCAGCCAATATTGACATATGCAAAAGAATAAGACGTATGTTTTTATAAACTTTATACAGTAGGCATGAAATCATACTCATTTGAAATCGATTTTAGTCCTCTTTCTTCTTCCTTTTAGTCATCACTTTTGCGAATGCGTTATAAGCGTAAAGTATAAAGTTTTCCAAGCTAGAGATTATGGTAGCGATTTAGTCCCACACGTATATTCTTCATCGTGCTTTAAATGTATGTAAAGTTTTTCGATATCAGCTCTATTTGTTTGAATTCTAATACCATAGATTAAGTGCATTAGTGAATAAACCATCGATAGAAGAGGTGTTTAAATGTTTATTTGCCCACGTATCGCAATCAATCCAGAGGAGCGTGTAAATGGTTAAAACGTGGCATGGCTTTTGGACAAGCGGGTACTTCCGTAAGTTATGGTTATAGCGGCCATCCGATAGCTTCCGGTGGCGCTGCGATCGCCTTCATCCGGATCCGGTACGTACACGATGCTGTTAGGGGAATGGTACATTTTGTAAATATTCACATGTACTATTAAATACTTCTGTTTTATTTATTTATTGATATTTTGTGATAAACGGAAGTTGGATAAAAGTTTCATCTAAATTAAAGAGTATAGGTATTTTCAGTTGTGTATTAATAAAATTGTATTTTTGAGTATAATAGTCTCCTGCAAGCAGTCTGTAACAATGACGTTCACCAAATCATGTTTACACCAAAATTGTCCAACCTTTTTTAATAAGGGTTTTACTGAAAAATATAGTAGGCAGACGAGGCACAGTAACGTCCTAAGGGTGGATATGTAAAAATGCTTTGTCATGCATACATTTCTCTTTGATGAGCTCGCAACGCCCGCCCCTTAAATAATAAAATAGTGCCCCCGGCTTCGAGAGACTTATCAATATTTTACTACGTTATTTTCAAAGTAGGACTTGAATAAACACGAATAATTACTATAGTAATTACTTATGGAATAAACACATATTTCAGTAAAGGTTATTTTATTTTGTTTATGTTAAATTATGTTTAAAATGTAAGTAGGTGCATAAAGCACGTGAACACCCACTACTGGTTTAAGGTGGAGTATCAATGAGCATTTGTAATAATAATAAATAACGCTGGACAAATCAAACAGCATCATATCAAAGTAAAAAATATTTATTTCCATCAAATACGAGGTGCTTAACCGTTCTTAAGTATAGGTACAACTATAAAACACAAGCTTAAACATTAATTAAACATTTTGCAGTTTGCTGAGTTAATTATAACAGGCGATTTTAGTTGGCTTCCTTACTGAGCCCCGGCCTTTAACGAGAAAACCACCATACAGCCCCATACAATTTAAATAAGACACTAGTCAAAACGCTATGTGCTCGCTATTACCGTGTTAAGGCGCATACAGTAGCTGATTGCTCCTCTTTGGAGGCTTTCTCCTCCTAGAGTAGTCAATTTTATGGGCTGAAAAAAATATATGTTATACATTGACCTTTTATCTGTAAAGTGAACGTACAAAAATGTTCTACGTGCTCGTTTACCTGGTGAAAAAAAATCACAAAGTGGAGCTGTTTCTCACTGAAAAAGTGTATCTACTTCTAAACTACTTAGAATTTTATACTTTTTTTTTCACCATCATGTCGGCAAAGACTTTATCTTCAAACTGAACGTATGATTTTGTGATACGACGGTTTTTCACATAGAAAATCATTATTTTAAATTTTTGCGTATGATTAGTGGGCGGTAACCTTTGAAGGTAGTCTGCGCGGGCGACGGGCGGCAGTGAAACCCTGACTGTCGTACGGGGAGGTTGTGTTCGTCTGCCTCGCGCTCTAGGTGAGCGCGAGGCGTACTTTTGCTTTTTTACTATAATGCTATATTGATGCACATAGACGCTTTATTTATTATTCAAAGTTATCCGCGCATGGACGCTTTATTTGGTGTAAGACAGTTTGTAAAATATTGAAAATTCCGAAGATCAGTAAGCTGAAGAAAGCCAGAGCTCTGAAAGCTCGTTATTTTAGAAAATTTATGCTATTGTAACTACCTATTAGCAATCTTATGTAGATTTTACATATTTGTATATTTATTTTAGGAGATCGGGTAGGTACTAAACTAGGTAGGAACAAATGAACGACAATGTAAGTAAATACTCCTTAGACCTACCCATTTATTTGTTTTATTACTAATCTTACATTATTATTTATTTATAGATTTACAGTGACCGGACAAGTTGAAACTGGAGTGAAAATGTTTTATTGTATTGTGGAGCTAATATTAGGTAGGTAGCTATGATGTATTATGCGACGAAATAAAATATGTACGTACGGCATTCTTCCTAACGCGGTTCATGATCGTCTTCAGAATTCTAGTATGGCTGCAACAGTTATATGACTCTCCGAAGTGAAGCACTAGGTAGGTACACCTCCACCTTACTTACTGTTATGAAATGGGAATGGGATTCAAAATGTAAAGGAGACTGGGTAAAAATGGTACATAGCCTTTTTTCATCTCCTAGAGCTCGGATATTTTTAAACTTACGAGATCTGAAATCATAATTACTATTTTAACGGGTAGGTATTTATCGCGTTTTTACGGGTATTTTTTATTTACGAGTATTTTTACGGGTTTTCTTCGCGACGGCCACCCTTTGTACTTGTACATAATTATCTAGAATTCTAGATAAACAAGTACGACAATTGCGAGTGTAACTCGCGCGCCGAGGGTTTTGAACTTTTGTCGTTTAGGTTGTTACGTTTATTGACGACCTCTTGGCGCGGTGGGCTTACAACGCAAGAGGTTGCGGTTACTACAGAGATTAGTGGGTAGGTAAATGCGTTGGTACCTACAATTTTTTTTAAATTTTTTTTTATGATTTTCTGTAAAATATAGATATACAATGTGTCTGGTGACCGGTGTCGGAGACTTTGGGGGGGGGGGGGTGAAATACGGTAAATTTTATCGACAAATCACTATTCCTATTTTTTTTCTACCTCCATGACAAAATGGCAGCCATTTTGTTTTCTTTTGCCTCGAAGCACGGGTGCTTGTACTGATTTAGCTATAGCAACCCATGTAGAGGTCCTAGGAAGACGATAGAGGGCTTATTTGATAGCCAATAATGTGGAAAGCAACGATAACATTGTTTCCATTTCCATTTTATAATAGAGGAAAAAAGAATTTATGAAACCTAAAAAAAGATTTTTTGAAAAAAATTTTTTGATTTATTAGCTTTTTCATAGAATCCAAACTGTCAAGCTACATATTTTTATTTTTAAACGATAGTAAATACTGTGTGCTTCAAAATAAGTCTTGTATCTTAGCTATAAGTAAGATAGTTTAGAAGTTTATTAAAAAAATCTTTTCTTTTTGTTTTGTAAATTCTTTTTTCCTCTACTATAAAATGGAAATGGAAATAATGTTATCATTGCTTTATTGTCCACATTATTGGCTATCAAATGAGCCCTCTATCGTCTTCCTAGGACCTCTACATGGGTAGCTATAGCTAAATCAGTACAAGCACCCGTGCTTCGAGGCAAAAGAAAACAAAATGACTGCCATTTTGCAATGGAGGTAGAAAAAAGATAGGAATAGTGATTTTTCGATAAAATTTACCGTATTTCACCCCCCCCCCCCCCCCCCCAAAGTCTCCGACACCGGTGACTAGACACATTGTATATATATCTACAAACGCTTTGTACATTTTATATCGATCACTCTGCAATCTTCGGAGATAGGGGGGGGGGGGGAATGGCCAATTTTCGACCTTTATCAAAATATTTCGAAAAGTTTATACTTTTCGAAATATTTCGAAAACTATAAACTTTTCGAAATATTTTGATAAAGGTCGAACCTTTTGAAATTTCAAAAACTGTTTTGGAATGTGCAAATTGTTACCCCACCCCATTCGACGGGGGTAGTCTCCCCTTTAGAAATCCCCCCCCCCCCTTTTTGACCATAATTTTTAAAAGTAGTTATGTTAACAGACTTCTCTGGTAGTCACCCCTTTAGAAATTTTTCCCGCCCTTTTTTGACCATATTTCAAAAAATATTATTTTTACAGACTTCTTTATATTTTTCCTGTAAAATATAGATCCATATCTTCAAATACTTGGTACATTTTACATCGATCGCTCTGCAATCTTCGGAGATAGGTGGGGGGGGGAAATGGTAATTTTTTCGACCTTTTTCTCAAAAAGTATAAAATTTATCAAAATTTCCAAAACGAAATGTACAAATCAGTACCTTTCATTTCATAACACCTTAATTTCTGTAGGTGCCATTTAAAATTTCGATTTCAAAATTTGTACTGAAAATCTTCATATTAATTTTTTATTTATTTTTCTATAAATCTGTGCGGGCGCACTAAATGTATTATTATTTCAAATTTCAAGTCAATAGCTGCAGTAGTTTCTGAAATATTATGGATTCAAAACACAAAACAGAATCAAAGTCATAAGGATCCCTGGACCAAGAGACAAAATTTATATATCGTAGATTTTTTTTCTTTTGTTTTCTTTCTGCTGGTTTTTAGGGTTATGACCTCGGTTTCAAACCCCTAAAAACAGCAGAAAGAAAATAAAAGAAAAAAAGTCTACTATATAAAAGTAAATTTGTCTCTTGGTCCAGGATACCCCTTTCTCCTCTTGCTTAGAAATTTACTGTTTTATCAAATCTTTACATCCGATTTCTGGCATCATTTCTTTGAATAGGTGTAAAAACCTATATGTAAATACCATGTAATGGTAATTTTTTTCTCTTGGTCCATTATGACCTTTTTCCTTTAGCTCAGAGATTTATTGTTTCAAATTATTCCACCCGTATAACCTACCTATCATTGATATCCTACAAACACTGAAAATTAGAGAAGCTTGTATGAATGTTTGTTACCATGTACCTAACTACTAAACTGATTTGCATAAAACTTTCGAATGATTGGAATATAGGCTAGTTTAGAAGGAAATTACCTACAACGCGAACGCCCCGCGCCGCGCGGGTAGTAACAAGAGGCGGTAAGGCGGTAACATACATACTTATTACTTAGGTACCTAAAGTAGGTACCGAGTTCTGTTCTCAGACCAAGAACAAATACTTGCAGAATTTTAAAGACAAAGATACATTTATTTAGCTTCACAAGAACAGCACAGACATAAATAAAGATAGACAATTTGTAAAAAAATATCCCGCAGTGGGAATTGAACCCGTAATTATCGCGTGTCAGCCGGCTTGGTTTACCACGCCGCGCCGCGCGGCCATGAAGGATTTCTATTTATCTTTTGCGGCTTACGCGCGAAATCTATTTCATTTTCTTGGCTATGCGGTGCCGGCGCGCGGAAGGGTGCGGGCCGAAACCATAGCCCCGCCCAAATTGCTCAAGGTCATTCGCTCCTGTATGCGCCTTAACGCGCACATCTACTAGTGTAGTAAACTAGCTTCCACTGTTGCAGAATTAGCTCTAGGGCAAGGTAGAATTTCAAAGTCGAGAGTAAAAAAGGTAAAAAGCATAGTGCAACATTCTTTCTCGTCCACAATTCCGCACTTAATTAAAAACTCAACAACAGGTTGCATCCCACTGCATTCGAAGCAAAGAAACAAGCAACTATAATGGTAAACTCAACAATACCCATTCAGAACCTCTTAGTACAAAGCATAGAGTAGATAGTAAGATGTTGCACGCTCACTGTGAAAGTGCATTTATATGACGTTTATTCGTCTAAGCATTGCACAAATCGGAAGCTGTCGTTGAATTTATTGAACAGACTGATTTAAAATCAATTTGTTTGAATCAGAATATTTGTCAGTCTTGAAGCAATCCTCTCTCGAGGAATCAGTTTCCGCATTGTATGTACATAAAACCCGGAATGAGGTCACGTTTAAAAAGCAATTCGAACATAGAATTAACTAGCTGAATATTCAGAACATGTTTAGCTCAATATGCATAGTTGTGCCCGAGGTAAAAAAATCTCGTATTCCCACCAGCACTTTATCACGAGTAGTCTGGCATAATGGCGTCAACCGTGCAACCATACCCCCCGAAAAAGCTTCGTTTCAATTTGTGAATCAAACACATAAACGAAATTAAAATGGCGTAACCGCACCGAGTAGAAATTTATTAAGCTTGTATGTAACAACAAAGGGAATCCGGTGCGTTATTGCGGCTCGTTTCGATGCAAAATGCCCGCTCGTTGAAATATGCGACACGAAATGAAATCATAAATTCTGGTAAATACGAAGCAAGCCAAGCCGCGCGCCTTGCAATAGTGTCTCTGGTCTCCATCTGCGAGAAAGTATCGTCGCAATATTTGAGTTCATTAGAGCTTACGAAACATTTGGATGGTGGTACCTATTGCTACAAATGAGCTCATAGAATCTCTGATTCCATTAAGAAACTAAGGAACTCTGTACTGTATGGATCATATTATCTTGTTTTAAAGATTATGAAATATTTTCAGTGTGTGCTAGCTGCATGCATGTCCGACGATAGCAAAAAGAGAACGTTCCTAAATTCAAACTATTTTTTTTTTTCATTTATTATTGAGACAAAAACCGGATCATACTCATACTTTGTGATTTCAAATCAATTACAATATATCAGCAACAGTTATGAAATACACGAAGCTTACTTCATACAACTACTTTGTACGAAGGTTTACTTTTGTTGTAAGCCTATCAGATTATCTAGGTAATAAAACGCGAGTTTTTACTCGAAAAACTAACCTAACAAGCGAAGGTTTCTTTTTCTTCTACTACTTTACCTTAAAAAGATTGAATAGAACGAAAAATAGAAATAGTATTTTTTTATTTATTTCCGAGTTTAACTTAAGTAATTTGAATTTTGTGCCGTGTTCAAGAGTCCTGTAATTTCTAATATAAATAAAGCACAGCATATATGTATATTTGATAAAGCTGCACGGAACTGCTAGCACTAAAATACATAGGTATTGAAATAGATGTGGTCGGAGTGACGTACATAATTGTCGGCCAGTGATATGCGTCGGCAACCGCAGAAGCGGTCTCAAATCGACCGGCCTCCGGAATTCAGGCTATTTCCTAAGTAGCTAGTTAATCAACTATTTAGGGACCGCTTCGCTAGTAACAGGAAGTATTTTCATATTGAGATTTCAAAACCGACCCAAACATCAGGCTTTTGTTTAAGAAACCTTTGTACACCCCACCTTACCTTTATTATTCCGTGCGTTGATAGATAAAAACCATGTTGTGAGTGTTATTATGCGTACAAATATGCTTTGTTAAAAATGTATAGATTACTTAATAATATTCTAGATTTAATAAGATTAGAAATTTGTTTTGTCATTAGAGTGTTAATTGTAATTAATGAAATTATCTACGTGAGAAACGAGCTTAAACAAACCTAACAATGTCTTTAAAATCAAAATCAAAATCAAAGTGCTTTATTTCCTTTAGACCTTACAGGACTCTTGGACACGGATAAAGGCTCTTGGATAAAGGCACTGCTAACAAAGTATGTATTTTCTGAAAATTAATAAATGAATTTTCTATCTATCTATTGAGTAGACATTGTTCAGTAATAAAAAAGTAACAATGAATGCACGTGAAAGAATATTAAAGTGGCTTCTACCCGGGTAATAAATAAAATCAGAAAAAGCTGGTAACGTTTTTAACGCTGTGTGGGCTTTGGCATCCGATTTTATTATCAAAAAAATTTAGAAGTTCTTTTACGTAAAGCTCACCACACACAGGATCTAAATATTCTAAGTTCAAAAATTACATATTGATGATTTTAAAATAGGGAACATAATAATAATTCAAAACTTTTGTATGCCGAGTGTTATTTATAAAAGTTTCCACTAATGTTTATTTATATAAGTAACAATTTAGTCAGGTATCCCACGAACTTTGGGGAATCTGTTATATTATTTCCGTATTGACGAAAAGTGTTTGTGAAGGTTGACATCAAACGGTGGGAGGAAAACATTATTTTATTTTCCCAGGATTGTCAACAATGGGAAACTGAACTATTTTTTCGAGCTTTAGATATTTTATTACGCGGACCACACAAAAATCTGTTATTTTTTTTTCAGTTCGATTTGCGAGAATTCCAAAGTTGTTCTCTCAGTTCACACGCACTTTAAGCAAATTGAAGCGTGGTTGTTCGTCTGGTCTGGACAAAAACGAAACAATAAGAAAGTACCATTTAAAAATTGTTTTTGCTGGTACTTTTATACCTATTTAAAGTTTCAACTACCTATGAACCGTTGGTACTGAAGCAACATAAACACATTACAACAAAGTTTGAATTGCCTAGTTAACGTTATCGGTCGTACCTCTTCAATTTTTCTGATATTTTAAAGACTACAATGTAAGACAGCAGTACACTGCTGTCATACTAGTTTCATTTTCACCACAATGTACGACGTATTTACATATAATACACTCCAATACGAGATTTTAGTACAGATCTCAGTTCCTTACTCTCTTAGAATTCACATTTTTAAATAAGGAGAAATTACTGAAGGCACACCTTCAATATTTGAACCTGTTAAACGTATTGAGTGTTATCCTTCACATTAATATTATGCAAGGGAGCGGCGTGCACGTCCGCCGCTGCGCGGCTACAAATGCGAATCGAATGTCTCTATAAATCGTTTCCCCTCTCCTGCGCATATCTATCCCCCTCCCTTGAAACTCTTCGGGTTGAGCCACAGCACTGCCATAACTGCAGAATCAGATGTAATCCTTTGATCTATTTACTTTTACAAGCAGGGCCTTTATTCAATATTGCCATCCAAATGTGCTACACTGATACGACAAGTCGGAATCGGACCAAACCATATTTAGAACAGGTTGTGACGTCATACGGTTTGGGCAAGTAATGTCTTATTTCATAGAGAATAAGGCGCTAGGAGGTTTACTTTGAAAAACAAACGAAGTTTACGATTGACGTCGGATCACATGAAAGGAACAACCCTGAACAACGAACAACCTCAGTTGCTTTGGGCGCGTCACCGACGTCACCTTTAGTTTTGGACCTTTAACCTCTGCTAGTTCATGACTCTTTTGGCATGGACACTAGTAGAGTTATGGCAGTAAAGACACAGCGAGCTATGAAATAAAAATGAGAAAAATAAACGCCAAAAACATTTTCATAGTTAGATCATCGAAAGCCTTGGATCGGCCTTCCTTCGTTTTTTGTGGTGCGATATCATGCGTCAACTTCGTGCGTGTTTCATAAAAGACCTCCCAATAGTTTAGTTTTATTTCGTCATACTCGTAGTTGCTGTTTTGGTACAAACTATGAAACGGTAAAAATGTAAAGGCCTTATCCGGCAGATTAGCCTTTCTTTCGAAGATTTCCTAAAAATACATACCAAATTAAATAAAGAATACTTGGTAGCTTTTTCGCTCATGCGAACGATGCCAGCCAGATAAATTGATTCAACCAAAAGTGCCCGTGCTCCTTAGTAGCTGAACGTACTGAGAATTAGTATCGATTAGGAAATGGAAATTTCAATCGAAACGATTCGATATCCGTTCTACAATTCAGATTCTATATTTTTATTCCATTTCGCATATCAAGATCTTTGTGACGTAGACGATTGTAGTGGATTTAATTTCTCACCGACTGTTATTAAAGTACCAACACCTCTACAAAATGCTACGCGAAATTCTACGAGAGTTCTACGAGCTCTTTCGTAGACATTTAAGTTAAAGATCGTCTTCGAATATTTCGTAGACCAGGTTACGAGATTTCGTAGACCACGCTGTGAGGGTCTACGCTACGATATGTCTACGCAAGGTTTCATACTTACATTGATTTTAAGATCTCTGGTGAAAAACAAGTAAATTAACGCCACGTTAATAACAATAGTGAGTGATTACTTTATACCCTACACCTGATTCTAACTATGATAGAGACGGAGAAACATTTATTTATTTTGTTCTATATGAACATGGGGCAGAATGAAGGTTGTACCAATATTTACGTAGGCTCAAACATCCTCGGCTCCATCCCTATTTTGCTAAGGTTAAGACTTTAGTTCTGCGATGTGTCTGCGATATTAAATCAAGAGGTTACCTACCTTCGCAGTCAAGTAAAAATAAGGATTTCAGGAGCGGTCTCGTTACGAGCAACTACTGCCTCGCACTCCGCATACACATTACACTGGGACAGAGTGCGCTTTCTACCAAATTAAATTTTGATGGCTCCTCGGATAACGTGGGGTAAGCAGATTTTTGCGAGATTTTTTTGTAAAACTCACTTCTGAAATTGAATTTTATAAAGCAGTATTCGTCAACGTAATGTTGCATGAAGATCTTGTTACTTTTGTCGTTTATATTTTGATGTGGTAATCTGATTGTTTGCTATAAATGTTGCTGTTTTTTGCTTGAAAGCTTAGCCATAATGCTGAAGATTTACCATTTTATCAGCCAAAATCGTAGAAATATAATATTAATCGGCCACATAACACTACGGGAATTAAGGATACCTACGTGAGCAAGTCACCAAGTTTATGACTTCTTTGTTATGGCAATACATAGTTTATGGTAAAAACAGAAACGTCATTGCATCCGAAGTGAAGTCAAAGGAAATCATAAGGAAATATAATAAATCTCATTTAAGATTTCAGTCGGAGATTAAAACGAAATTACTGGCTGTTTATTTCGAGTTAAGACTTGGAAGTAAGCAGCTGGCGGCTCCCTCGGCCCAGAACTAACAAGTTTCGCAGGAATTAGTGGAGATTAGAGCTGATTACCCATAGAACGTTGGCATACCAACTTCTAGACTTACGTAGGCTAACTCTGACATTTCCAAGTAATAATCTATTTTACAAATTGTTGGTGGTTGAATAAAAGTCTTTTATATATATATATATATATATATATATATATATATATATTTTACCTTATTTTTACTAAAACACTTATATTAGCAAAACACCTGAAATTAATATACAAAAGAAAGACAAATAAGAGGCGCGTCACGTCTAAGCTCGTATTTCAACAACATTATAAAACAAAGCAATGTTATGGCTTGGAGGTCGACTAGCGTGGAGGTTGAATGCGTGGAGGTTGACTTTGCCTGGCGTGGAGGTCGTATAGTTACCTAGGTCTCGTGTCACGTTACCAACACTCATATTATTATGACCTACGACCTACGAGTCATCATCATCATCATCATCATCAGCCTATGTTAGTCCACTGTTGGACATAGGCCTCCCCTAATGAGCGCCATAGCGCCCTGTCTTCGGCTTGTCGCATCCAGCATCTGCCAGCAGTCTTTCGCAGATCGTCATCCCACCTGGCCGGAGGGCGTCCTACACTACGTTTACCGAGTCGCGGTCTCCACTCAAGAACACGTTTACCCCAGCGGTTATCGGTTCTTCGCGAAATATGGCCGGCCCACTGCCACTTCAGTTGGCTAATTCTCTGAGCTATGTCGATGACTTTAGTTCTCTGTCGGATGAATTGGTTACGAATCCTATCCTTTAGAGAAACTCCGAGCATAGCTCTTTCCATAGCGCGCTGAGCGACTTTGAACTGGTGGACCAACCCTATCGTGAGTGTCCACGTCTCAGCTCCGTAGGTCATGACTGGTAGGACGCACTGATTAAAAACTTTCGTTTTCAAACATTGCGGTATGGATGACGAGAAGACTCGACGTAATTTTCCGAACGCTGCCCAGCCTAGCTGGATCCTCCTCTTGGCTTCCTTCTCGAAATTGTTTTTACCCAACTGCAAAATCTGCCCGAGGTAAGTATAGTCAGAAACAATTTCGAGAAGGTGGCCATGTACGATCACCGGTCTTGGATCAATGTGGGCATTGATCATGACTTTGGTTTTATCCAAATTCATGCCAAGACCGATACATCGGGAGGCTGAAGCTAGACTGTCCAGCATCCGGTTCAGCTCCTCTAGCGACTCCGCCATTAAGACTATGTCATCAGCGAATCGCAGGTGTGAGATGTAGTCGCCGTTTATGTTGATGCCCTTGTCTTTCCAGTCCAGCGTCTTAAACATATCTTCCAACGCGCTCGTGAACAGTTTCGGGGATATGACATCCCCCTGCCTCACTCCTCTGCGCAGTTGGATCGGTTTAGTCTGCTGGTCCTGTACTCGGACACTCATCGTAGCGGCTTCGTAGAGACATCTCAGCACCTCGATATAACGATAGTCTACTTGGCATCGCTGTAAGGATTGTAGAACAGCCCAGGTTTCAACGGAGTCAAAGGCCTTCTCATAGTCCACAAAAGCCAGACACAGGGGCTGATTATACTCTTCGGACTTCTGTATAATCTGCCTCACTGTGTGAATGTGGTCTATGGTACCATATCCTCCGCGAAACCCAGCCTGCTCCGGTGGCTGAAACTCGTCGAGTCTCCTGGCGAGACGGTTCGATATAACTCGTGAGAAAAGCTTATAGACGTGACTTAGGAGCGAGATGGGTCTATAATTTTTAAGAAGGGTTTTATCTCCCTTCTTAAAAAAGAGCACCACCAAACTCCCACTCCACGCCTTTGGAGTTCTCCCACTGTGAAGGACGGCGTTGAAGAGGCTCTGTAACTCCTGTATAACAGGGTATCCTCCAGCTTTCAAAAGCTCTGATGTTATTCCGTCCTCACCGGGGGCTTTTCCATTTTTAAGCTGCCTCAGAGCTAACACGATCTCGTCTTGACTGATGTCTGGCAATTCGTCGGTATAGTGGCGTATCAAGGTGGCTCTAGAATCGTGGTCGTCTCGTTGGGAACGGGGAGCATGTGCAGCGTATAAACGGCCATAAAAGTCCTCTATCTCGGCCGATATCTCCGGCTTCGACAATACGGTCCTTCCGTCGTGCGTTGAAAGCTTCGTCAGGTGGCTCCTTCCAAGCTGCTGAGTGAATACTTTGGACCCTCGGTTTCGCTCTATCGCCTCTTCAATGAGGCGTGTATTAGAGCTCCGAAGGTCGCGTCGTACCATCTTCGCAATTCGCTTGTTCAGGTCTCACCTCTCTGACGAAGTCGCTTGGGTGGTTTCCCGTCTTTTTGTCATCAGCCCAAGAGTCTCATCCGAGAGTTTGGACTTCTTACCAGTACGCTGCTTTTTGCAAAACTTGATGCCCTCGTCCCTCAGCGTTTCTACCAGATTGTGTAGGGTCTCGTCAGCGTCATCAGTGGGTTCCAAGGCAGCGAATCTATCTTCGAGAAGCTGCTGAAACTTCTCGGTGCCCGCCATGATTTGGATTGGGTTCGGTCGGAGCGTGGACTTCATCAGACGGTTTCTTTCAAGCTTCAAATTTATATTCAGAGAGCCTCGAAGGAGTCGGTGATCAGATCCGGTATTGAACCTGTTGATCACTGAGACATCTCTGAATATATGCTTGCTATCCGTCATGATGAAGTCAATCTCATTTTTTGTCACAGAATCGGGACTCCGCCATGTCCACTTCCTTTGGGGCTGTTTCTTAAAGAAAGAGTTCATTAAGAACAGCCCCTCTTTCTCGAGGAAGTTGACGAGCATTTGTCCCCTGTGATTTCGAACACCAAAACCATGCGGACCTATTCGGGATTCGTTGCCAGTCTGGGTTCCCACCTTGCCGTTAAAGTCCCCCATAACAACGTTGAAGTGAGCCTTGGTGGTGTGATGTAAGGCTTTGGATATGTCTTCGTACATATCCTCCACTTCATCATCCGAGTGTGCCGAGGTCGGTGCGTAGACCTGAATGACCTTCAAGCTGTAGCGCTTAGACAGCCGAAGGATCAGGTACGCTACCCGGGTCGACACACTGGAGATTTCTTCGACGTTGTTAGAGAGGGCCTTATTGACGAGAAAACCTACGCCACCCTGGGATGTTTTATCACCCTCGCGAAAGTAGAGAAGATGGCCCGAGTCTAAGGTTACAGTGTCCTCCCCCTCTCTACGGACTTCACATAACCCTAGAACATGCCATTTAATGTTCTCTAGCTCCACTTCCAACTGCGCTAGATGGTGATCAAGCCTCAGAGTGCGTCCGTTAAACGTTGCCAGGGTCAGTGTGTGTGGGGTGTGGTAGCCTAATGTAGCCCGGAGATTCCTAGCACCCCCTGCCCCGCCGTTACCGTGGCCGCTACCATGGCCAGGAATAGCGAGGCGGCCGGGAACTGGGGGCCATTTTGTGGCGGTTCTTATCATTGGGGGTAATTGCCCATAATCCCCACGCTGGGCATGCGGGTTGGGGATCGCAGTTTAGTGGAGTAGTTCTGCAGAGGGCGCTGCTGCCCGCCCCCCGGTGTGTTTCCCTTAGTCGCCTCTTACGACACCCACGGGATGAGTTGGGGTGGTGAAATTCTATGTATATTATGCCGTCACCACACGGCACAGGAGGGATTAAAAAAAATATTTCACCATTAGAATCCTACATTATCCCTGATGAACAAAAGGAATATAGGCTATGGAATATTTTCTGAAAATTTTGGGATCCCTATGAAAACTTCAATAACGTAATGGCGATTTAAGTCTTCGGTTTTCGTAAAAAAATTATAATTTGTGATTTTTTGTTATTTAACAAACATTTGCACGCAACCCCTGAGTGCTGGCGATAGTGGCAAATAAATGAATTGAACCGACTTTCAAATGGTTTGTAGGCCAGTATCATTAAGATACCATAATCATACAGGATGTTTAAAAGGCATTCGGAAAGCGTCTTGTAGTTATATTGCAGACTCAAGCGCGTGCTAGGTCCCACCATGTATGACTTACAGGATCATATAGTCACTGCATCTGGCTTCTCTTTACATAAGCGTAGAATTAAATTTTGGCTCGTCGAGAAGGTATTCTGTGGTTTTTACAGTGTTGACGAAAATTTAATGATAAATATAACTATTTAGTTTTTTTATTATTTGTTTATTTGATACAAATCACAAATTTTAAATTAGAATTCTATTAACTTATTAAACTTAAGTATTAATTTTTGTCCTGGCATGTAAAACTTTACCAATAAATTAATTATTCTGATTATTACATGATTCAATCATGTAACCCATCTTTTTCTGTGTATTGAAGTCCAGAGTCGACAAAGATACTGGAAACAGCAGGAACATAGCAGCGATGTGCACAAACGGGCACAACTTTCTGGAAAGGTGCAGTTTATGAACTAATTGTTATTCCATCTGTGACTCAGTGATAGTTATACGTACTTCGGCAATGTTAGAGTAAGCTGATCTTGTAGTGGTTGTATCGTCTTACCTTTGGGTTGCAGCCGAAGGCGGTAACATGATATTTAGCTTTCCTAACGCTTAATTGTATTGTACGCACATTTTGTTCACAATTATATTCTTTGATTTGTTACGTTAGGAAATATTTACTAACACGAGTCAATAGTACAAAGATTATTGTTATTCTAGTGCGTGAGCCCTCACACTCGAGGTAATCTCCAGGAAAGTATAAGGTATATAATATCCCGAAAATTAGGTCAGCACACTCTCGTAATAAGGGAGGGCCGCGGGTTCAAGTCCCGACGAAATCGATTTTTTTTGGGATGTTTTTTTTAATATCCTAATAGTATAAAGATTTAGTTAACAAATGCGAGAGACCCATGTATATGTATAGGAAAAGAAAATTTAATATTCGCTGGCTGTATTTTAGTCATAAAGTCGTCCGCCCTTGCTTGCCTGGGCGAAAATTATACCAGCGATATGGCGTCCGTGCCGTACAAAATACTATCAATATTTTTGTTTAACTATAAGATTGTAGGACCATAATTTATTCATTCGTTCATTCTTTTATTCATTAATTCCGTTTCCTCAGCTCTAAAAAGCAAACATAAAAAAACCTCATCTTAATATCACACTTACCTCCAATTCAGTCGAGGAAGTTGTTGTTGCCGACTAAATAAATTGTCGGATTTTAAAGGCTTTTCGCGTTACCGTGATCAATGGGTAGGCTCCGCAGTTTGTAATGGGGGATTTGCTTCACCTCGCTCCCACCTGAACATAGCATGTTATGCTCTCTCTCTTTCGCCAAGTCAGAAAGCTATTTTTGAAAGTATCGTTAGCTTATGCTGTCAATTCTTGTTAGCGAATGGTTACGGAGGATTTTAAGTTGGGAGAAGTCGAAAGGAGGTGGATTCAAGTATTATATTTCACATAATCTGACACTTCTGTGTTTAAACTCAGATAAGTGGGTAAAAACTTTATGAACAAAGAAAATTACAATTAAATAACCAAATTAGAAGTAATATTTATAATTGAAGCAACTGAGCTAACTGCAGACTGTTGCAAACAATCGACAAGTCGCTTAACTGATCCATATCAATACCGGTCGGAAGCGTCCTCAAGATAAGTTTCCGTCGATTAAAATATTATAATATTTGTACATAACTAAAACTTTCCATTTTAATAATCATAAAAAATTAAGTTTAGAGTTAAAATACCTAGTAATTTAAGTCTTAACCTAATTTTATTAACTATTCAGCTTAGCTTTAGTTCTGTATACCATCATGAAATTTTAAAACTTCAGCGCTAAAATTAACCCACTAGATAATACGTTACTAATCCACCATCAAACACCCAACAATAAACATCGACCAGAACAGAAACCAGCCCGTCTCCAGCACAATTTAGTCCTAAAACAGCATCGCTAAGTTAATTAGCGAGTTCGCCCGGAAATACTAAGCTATTAAAAATTCAGATGGTAGAGTGCAAATCGGTGTCGATGCAGCTTCTGCATTTAACCTGTCGCGGCTGGACAGGTGACCTGCACTCTTGCAAGGCCTGTCTGCTCCTCAAATAGTCTATAGTCCAAGAGATGTGGGCTGCGCGATACAACATCTGAGGATATGGAGTAATAAGATAGGTTTCTGCGTTGTTTTCAATATTATGTTTCTTGTCACCACAATTCGCCTTATATTTTTCTTTGGGGACCATGTACAATAATTGTTAGGGTAGGTTTTTTGACTTAGGCTCCGGTGACACGGATGAATTCCCAAACATATACAAACGTAATACCAAAAAGATTTGTAATTTGAACCATTCTCTGCTTAGATTTCTATTAAAATCGTATTTATCCATGTTCCTACCACAATTTTTTTTTCAAATTACTTTACTGAAATGAAATTAAACCAAATCGGTTTTCTTCAAGAAAACACGTTTTCCTTTGATTTGTGTAGATAGGTAAGTATTTTAAAAAAAGCTGTTGCAGGAACCTAGATAAATACTATTCTAATACAAATAATAGCATGTCATGGTGTAAATATACTTAAAATACAAATCATTTTGCTACTATATTTGTAAAGGAAATTCATCCGTCGACGGAGCAAGTCTTTACTGATTTAGGTATGCTATAAGGTGTAACCCTTAATTAGTCTTCGGATAAAATTATATAGATATTTGGATCAATCGGTAAAGATGTAATACAATGACAGGGCCAAGTATTGATTACAAACGACAATCAACGGACGAAAAAGCTAAAAAAAGTTTGTATATATAACTAGATTGAAAATGTAATAAGAAATAACTATAACAACGTGAAGGAATCTACATAAACAACAAACTTCGTTACACTTGGTTAAATTTACAACAAAAATAAACAATGAATGTAAATATTAAAATGTGACTTTAAAATCGAAATCATTTTATTTGCTCTGCCAGATTTTAGTTTTATGATCAAGTGTACAGGTGATAAATTCAAGGAAAAAACCTTATAATAACAGTACTTACTATACTATACTATACTATACTTATGAAAATTTAGTGTACAATCATAAAAATATTAATCCCCTGGTTACTTAAAAACAGCGATTTAAATATTTCAATATTATATAGAATAAGCTGGCTCTACCCAAAGCTACACAAGATTAATGTATATTTTAAGTGAATTCTAAAACAAAAGTCCTAGTTGAAAACTATCAATAAGTAAATTCAACAAATCGTCAAATATTTTTTTGTAAAAAGGCATAGATAGGTACAAAAAAAAATATTTTCTAGACGATAGAAAAGCTTGGGACGAGTTTTCCTTCAAATCGAAAACTAATAACCTAACAAGGTAAAGGTATCATATTCGCTTCTTCTGACTTTTTAAATGATCACTTTATTTCCCAGATTTACTTTATTTATTTGAATTTCGCGACGTGTCCAAGACGTAACAGAACTGTAAGGTCTAAAGGAAATAAAGCACTTTGATATTAATAGAAAAATGGTATTACACCTTTTCCAGGTCTTCGCGTAGAGTTACTAATTATCATGACAGATGTGTAAGAAATTACAGTTCAGCTTCCTTGCAATGATAAGAGGCGTTAAATTAAATACCACATTAATCATATAGCTTAAACCCCCGAAATATGGGACTATCCCCGATTCGTTGTAAAGCAAAAGGTCAATTTTATTTAAAAGTCCGCAAATCAGACATATTCCTTTGACAGAATAGGATCTCCCCTAACAAAGTCACACATAATATATTTATATCAATCATTAATACTAAAAGCTGCGTATCCCGTCTCGATACGATCTCTTGCACTATAAACGATAGAATCCAGACTAAACTGAAAATAGCGACCTGTAAATGTGAAAATTGATTTTGACACGTGGCTCCTATATCGGAACTGAAATTCAGAGTGCCTGCTGTATTATTCAGGGACCATCCGGTTAAGCTGCCTGACTTCTTAAAATATGGCACTATAATATTTCTAGAGCTATTCTTTAAAAGGCTATTACGTTTTTACGATTCATTTGAGTTATGCTTTGACGAAATTATTTAAAAATTTTGTGATGAGCACATTGAGACACACGACACACATAAATTTCGTTCTTCTGAGGAATAGGTTGCCTGTCTCTGGATCAATTTTGTTAAAACAACAAAAATGCCTCATTCAATTGAATATTTTATTAAAGTTCTGTCCAAGACGCAACGGGGAAGTCTTGCTTTCATTGGTTTGTTGTACGGGGTTGACGTGCCTTTCCAAACTTCGTCTTCAAGTTATGCTCGATACACTGTCGAATTTATAACCCAACTTTGCCTTTTATGTAAGAACATGATTTGGTTTGCGGGTAGAACTTCCAGGGCAGACATCAAACGGAGTAGGTACTTTAATAACCAAGTGACTACTGAGAAGGGCAAAGGGAAATGTTTTTGATTAGATAGATAAGTAGTTTGTTAATTTACCCATTCGGCAAAACCATATTTAAGCCAATAATGTCTTTTTAAGATAAAAACTACAGGTATGTGTAAGCATATAGACACGTTTACTTTTATTACGTATACATTTTCTATTAAATTTGTTATAAGAATCCTACTACCTTGCATTGCGCCACACCTTGAGTTACCAGCAAGATTTCGACACTTTATCGCTAATGGAGGTAAAAAATATGCCCCAAGAAACCAACGTAGCCTTTTCAATACTTTATTGCTCAATTCCATTGTCCAAGCTAAGCCTGAATACGATGTCCAGATCCAGTAAATCCGTATCGGGTTTGTGAATTTATATAATTAATTACTGGTCGATAATGCCTTGGCCGTGTTATGGTGCCCCTGAGCATCGTAAGCGCCGGGACAATGGGCCCCATTGATCCAGGCCGGGTTGTAAGTTTGAATGACATTTCTACGATATAATAGAGGGTCCCGCTCGATAAATTCAGTTATATATGGAGTTTTAGGCGCGTTGTCAGGTTTATTGTTTACGTATCTACCTAATTTATTGATGGGTAGGAATAGTAAAGTGTGTAGGTACAAGGCCAGTGTACAATAAGCTATTAAAGCGATATGAAAACGAACACAAAACATATGAAAAAAACCCATCTTTTTATTTGTTCTGAGAAAATTATCAAACAACAAAGCTTTACAGTCTTAAAAGAATATTTTAACTAAACAGATTTTCCGTTTAATATTTCAAAATTAACGTCTAATCGATCAATCAGTGTCGGATTTGAGGATGAGTGGCGGCAGGAAGGTATTCAATCGTAACCTTCTTCTTGATATTTTAATATTCATCATAATTATGAACGTATTATACTAATGGAAGAATAAAAAAAATTGCGAGATAAATTTTAGACGCGCATCCTACTTTACCCACAAAAGAGAACGTACCTACCTACTACCTAATTTAGCACCTCTGTAAAATGACTTACTCATCATGTGTATGTAATGAACTGACTTTGGACTTTACCTCACCCACATGAGTTCATATCATGTCGCAACCAAATAAAAGGCACTCATTTCCACTTTTCATAGATACCAGAAGCGAGTAAACACGAAACATTGTGACTATATTGTATTACAACGTAAAGAGAAGCATACCCTTTCATAAAAAGAGCTCAAATATTTACGTTTTGTGCACATTTAAACAGGAATTAAAAGGTGGGAACAGAAAACGGGCCCCAGGCGTGGCTACATGCTCTATCTACATCGCAACGAAATTAACTGGCGACGTTACGGACGCCACCCCGGAGTAGACAATATTTTACTTCTACTCGAGGTGCTTAGCTGCCATAACTGACCCTGGCAGCGAGCACCTGGTATAATTCACAGGTTGCATTAGAGATAAGTTGGGCATATACCTATGGCACAAACGGCGTACCTACTCTATAGTTTATAGAACAGTATGTGTTGATGAATAAAAAAGAAAATCAGAGAATTTAATAGTAGTTATATAATTTAAGAGTATTCTAAATTAAATCGTTCACATAAAGTGTTCACTAACATCACCCCCTTTTTTATAGTAACCTGTGGATAACGGGGCTGGTTACACTTTTAGAAATAAGTTAACTTAAGTACATTTAATTAATATATAAGTGTGATTGTTTGCTATCCCTAATAAAGAAAAATAAAGAAAAATAAAATAAAATAAAAAATAAATCTTGAATTTAATTACGTATGCGATCACCCAAAACCTACTTGACACACGGTTTGCTAAAATCGTCTTTTGCGAGCACCTTCTTTCCCCGAATTGACTCTGGACAAACGTTACTTACATTACGCCTCGTAAAGCTGATCATTAAGCCCTTTAGGTTCAAATAAACTAGTGTAGGTACCAATAACCGCGCTGACCCCCAATTCTACAACAGAACTTTACCGCCCCACTACTGTCCAAATATATCAATGTACTAACAGAGGGATTAGGTCGAAAATCAATAGCTTGGGGAATGATATAACTATCAAGAGGATTAATTGATCGAGTGGCCCTGGAACTTACCCCAATTTGCTGGAAATGAAAGACCTTGCATGTATCTTGGTATGGGATTGTTGGTTTTGGTGGCGGGATTTAGTTTTGAAGGCAACTACGTAGTTTAGATTCTGATACAGTGTGGTCAACAAAATAAATTATATCAAAGATTTTTATCTTTGACACACTTGCAGCAACACCATGTACCAGTGTACACATATTTAAGTATACACACTAGTTTATAATATTAAGCCTTTCTATTGTGTGATATTTTGTTCGTATTCTAACTAAGTGTGTGGCAAACTAATAAATAAAGATTAAACTTATTAGACTGAGGACCAACGCATATCAGTCTATCGTTTTTTAATTAAAGGAAGCGTTAAAGTAGTTATAGATTCCTATGAATGTTAAGGAAATGAAACAAGATCCAAAAAACCTACGAAAACTGAAGAAAACCCCTACCTAAGTACCTACAGCCTATATAACTTAACTACCTACATCATTTATGACATAAATATAAATCTAATAAAGTTATGCGTGATTATAGGTAAACATTGAATCACGTAGAGTGCAAGTAATGACATATAGTACGGGTACTGACAAGTCAGCAGGGAAATCAACCGTGCCACACTAGCGGTGGCTTTCCTAACTTGGTACACTGTACGCTGTGTGTATTTATATAGGTACATATTGCAGTGTATTGCCACATGGTGTGGCTAGGCAATATAGCCAATGGAGCACGGTTTCAATTGGTAAAATTTATTTCAATTTATTTAAAATAGCACAGCGATAGTTTTAAAATTATAAATGACGCAAAATTATTTTAGTTTAATATAAAAGTTAAATAAATCACGCTGGATAATCTGAGTAGAACTAATCAAAGCGCTTTAGTGACTCTTGGGTGAGTGACTCTTGGGCACAAAATACAAATTACATAAGTAAAACTGGGAAATAAAGTTTGATTTTATGTTTGAAATAAACAAACTTTTCTTTAACTATGCTCTATGTATTATCTCATACAAGCGTTTCAATTAGGTCAGAAAATAAAACAATTTTGGTAGGAAGGTGATATAATATTAGCGACTTTTCACCTTCCCCCTGCTAGGTAAATGTATTTGGTCCGCATTCTTTCAACTTGACACCACCTCCCCCTTAATACCGCGGAGGATTGTACTAAGAGCTTTTGAAACATAATACCTACTTACTGAAGTTATATAAAAATCAAGCATTACTCCGGCAGCGCAATTATCTTAAGGGGCGTTGTTTACAGCTGTAGGATATTACTTTGTAATTTGTTTTTCAGCCAACGGAACATGAAATTTATTTGCTAACTTTTATACTAGTTGCTAGCCATGTTTAATGTACTTGTCGCCATGGACACAATATAATGGATACAGCTCGATAACACATATAACCATATCAATTTCCGGCCTTGAAACTAAGCAAGGTTTATTTGAAACTATCGGTTAAATCAAAGTGAGTTAGTAGGCCGTTGGAATTAACCGAGAATCCGTTTTAGGGCTGCGGTCAAAGTGACAAGTTCTGGGACAATTAAATAGTAGCTCAGATTATGTAATAGTGGCTATATACCGGCCAATAATTAATTACGTATCACATGAATAACATTAAGGCAGGCGATTCGTAGTTCTATTTAATAGCTGCTATGGATTTTGTAGAATATTTTTGCGTGTTTAGGTACTCTCATTAACTTAATGAACATACCAGGAGTTCGTGGAATTGCTGCTACATTATTGGCATAAACCGTGTGGACTTACAAAGCAGTAAGTACTAGCTTAAATACTAACTTATTATAGGACTCCAATAAACTAGAATATAGGGTAAGATATTGCATTAAATGTGCCTGTACGGATAGAATGTACGTACATGTTTTTATATAAGTTCTAAATATTGTAACTATTGTATGTATTAGTCCGCATTGGGTAAATATTTAGTAACAAAGATAATTACAATATTCATCGAACTCATTTTCAAAAAATAATGACGACAAATCCCGCTTCGAAGCCATTTAGATTATTTTGTTAAGCATGACTAGCATTTATATACAACCTAGACTACTTATACTTGAATCTACTAAGGTAGCCTTTATGGCATTATATCTGTTGCATTGGGTGTGATCCGTCATGATATGAGGTAGATGCAGGTAATATTTTTTACTACATAAAACAACTATCGCAGCGTAACGAATTCATTATGAATGTTAGCGGGTTAGCTACAACCCTATTTTGATGTCTAGTTGGTGTTTTCCGACTCAAAATAAGTTCATAGTTAACCCGCTACTATTCATAATTCATAGATGACACATGTATAAAAATAAATAAATTGGTAAAAATTTTACATTAGGTACTCATTTTCAAAACAATGACGATAAACCGACCCGCTTCGAAGCCGTTATCTTCATCATACATAAAAATAAACAGCTAATTTCGTAAATTCATAATCAGCAGATAAATTATTCCGCTGCATAAACAAGGACGGTCCAGTTAAACTGGGTCCCTAACTCCAGCCATGGGCGGGGTCCCTTGGGGTAATTAACGCAGCTATTGCTCCCGCCGAGGTCATTTCGACCCGAATTGACCGCAGATGGGTTAAATCTACCTACAACTATGATACAGCTGCCAAAGGAAAGTGGAGTAGGAAATTGAGGAGCTCAATTCTAGATACCGCTTTTTAGGTACTTTACATTCACAAACACGTACACTAAAACACTAATCACACAAATCAGAGGTGAGTGATGAAAGTCAGAAGTACAATAATAGTTTTCCAGTAAAAACCTATTAGCAAACCTAATTAACCTAGCCATATGATTACACTGATAATAGACCTTCATTAAGTGTCATGTATATTTGCAATTAAATGCTTAGGTATTCATCACAAGCTTCATCTTTTTCAATATTAAATAAGAACCTACCTATTTTAATAGTTGTGTGTGTGTAATATGTTCTTCTTTTTTTAAAGATCGTAATATCGTGAAAACAAATTAGAAAACCAATTATTTACTGATCCATATCAAGCGTCGATGGAAGCGTCCAAGACGCTGTCCGTATTGCCCCACTGTATAGCGTGGCAATGCAGCGTCATGGCAATCTATGCAATTCCAAAGTAAAACAGCATTTAAACCCTGCACCCAGGTCACCAACAACGACCAAAACAAAATCACAGGCCGACAACGACGGTGACGTTTTCAATTTGGAATCCATCAGGCCCACATAAACCGGCCTGGGGATTTCCAATAACAGTTTACGAGGACTCGACACAATGAGTCATCAGTTACACAAAGCCGGTAATTCAAGCAGGACGTCGCCGTGTTAGCCGGATATAGCTGGTTCACCCGATACATAGGTGAAACTCGACCTTATATCTCTTTGCGATCGAGATTTGAGATCTAGCCATTGCTGTTTCCATAGAGCGGACCGAAAATTTATATTACAAATCCGCTAAGTTTTTGAGAGATGAAAAACACACAGAAAACAAGAATTCCAACAATTCTTGTAAGTCGATACTACGAGTACGTTTTTGATTTCGACCGGATTATACAGAAAATAATGCAAAATTTATTTATTTACCATATTAAAAGCCTTTACATTTGATTGGTAGTCCCCGCACTAGGTTCAGAACCTGTAATGCGAGAGGCCGAATTCCAAACAGAATTATTCAATATTGTAGTACCTATACAGCGCAGCAGTGCGTTCAGCAAAGACAAAAATTAAAAAGACACCCACATGTAAAAACCATTGTTTGGAAGTAAGACAAGACAATCCAATCATTTCAAAATCAGACAAATCTTTTCAAATAGACATGCATTTGCACTATCACGTCCGCTAGATATGCATAAATACAGACACGAACGATCAAGGCTCTACTCCACATCACATGGCTTTGAAACCGTCTCGCGTCAAGTGCTTATCTCTCGTATCGGGCTACTGCAATCCACACCTACACTACACCCCACACCTATATAATGACATTCGTCATTAAGATAGGATTACCGGACGTCCTGTGTGTTCTATTAATAGCTAGCAATTATACTAGGATTGTCAATTAAATCATGAGAAAGCTGTATAATCCGAGCGCTGGACACAATTATTCATCAGTGAAACAAAGCCCGTAATCCGGGGCTTCGTATTGACCAAGTTTGGTGCGACGCCAACGCGACCCCCCGCGCTCGTGTGAGCACACCCTTATTTACTATTCAATAACCCTAATGACATACGCAATCGAAGATTGCTTTCAAAATTAATTATGTCGATTACTATTGCCTCGTTGTCGATAGAGATAATGCTTTCACAAGAAAACTTAAATGATGTCCTTGATAAGAGGATTATTGTACCCAAAAATGTCAAAGGAACGTTTCACTTTTTCACTTAAAATATTTGGCTTCGCCAGTAACTTTTGACACAAAGAACGTAACCTACATATAACTTTGTTATCCAATCCCATCTAACAATTTTTCACGACTCACATAGTTGCAATTCCATTTCTGTACCTATAATCCATCTCGAAACGGATAAATAAAAAATAACTTAAAGTCTAGCAGTTTGAAAGGCTTTCTAGTAAATGGCCTTAAAAATATTTCATTTCTGGAATTGTTTCGAGTCAGGAATAGCGCCAAGTGACAGTTAAACTGATGTGTTCTGCTTCGGAGGTTGGAGGGTACATTTATTAAAACGTCCGAGTTAAAACGGGACTAGACGGATTCATTCGCCGTAATGATTATGCCTCGAACTCGGCGTATGAGCCAAACCACTTCTCGGATCACATTGGTTCTGTGGAATAATTTTGGTTTGTTATTAGTCTGGATTGGATCATGTCGTCATAGAATACCTAGGTACTAACTAATCCACGAAATTATAGATGCATCGGATATCCGATCTATTCCTGAACATCACTTATCCGGATGCTGAATAATGAACAATAAGATGGTACTATAACCACGTCACAATACAGGACTGTTTCAATGAATTTTCAGAGACTAATAATACAATTATGTATCATTGTTTTCGTAACCTGCAATGCTATCAGGTAAATCATATATCATCAATCACTAATACCTACGAGGGCGGTACTGAAAATTTCGGGAATCAAGGAAGTGACACAACATTACAATTTAAAAATGTATTTATTGCTTTTTGAAGTATTCTCCGCGAAATTTGACACATTTTTCCATACGATGGAACCAATTATTGAAGCAACCATTCCATTCGGAAGTTGGGTCTCCAAAATGGCCGTTTTGTAGGCGTCCACAGCTTCTTCAGGTGAAGAAAACCTCTGACCACGCAATTTGGTTTTTTGTTTCGGGTTTGTACGCGTATATCTAGGTTTCGTCACCTGATACGATGTTGTATACAGCATTTGAGGGTCCTGTGTGGAATCGTTCGAGAGTTCTGACGCACCAAGTAACGCGAGCCACTTTTTGCTCTTCACAGAGCGAATGCGGCATCCATCGGGAAAACAACTTTTTTACACCTAATTGTTCATGTAATATTATTTGTATTTGACTCATACCAATGTCTAAAGTTGCCTGAATTTCGCGATATGTCACATGTCGGTCTTCCTCGATCAGCTTACGCACAGCATCAACGTTTTCTTGGGTGACTGCAGTTTTTGGACGACCTTGACGGGGATCATCACTGAGCTTGACACGTCCACGTTGACATTCAGCAAACCAGCGATAAATTGTGGTTTTGGATGGGGCTTCATCACCAAATGCAGAAATCATCCGGTCAACACACTGTTTTTGAGTTAAACCACTTCGAAAGTCACAATAAATCATCGCTCTTGAATGTTCTCGAGTCAATTCCATTTTCTCAATGACTAAACAAGTTTGACGAAACCTTGTGACAAGACCGAAAATCTTTTTTTAAATAAATAAATGGTATTAGGTTTTTAAAACCAAGGAGTTTTCAATTAAAAAGATTTTAATATGACAGAAACAGTGGAAATATTCCATTCCCGATACTTTTAGTGCAGCCCTCGTATAAGTGTTGAATGTTATTATACGTTGACTTTGATATACGGTTAGAATTTTGTTAGTTTTCACGCCAAAACAAAACAAAGGATCAGTTTAAAATGTAGTTCGAGATTTGATAAAACAAACACTAGGTTAACATCTCAATTTTTATCCCGGAAAAACGCGTAATAAAATGCGGACATAAGCTAGTTTATAAATTCAAGAAAATCAGGTAGATATTATCTGTTCTTTCTTACAGATATTTTATTGAACTGCAGGAAAAGAAATAGTGCCTAGAAATAGTATTTTTCAAGCATGCTTCAGAAGAATTGTATCGAACTTAAACTACGCACATGTTGATAGTCTGTAAACTCCGCCCAACAGTACGTTGTGTCCTCACCTTCCTTCCGGGTACGTGGTACGTGACTAGACTGGGAAGAAATTCGATTGCCCGCGCCGCTACCTCGCCTGATCATCCCGAATCAATTTGAGATTAGATCTAAATTTCATATGAAATTGTTGTTTTAACTGAGTACGTTTGAATTGGCTTTCGGATTATAAGGTGATTTTTTTTACCTGAAATGGCAAGATAGGTTGGGTGACAACTTGAACAACAATACTGAATACCATTTCGGTAGGTACTTATTCAGTATTTTTGTTCAATCAGAGATTGTTGTTCTGTACTCGTACCTACCTACCAATTATGTAAGTATTGCTTTTAACTTTTTCTTATCCCTCATCGATCGAGACTGATCGGTGCCTGGCTCTAGATAAGTTTGACGTGTAGGTATCGGCAGTGTCTGTGGCGACTGTTTATTCTTAGTCACACATCATAGGCCCTAAAGTTTGAGGCTACCGTCAACGACCAAATTCAAGCCCAAAATGAATTTAGTTTTTTTCGTTCTAAAGGTGACTTGATCGAGTGTTCTTCGATGTGCTTAAAGAATATGGGCGAGCGTTTCAAATGCTATGATGGTCCAACTCAAGGGGGTTAAATTCTTTTGTAAAATGTATCTACTACTTGTTTTGTTCGGTACCTACCTAAAATCCGTTGGATGGAAGATACAGTTGAGAAAACGTGATGAAGTGCGTGCCGAGATTGATGCTTATCTCAAATTTCAATTTAACGCAAGTTATCCTAACCAACATCAGAGCAACCCGTGTCCGACACTACAATATCAACTTGCTATTAATTTAACAGAGGTCCCAATATGCATTAATATCTCAGGCAGCTGTTTCAAATTAACCCTATAACTGTTTAATTAATTTTCGACCTCAGTTTAGTGATAAGATAGATAGTTGGTAAATAGGATTTGAGGTACCGGAAGATACTCTACATATCCGCATTATGTAGGTAGAGTATCATTCGTTTTAGTTAGAATTTATAGTACTTTTTTATACCACACAAAGAGAACATTACAAGCAGACATGATTAAAGTAGATTGAATATAGAGGGCGCCTTTATCGCTATGAGCAAGATCCATCCTTCCAGGCAACCTTGGTTTATACATTACCTACTAGCAACCCGCGCCGGCTTTAAACAGGTAGCACTTCCTCAAACGTAATTACGTTTTTCTTCAACTCGGTTTTCAGTTTTATTCCAAACAAGGCGCGCTATTAAGATTTTTTATACACCTGCTGAATAAATCACTCCATCCATTTGTGAAATCGTTTGAAAATGCGTTCAATAGTTTTAAACTTACGCGATCAGACAAACAGCGAACTTATTGTTCAAAGAGACCTAGATTGGAGCCAAACCTAAGTTTTGTTTACAAAATAGGCTAGAAAGACCAAAACCCCAATAAAGCTTACTACACCAGGTCAGTAGGTACATCTTTTTATTCTTTTCCCTCCAAACTTTGTATTTTCCCTGAGGGTAAATAAGTATTTTTTGTGGCCGCGAAAATTAGTCATCCCCTAAGAGCCACGGGCGTGAACGCAAATCCGATTTGAGTAATGAAACAGGACTAATTAAAAAGTCGGGAGAAAAATCGCGGGGTAACTGTGTCTAGTCAAGAAGCCGTTTTGCTCACAGAGATTTATTTCTTCGCAAATGGGGTTTGGAATAATGTGGAGTACATACTTAATGTAATTAAGGGTATGCTTTGCGCCATCCTCTATCTTGGTTTTTTTTGTGAATAATAAGTCTAAGTTTTTAAGTAAATGAGAAATGTTTAGGAAGCTCGACAAATCTTTTAGGGTCAGTAAAATAAATAAGTATGTACATGTATAATAGGTCTACCGGCTAGCGGTCGGCCCCGGCTTCGCACGGGTATTTAACAAAAAATTATTCTATTTATAAATTTTTCCACACGCACACATCATACAAGTTAGGTTATAATATTAAAGTATCATACGGATCGCTAACTTTTTTGCAAATATTCTATAGCCTATGTTCATCAGGGATAGTGGTAAAATCTAATTGTGAAAGCATTTTTCAAATCGGTCCAATAGTTTCGGAGCCTATTCAATCCAAAGAAACATAACATGTAGCTTTCCTCTAATATAGGTATATACAACAACAACATCAGCCTATATCAGTCCACTGCTGAACATAGGCCTCCCCTAATGCGCGCCTTAGGTGGCGTTATTTCATCTGGGAGTTATTGCCCATAATCCCCACGCTGGGCATGCGGGTTGGGGATCGCAGTTCGGTGTAGTTGTTCTGCAGAGGGCGCTGCTGCCCGCCCCCCGCTGTGTTTCCCTTGTCGCCTCTTACGACATCCACGGGAAGAGTGGGAGTGGTGAAATTCTATGCCGGCACGGCACCACACGGCCCATAGATATATATTTTATATTATTTAATAAAACTATTTTTGGTTGGTAAAGACAATCTTATTTTTATTTTTGTATGGTAGACAATTTGTGCTTATTTAATTCCGTCATTATATAGGTATAACATTACATTATTATTGTGTTTTTAGATTAGAATAACAAAATGTCTGCTCAAAAACGCATTACTAGTCTACGAAAAATAAAATAATACTTCCAGAAAATATCATACATCTCGATCGATCGCACAAATCACATAGAACCATGTCATACAAATATTCATACACCAAATATACGTACATAAATGTTAATTATAATTTTACATTGTAAATTACCGTACGTAAATAACAAACATTGTTTTGTAAACTTCAAAATATATAATAAATAATAACTAACAAGGTATTGGGGAAATTCCTAAAATCTAAGTGAATGTATTATAAACTTACTTAAATGTAACAAAATTATTTTCTTTACTTAAAATACATGTATGAAAGAAAATTATGAAATTACATAATAAGCAAATGAATAAAAACTGGACAGTATGAACTATGTGATAAATCTAACGCAAACACGAACGATTAGTAATCTATTATTTCAATGGAATACATAACGCCCTGAAACTTACTCAATATCAACACATCAAATAAATCCGTCGTTCCTGAAATCCAGACTTTAATTCTGTAAGATTCATGACAATATCAGAATCGTCAATATCATTTTCAATAACACCATAGTATCTCAACAAATCCATATGCTTAAAAATAAGTTAGTATGTTATGAACTTTGTGAAACGTATCTAGGTAAGTTAAGTCAAGATAAGTTAACCCTAAGAGTTAGTTCGGTAACTCGCGGTGGTCATTGTTTCACATCGATGTAGGGGACCAGAAGTTCATCTCCCGTAACTCGGATGGTTTGGGACGAATGGTCGGCTTGGCTGTCCTCGTCTCTTTAGGCGCCGCGTTGTGTAATATTGACATGGGCTCCTTACCTTTGGGGGCTGGGCCGAGGCTTTCAACTGATTCGGCCAGGATGCCACCTGTGGAAGGTGTATTTAAATAGTATAATAACAAGTATTTAAATATTTATCTTAGATAGCTATTATCTACTAGTATCTATTATGTAACGTAACCACTTTATAAGCAATAACAATATTTCCGATGATGCAGCGTCTGCGGTGCGTCAGAAATTTCACACTAAGAAACGATTTACATACGGTTGGATATGTCCTCCCCATTTACACAATGCCAATATTATTACTTTGATTACCTTTCTGATTGTTATTTTATTTATGTGTGTAATATTTATATGATAAGCAAAACCTAAATCTATGAACCCATTGTTTTCTAAAATAAAATATTTTAATTATGTATTTGTTCATTAATAACTAATTATAATGCCATGTTTATTGAAGAACAACAGCTACATTATACATTTCTACCAATTTACTATGTAAAGTTGACCGATATTCATTATGTAGCCCACAGCGCTATCTACATTTGCGTTATATACAGAATAAAGAAAGAAAATAGTCTATGAATCGTAGTAATAGTCGATGAGAGTCGCTCAAATACATGCATAAGTTTGCATGGATGCGTGTTCTTTCTTCACTCTTCCTCAAAACTACTAAACTTCACTAAATAAATAAATAAATAAATAATGCTGGACAATACTCACAGCATCATCTAGCCCCAAGCTAAGCAGAGCTTGTGTTATGGGTACTGGATGACTGATATACATAATACAATATTATTAAATAGATAGATATTTTTTTTATTGTACATAGAAAACAACCAGAACCCCTGAACAAATATCTGCAGATCATACAAATATTTGTCCCGAGGCGGGTATCGAACCCGCAACCTCCTGCGTCGCAGGCGGACCTTCGCCCACCGCGCCACAGAGGTCGTCGGTAAAACCCATTTTAGCATGAACGAATAACACATAGACTACATAAGTTCCCACCGGATATAAAAAGATACGTTTCTATGGAAACAACGTACGAAGTCGCGGGTAAAAAGTGCGTAACTGCCTAACTATGCAACTACCATATTTTATCTTACTTCATAAATACAGATTATGTACTTAAATTATTGTTGAGTTCAGATTGTATCCACTAATTTACACAAACAGCGAGTGTTCTTTGAAAACATGTTTGTGGAATGCATACATGTTTTCAAATAACATTCGCTATTTTGCAGTATTGCGTTAGATCGTGATAAGATGATATAATTACACTGAACTTATTGATTACGTCGCCGGCTAGTTACAAAATTTGTTTTGTAAACAGCTTTGGTCAGAAACTGTTCGTATCAACACATCTATTGTTAATACACATGCACAATGCACTTGCACGTGAATAAAATGTCGTCATTTTATCCAGTCCTTTCCCAAGGTATTTGAGCACGTGAGAAACTGCATATTATGCAGTTTAAGCTGTTTGATATCTAGCTAGGTATTTACGTTATAGCTGTTTTTGAAGACATAATTTTGTGTTTTCCAACCACGTTTTAAAGGCGGGCAAGCTCCTCTTTGACATGAGAAATACTATGTGAAATGTGCCGCAAATCGTTAAAAAATCTATGAATCCATGACAAAACTTGAATTATATTATAGAGTATTTGGTAATATTTTTATCTTAGAAATTTTTACATGATTTGATTACGAAAGAAACCGTTTACAATGCGATTCAAATAAGAATAGGACGGGATCTCGGCTAATTTCACTCTAAGTACGGTCGGCAGAACAAACTCAAATATATAATAGTGCTATTTATTAGTACATAACTTAAAATGAGTGTTCCGAAATAGTTTATTTCATTTAATTGTTTTTCTTAAAGTTAGATGCAATGCGTCAACTTTTCAGAATTTGAAAAAAAAACGTTGACGCTGTAAAATTAAACGTGTAGGTACTTACTACGCGATTCTGATTACATGTGCATACGCACTTTTGTTGATTTTCTTGTGCCATTTTGTTTGTCTACTGTTTATTTAGTTTCTGTTCTTAATAGCCGTTCAAATTTGTTGACTTTTTTTAAATAAAGTGCAACAAAATATTGTAAACAACATTTAGTTCCTTCGAAGTGTTTCTGTGTTTACTGTAGAGTTTATGAACACATGACTACTTGTTTTTCAGATAAAAATTACGTATTATTACAATATAATCATTTCTTTTTTTTGCACACTGTACTAAGATCCTTTTGTGACGTCACAACATGGCGCTAGACCGGCCCTCTTCTTATTTTAATCGCATTATACTTTGCTCTATAAATAACCCAAGTAAAGAAACCATTATCGTGATAGAAATGACCATCTAAATGTAATCGCAAGATTACAAAAGCATATTTATCTTGTGACCATTGTTAGGACATTCAACAATAATACGTATCTTATTTGTTTACAGACTTGAATTCGCAGAACTGACTTTGTTTTGTTATGAGCCTTACCTACTCAATATGCATAATCCTGTGGTGCCTTCAAGGGTATGTATTCGTTTTGTTTGCGATTTAATCTAGTAAGAATCCTGGGACATTTTTATAGCCAGAACTTGCTTCTTCACCTGGACGGAATTTCAGAGAAAATCATTTTTTGTAACCGAAAGCGTTAGAAATAAAACTTACTCGGTCCTAGAATCTTTGGAACTTTTGTAAATTAAGGATTTATGGAAACAAATTGATTTGAGTGGAATATATTTAACGACGCTGAATTTAGATAGCTCGGTTTAGATAGCTTTTACTTATAATTTAATAAATTTCTCGTTCGTTTATAAACTTGCCCTGTTCATCAGACACATATTCCCCATAACAAAGTGGTCAAATCTGTTTTTAAACTTAAATTATGGCTGCGCATGTCCAATTATGTTTTTCTTTTGTCACCACTAAGTTAACATGATGTATACTTGTTCTGTTATTGCTATCAGTTTGAGTAAAGTTTTATATACACACAAATGACTTCCCAAAAATATTTTTTTATCTTGGATACAATACTACGGAGTAAAGCTCTAAAGATGTAGGTACCTTGCAATCTGCTTTCTATATGGTCTTCTTCGCATAACGTTGAAGTAGAGGTGGTTAGATCTTTCTTGTAACCAAGCAGCGCTATTGACAGCCAAGACCGGTTGTGGTCGGAGTTCTCAATCGGCTCGAACGGAGAGGTGAAGTAACTGAAAATAACAATTTAATAAACATATAAACATTAATTATATTCCAAAGTAATGAATCTGTATCATTAACCTATCAAAAACTTAAACTTAAATCATAAACGTCCTTTCTTCAATAGTAATGCTTTTTCCACCGCCGCCGATAAACCGCAGGATTTTTAGTGGTTTAAGTGAGTTTAGTTAAGTTTGGTGCATCTGAATTTGAATTTGACACCCATGGTATTAATCTTTGTCAAATTAGTTTAGTTTTGGGTCATCGGAATTGACAATTATGAAGAGTATTAATCATACGCATTAACCAACTAGAAGTCTCGGACAAGGTTATCGAAAGATATCCGTTCCAAATGTCAAGGGAATCCAAGCAAGTTGTGTTGCAACTATTCCAATGTCATGTTCAAGTCAAGTATTTTTGTTTACTTTTTGCTGGTTTACATTTTTGAAGTCGAATCGGTCGTTGACCTTAATAATAATTGAGAGTAAGCAATACACGTAACAATCACAATTATAAGTGTTGAATGTATTTAATGTTCTACGAATTGGGCGAAAGTAGAAAACGTCACAGATAAGTGAGTGGGCGTCATTTTAATTGAAGGAAATTCTCAGGAACACATTGCTATTTTGGTCTTGTATTGTTTTCACGTTATATTCTTATCATAAGAGGATTAGTGCTAAAATTCCCACGGTCAACAGCGCGTAAGGATCGCAGTTCAGTGGTACATTTGTTTCGCAGTGCTACTCCCCATCCCGTGGATATCCCTTATCGACATCTTACGAAACCCGTGGTTAGATAGGATAGTGCAAATTCTAATTCGGCAATTGGATTGTATTAATTCTGTGCTTAATATTGCAAATAAATCCTTAACACTGTCTATAACACTGAATATGAAGTTTCAGAGGAATTTCAAAACAATTATTTCGAGCAAATGTTAGTGAATTTATAACAGATTTTTCTGCTTAAGAACGTTATTTTTAAGTAGGTAACATTAGTTTGAATCTCAGTTAGACATTTTCTTTTTATAATTTTTAGTTAATTCTTGTACATAGACATCGCACACCGTAAAGGTAGGAATACATTGATTCACATAGATATAACAACACTAGCTATACCTACATGTATTTCATGCAATAAACGATACTATGCTTACCGGTTAGAATTCATTTTCCTCCGGCTGGTGGGACTAGATTGGGGCGATGCTGGCAGGCTCTTGGAGCCGCGTCTGGTCGCGTGGTTGCGTTGGTAGGCCTCCGAAGTGTTGGCGTCTTCCTCGGGCGAGGCGACAGTGAAACCGCGGGGTGAGCGCGATGATATCATCTGATGCGCCACCTGTAGCAAATTTAACAGTTTTGTGTAGTTTCCCACGCAATAGTCAGGTAAAGTTCTGTTTGATCAAATGATTACATTTAGTAGTTCGCTTTCAAAATGTTTCTAGGCGTGGCGGAGATTACTGGATGTAAAAGAAATGCATAAATGCAATCTTGTTACTAAAGGCATCAACATTTTACATTTTAAAAGAGGACTAAGAACATCTTGGCTTCAGAAGAATAGACAGGCGTCAACAAAGCATCTAAATCTGATAGTTTTAGGGTGACCATAGCAGCATAGCTATAGGCAATCAACAAATCGGCCGCACATGAAATAGTTACGGTAAAATGTCAGAGAAAAATTAACGCATTATGAAGTAAGTATTGAGATGACGAGGGTTAGAACACAACACATATTGCATTTCTTTTGTTTGCCGGTTTGTTTCTTTGTTCGTTTCGTTGAATAATTCATGGATAATACTTGGAATAAACAACATACATTATCTTCATCAATATGTACCTAAGTAATGTAGTGAGTGTACGGTATGCGCTTTTTGCCTCTTGATATCAAGACCAGACCTTCACCTCTCTAATGATCTACTAAACGCGATTCTATGCGCCGCTGTACGACTTCCTAGAACGATAACAAAAAACGATCGACACAATATAAATAAATGAATAATAAATAATGCCGGTCAATCCAAACAGCATCATCTAGCCCCAAGCTAAGCAGAGCTCGTGTTATGGGTACTAGATGACTGATAATTATATAATACAATACTATTACATAGATAGATATTTTCTATTATACATAGAAAACGACCAGAACACCATGAACAAATATCTGCAGATCGTACAAACATTTGTCCCGAGGCGGGAATCGAATCTCCTGCGTCGCAGGCGGACCTTCACTCACTTATTCATTGTCTGCGGTGGTGAACACTTAGCTAATTACAATTTGACAGTATGTACTAGTTATCAAGTATGTATGTAACAAGAATGACTCACGGTGGTAAAGGAACATTTTAATACAAGCAAAGCAATTTAAAGAATGACTCATGTCAAAAAACTAAACGAACATTATGATAAGTGCAGACTTACGGTTGGTTATATCGAACACAAGCGAGAGAAAACGGAATCATAGTTAGATATGTCTGCTTTCAGTTGAGTGAAGGGTAACATTGATCGGAACCGCCAGTTTTTTTACAATCATTAACTTGACACACCCACCGTTGCATATCCTACAAACCAGTTTTAGACTAGAGCGTTGGCATTTAGGAGCTCTGACTAATTGTATGAAGTACCTAATGACTGGCTGATGCAATTATTCGAGGGTTAACAATCATGAACAAAGTTTACAAAATAATAGGAATCCTGACATTATAGATATCGTTGTTCTAAAGGGAGATAAAAAGACCCCCAACAGGTTATCAACTGTTAGGTTACGTGACTTATTTTGTGCGATATTTAACTCATCCATGTTTGTTTATACTACTGTAATTGTTTTTATATTTATAATTGAGGAGCCTAACTCTTGTCTTCTAGTGCAACTTGTTCATTTTTTATGTATTAAACTAAATATGTGGATAGCGCAGTGTTCTACATTAAGAATATCTGTAAACTTTAATATTATCTAAAGTATTTTTACGGATGTAATAATAATGTATGTAATGAAGTCGTATTTTATTCCTAAATCAAAAAAATTACATTAATCACCTTAAGGGTTCCTTATGAAAAAAACGGACTCTCCAAACTGTGAGGTTTGTGAAGTCCTAAATGATGTGCACCATATCTTAATGGACTGCACAAAGTTTAAAGATCAAAGGGAGGCACTGATGACTGAACTTAATTTAAGTAGATTCAATTTAGGAACATTTATTAACATTTTAGCGGAACCAAACTCATTAGCGGCAATTTCATTATTTAAAATATTTATGCATCAGTGACTCCCTTTAAACCTTCTAACTGAGTGATTACTCTAATTTTGTTGTTTGTTAGTTATAAGTTTAGGTTACGATAGGACTGACATGCTTTGTAAGTAAAAGTCCTTAAAAATAAATAAGATTAAAAAAAAAAAAAAATCACCTTAAAAACTAGGATATTTGATTGTTAAATAATGATATTAATTTTACATAAGCCTCTCCCACAAACAGCAAGTAAAATACACAAAGTGCTCATCACCATAATTTATACATAATAATACCTATATCTCAGGTTTTGAAAAATGGCGGTGCGTTAAACCCTTATAAAATGAACTTTAACATTGCGATAAAATAATTAATTGATTTTATCAGTATTGCCATACAGTAAGGCAATGCAACTAGCGTCTTGAGGAAGCTTCCGTATTGATGGATCTGTTGAGCTACCTGTAGATTTTTCGCACAGTCTGCTGTTAGCTCTATTGTTTCTAATGTAAATACAAAACAGTTCTATTATTTAGTTATTTTATAGTAGTGTTTTATGTCAATAAGGATTTTTTTATATAATACTAGGTGCCGTCAGCAACTTCGCGCGCGTTGTTTTTAAATGAAAAGTAGTCTATTATATTATTCCATGTCCAGAACTTTACTCTAGCAAAGTTTTAGTCTGATCATTCAGTAGTTTCGCCGTTGTCTTGGTCCAAACATCTCACAAAATTTTGGGTGGCTGGGTATTATTGATATCACTTGACGCTAAAACTACTCGGATTTATATTATACGTTACAGCAAGATAATCTTTTCTCCATTTACTAGCAAAGTACCGGCGCACAGTGGTTTGTCTCCATACAAGAGGTTGGACATAGGATAATAAAAAAACCAAAGTCGTTATTTCAAAAAACTAAATATGCCATCGCATTTGTCTATCAAACGGCAACAAATTATACGATATTCATTTTTTCGATTGGACTTATAGTCTAGGAGATAGCGCAGTTAAACTGTTTTCATTGTATGAAAAGCAACATAAAAATGTAAATATCTTCCCATTTTGGCCCATTTTCGGGTTGAGATTTTATACACGTAATCTAACCGTGCTAAGCTATATTTTCTCCAAAGACACATGCTGCTACTTTTGTGCACTTTTTTTTCCAACGCGCAACGCCGCGGCGTTGCGCGTGGATTCCTTGTAGGTATTACAATGATAAAAGAATCAACATGAGCTGAAAACTGTGAATGGTGTTCAATTGTATGAACTTACCTTGACAATGGATGTACCGCAAGCCGCACCTTCGCCTTTGAACCCATCGTCTATGCCAGCTGCTTTCGGCTTTGAAGAAACTGGATTCACTGAAACACCAACATACTCAGATAATAGAAAGTCGCCTGTGTAGCTATGGTTACCAAATAATTGATCTAATGGAAAATATATTTAAACCAGTGGAGGAACTGTTAAAGATCTACTTGCTACGTTTTATAAACTAGCGGTCAGCCCCGGCTTCGCACGGATATTTAACAAGAATTAAAAAAAATATACACCCTTACACGTTGAGTAACATTATTGAAGTTTTCATACGGATCCCTAACTTATTGAAAATATGCTATAGCCTATGTTCATCAGGGATAATGAAGGAATATAATTATGAAAGTATTTTTCAAGTCGGTCCAGTAGTTTCGAAGCCCATTCATTTCAAACAATCAAGTCTTTCCTCTTTATAAAATTATTATAGATAAATAACAATTTACGAATAAAACAATTATTTGAGAGTATAAGCAGTCAGCATCTCTACCTCAAAAGGTATATTTATGTTCAATTAAGGAGTAGGAATAACCTGTTTCATGGATTACATCTTAAGTTCCTGGTTATCTCGTCTTGGCATATAGACAATTCTCGCTTCGGTAGACAGACGCGTAGTAAAATAAACATAAATAGTATCCTGTACGGTACTTATAAGCAAGTAGGTACAATGGCATTCAAACTGCCATTCTACGAATTCAATGCCAAACTATTGAAATTCTAAAATATCTCGGTGCTTACCCGCTGTATTGATTGGCGCAATGCCGTGCAGTACTTCTTGGCAGGGCTTAGTGTGTTTAGACCAGTCTTTCTCCTTCACAATATTGTAGACACTCGCCGCAGTCACCTCTTTGCTCTCTTTGAATACTTTGTTCAAGTCCCGCTGTTGATTGGGCTTAGCGAACAAACTATCTGTCTTCGGATAGCGGATGTGGAAGAAAGAGTCTTCAGGCGCGGGCGGGGATCCCGCAAACGGTTCGAATTCTCTGTTGACAATATGCGATCGGTTAATTGCAATACTGCAATCATATTGCGCTCGTACACACAACACCGTAACACGATTATTTGCGTACCGTAATGGCAAAGGACAAAGAGCAAATGCGTCATCGGAACAAGAAACCATTCGGTCCTACATTTTCGTCATTTAAAGGGGACTCACGTGAAAACGCTGTTAAACTGAGCGACCATACTCCTTTTCCTGAACATCTTGCGGAATGTGATTTAGTATCCGACTAAAACTGCTTTGAATACGACAGATGCACTTGCAATCTGGTTATTTATAACGCAATTATTCAGGAGGATTGAAAGATGGCGCTCACTTCTAATTCGTAATGTTTATAACGAACTGAAAACGCGGTAACGAAGGTTTCTAGTTTTATACAACGCAGGGAACGTAAATATCTTATCATTATCACATTAACTAGGCTTTGAAAACATGTTTAAAATAAACAATCTAGAAGTATGACGTCACTCACGACAGGCCAATTGGAGACGTAACAATTGCTCACTCCCACTTTTAGAAGTCACACGACAAGACAATCCTATAGATACTAATGTAGAGGTTAAAGACACTGGTAATAGCAACTCAGTTTGGCACGCGCCGTGCACTCGTAGACAAGAAATCATGTAAAATTAGATTTGAGAATTTCGTCAAATAGTGGAATTTTCCTGGTATCAATTGAAGTAGGCATGAAAACGAGACTGCTCGCTACCTACCAGAATGACGCATTCGGAGTCGATATTATTGTGTATTATTCCATTGTTATTTACATCTCGTCGGCAAAACAATAATAACTACCAGAAAGCGCTGCAGTAATACATTTCGCTGCAGGGCTTTCTGATGATGATCCTACTCCTATCTATCTTAGATAGGTAAGACAATAAAGTAAACCTAGGTATCATCGCTGAGTGAGAAACATACAAAACTATTGAAATTATTGATCCAACAAACACTTGAACTGCTCTACTTATTAAAACGTTAAACGCACGAGGCATTTGTTATGTTATTAGCTTGTAGGTATGTCTGTTTGAAATTGCAACCATAATATAGTTTAGCGTGGGGCTAGATAATGTTGTGTAGATTGTCCACTGTCCAGCACATAGATTAATTATACTACCAGATGGTCAGTACTCGTGCCGTGAATACGAGGGGGTCGGGTTAAGTTTATTGCAATTTATTAACATTAGGTGTTGCAGGAACGACCGCAAAGCACACTGTATCACTTTTAACGTACTCAAAATTGAATTTTTGTTAGAAAACAATAATGTTGTACGCCATATCCGCGATGTTCTGGCTTATTTATTACGCACATTCTAGTGCGTAATAAATGTAATAATTAAAAAACCGGCACGATGAGCTAGTTAGCAATGTGATCATTCCATCTCATTTCTTCTCGTGCATTAAGCATCCATCTTTCTCTTTCTCTCATAGGATGGCAATCATCAGTTCCTCTATAAGATACTCACTCTACGGTCCGCATTATTTTTTTATTTGTCATTCATGATTTTCAGCCTAATGCGTATTCACAGCTGGACATAATGCCTACTCTAAATGGCGCTTATCAGTATCTCTTACTCTAAATAGGCACCAAAAATTAAAAGCCGGGAAATATAACCTTACTAAACTACTTTACCAAGGGGCCTTTGAAATGGGTAGGTATCCAAGAAATCATAGTATGATTTCTACGTAATATAATGTTTACAAGTAAATGTTATCATTATCAGCTTGTTGCTTAGGGCAAACAGGTTTGCAATAGATAAGAAAAACATAACAAAGCACGTTTATAACTTGTACAAATACATACATCAATAATGTTTGATTAGTACAGTAGTTTTCTTGAACTTTTAATTTACAGTAAGTAAAAACTTGAAATATAAATAACAAGGACAACAAAACCTGCTGAGATACAGTGCTCAACTAGTTCATCATGTAAGGGTATGCCAAATCAAACCATGTCAGTCCAAAGTCCAAACACACATTTGTTAATCCTTTCAATATTTAAAATCCAAATGTCTGCTTGCTTGCTACCTCAATAATGTAGTGCCCGTAAATTGAGCTCTGTTTAGATTAGACCCCCGCCCCGGCGGCGGGGCGGCGCGCCCCGGGGCGGTTAGATAGAGTAGATATCAGGTACCTAACCAAAAAACTTTTTGACGACAAATAGGTACAACGTGTTAACTAAGCTAATTTAAATTTCTTTATGAAGCTACTAATTAATCACATAACCAAATGCTTAATCACGAGCATCAATCAAATTATGACGAATTGATTACTATCAATACCGGAACGTCTGACGTCATAATGACCTTGCAAAGAAAGTATAAAAACAGCTAGTTATCTTCTACCAACAATCCAAAACAATCACCTCACTCACACAAATAAATCCTTTGCACGTGAATGTTTACTGTTTCAATGATAATAGTTGAAGTTACTGTTTATGTGATTTAGCATTGTTCAGATGTTGTCTAATTATTGGGGGCGACTTTTCGACCACCCCTCTCCCCTCTCTTCCCTGTCGTAAGCTTTTTAACTCGACCCCCCAAAATCCCCCGTCCATCGCATGTGAGGTTTTTCAGCACGCGCATTATAATTTAAATATGTTTAATTTGTGCTTAATTGCATTGCACAGCATTAAAGATTTTTTTAAACCATAGTCTATAATCACAGCTACATAATCTAACTATTTTTTTTTTTAATCATACATAATCTAACAATAAAATACCTACTTGAGATAGTTTATTAAGTGACGTGTTGGTGCGAGAAGAAAAATAAAAGGAACTGCTAAAATTTGTAAACAAAACTACCTAGATAGTTGCTGAGGACCCTTCCCCTGAATGTGATTGGTTGAGATTTAGATTGATCTCTCCCCATGCTAAACGCCTCAATCATTTAATGGACTCCCCCTTTTTATGAAAATGTATTTGTTCATGACGAGATTGCAATACCTGAGCATGACGAGTGGCAAATGATAAGATTTGGATAGGTCTGAGGCTTTTGCTAAGTGTAAATACAATAAACAGGGTGTTAGAAACATTGTATGCAACATGCTATGAAAACTATTATTATCTTTACTAATTTTATGTAGAGACACATTAACATTATGCAGATTACCAATTTTAGGTCGACAAAAAACAACAAAAACTTTTACTTTAATCTGCCATATGGCTCTTAAGTGCATTGAATTAAATCGAAATCACTGAGTTTGATCTATAGATCACAAAAATAAACATGACGATGGAACAAACATAGGGTATTTTGCAAATCGGAACTTGTTATAGAATGAGAATCACTTTATGGATTTATTAATCCAAAAAGTGAAAGAATGGAAGCAATGATGGAGAGCAAAGAGTATGTTGGCCTTTATCCTAAGATTTCTCCACCAGTCTTGAAGGAAAATTACAATCTTGATTCATAAAAAGTTAAAGTTCTTATCAGATAAAATGTTTATCAGACGCAATCACAGACAAGTAATTTATTTATAACCATTGAATGATCCCTCAACCTTTCCATTATAATGTAAGATTCTTTATTTTAAAATATTTAAATATACAAATGTTTGTAACATCAACAATAAATAATACAGGACAATCCACACAGCATTATCTAACCCCTTAAATTGATATTTTAAATTAGTCTGAGTAAGTGCATAACATACCTTGTGGGCTTGGTCTTCATCCAAGCAGGAAGTGAAAATCCATCCTTAATTTCAGGGTCACTTGATGCCATTTTAATGGACTAATATAAAAACAGAATAATCGACTTCTTTGATATAAAATTTGTAACTGAATGTTGTTATCTCGAGCAAAAATGATAAGATTGTTCAACCAAATTACACATTATAAATATAGATGAACAATGGAAGATCTGCCAAAAACTTTCTGAAACTTAAGGTGGTAAAAAAGGATAGGAAACTAAAGTTTGAGTCTGCTCAGGACACTCTGGATTCAATAGAAATCTGGGATATCATTATTGAAGTCATCTGAAACAATAACAAGCAGTTTGATTACTAGGCCCACATGGTTATTTGAAAATGGTTTACAATGAATTACTATGTTCATCAGTCATCACATCACAGTCATTAGAACATATATTTTTAACCCTAAAAGTATCTTTCTACTACACCAACCATATTTTATGTCTGCTTTATGATAGGAGGGGAGTATAAAGAATGTTTTCCTCTATTAATGCTTTTGAATGGATTAATATTACGATCGAAGTGCTCAGCAAAATTATAATATAATGATGACCAACATTATCATTAAACCAGTTGATTTTTTGGCACAACCACCGATGTGAGTAGGTAGAAATTCCGAAGTTTAACCAGCCAGCCACTGCACAAAGACGTGACCTACTGTAGCTGCAGCGGGTAATCAGTTTCGCACGTTCGTATTTTCCCAAGAGGAAAGTGAATTTGCATTCGATCTTATCACTGAGCCAAGCATTTGAAAATTAATTTAGACAGTTAAATACGTTAGAATTAAATACTACTCACAGTAAAATTTAAGGGAAACGATGAAAACACCATTGTAAATTCAAAGAAACAAAATTGGATATGCGCAATCCACGAAATCCAACCAACCAAACCAAAACCAAATTGTCAAAACAAAAATGGCGACCGGACCGAATGAACCATAGACTATCATAGACGGACAGAAATATGAACATAGACAAATGAGTATGAATGAATTAAATTAACTGAATACCAACTGAATACCGACTTGAAAAATGGCTTCCGTCCTAAAAGGTCTGTGCTTTCGTTCATTTATTTACCTGTAGTGGACAACGATCGATGTAAGTAAGTATCGCTTAGCTAGCGGGACCTGAGAGCGGGACGCACGACTGAGTCTGTGCTGTGGGTGACCCACAGAATTTTTTGTTAAATACCCGTGCGAAGCTGAAAAAAGCAAGCATATTCTTTTGCTTCTCTTTTACTAAAAAACACAGAATACTATATCATAACGGACTAAAAATAACAAATTTCTAGACAATAAAAAGAATTGGGACAAGTTTTGCTCCAACTTGGAGCAAAACTTGTCCTTCCTACTTGGAGCCTCCAAGTAGGAAACTTACAACAAAACAAGGTAGAGGTTTCTTGTTCGCTTGATGATTGAAGATTGGAGCAAAAAATCAAAGTAGGTATATTTCTATAATTATACAGGGTGTAACAAGACTACTACCGAAAAATGGGTGGGGGCAGTCAGACATGCTTTTGAGTATACCTACATACATATATAGCGAAATAAATGGCTTACCTACCAACACCTTTTGATTTCTTTTTTTTTTCTAGTTAGTTACCCATAGTAGAACCACTAGAACACTATTGAAACATATCTACCAAATTATTTCATTGAAATAAGCAAAAAACACAACAGAAGTGTATACATACAACCCGCGCTATCCATCGGCTGATATCCGCTGATCGTCCGACTACAGTATCATCATCATCATCATCACCAGCCTATAATAGTCCACTGCTGGACATAGGCCTCCCCTAATGAGCGCCATAGATGGCATCATTATTTGGGGGTTATTGCCCATAATCCCCACGCTGGGCATGCGGGTTGGGGATCGCAGTTCGGTGTAGTTGTTCTGCAGAAGGCGCTGCTGCCCGCCCCTGGTGTGTTTCCCTAAGTCGCCTCTTACGACACTGGGGTGGTGAAATTCTATGCCGGCACCACACGGCGGCGTATGGACAGTATGGAAACTACCTACAAACGCTCGAAACACACTCACACAAAAATGCGCATCTACGAGACCTTTAGGGCAGTTTAGGGGGTTTTCGCGGTGCTCTCAGTAGCGCTTGTCGCGTCTGGGCGAGCGGTCATGTGTAATTTTATTATTTGTTCTGTGAACTGCGCTTCATCAAAACCGGAGCTTTCGTATTTAAAATTTCCCGATGAAAAATGCGGCGGTTTTGAGCATGTTTGATTGAAGTCGATAGAATGAGAATATTTTTTACAAAAATATAGAATAATAAAAAAATTCGGACGAGTCGTTGTAGACACAAGTACTGTGAATAATTTGTAAAAATTAAGAATAAACATATTTTTTAAGTAATTGCTTTTTAATTACTAATTACCTATCACACGCATTTTCTGATCGAAACGCGGTACGGTTTGCAGCCGCTCTTAAACGTTCCCCACGCGCCAACTGCGTTGTTGTGTCTGCGCGCGCCATTTACAACCCTAGTGCTATAATGGAGCGTAGGTATTTATTTCATCAACTAGGCTTAGTTTCCATACTTTCCTTAAGTATACAGGCGGCGGATACCTAAACGGTTCAACAAGGTTCACTAAATATATGAATTCAACTACGTATTTGAAAGCGTTCGTTTCATAGGTTTTTTCAAAGAGAATAAAACCACTATGTTCGGTTCTAGGTATTTTGTCTGTAAATGTCAAAGAAGTATTATTACAGCATCCCTTCTTTAGGCCTTCGATAATCGATGCCATAGACAATTTCAACCAACAATCAGAAAAGGCGGCGCGGCCCGCCATCGGTCGTCACAAGATTCTATGACAGGCAGTATGAGTGAAGCTAATTCCATAGAGTTAGAGGTATACTTTATCTATGGCTCATTCATTCCTTTCTTTCTAGTTAGAAACAGCGTTGCCAGATGTACGATTTAAATCGTATTCATACGATTTTTTCGCCGTTTTACTAATGTACGATCGAATCATCGAAATCGTACACGATTTGTACGATTTTTTAAAGATTTTTGAATAACCGAATTTTTCAACAATGTATTGTTGGAAGAAAAATTGATATCCACAGAAATTATATTTCAAAACTTGCACGATAATTTTATCAAGCTGTACTTCAAGTTTTGGCCTTAATGAAAGAGGTGTCTCGGATAGTTGATGAAAATTTGATGCAAAAAGTGGACGACGAATGGAGACGTTTGCTTAGTCTCATGTCATGAAAGAAAATCTTGATATGACCTTACCACCACCAGAAGTGTTTTGGGGACAGATAGCCAATTTTAATGATTTTAAAAATATTGCACTGTTGGCTCAGTCAATTGAATGAAAACAAAGAGCCGGAACAAACTCAATAGCGAAACTTTAAATGGTCTATTACTATCAAAAAACAGCATGTTAAGCGTTTCGGGTGCTGTGAAAATTATGAACCAACCAGCACCTGACACGCTCAATTTGATGACCAGTAAAAATTTGTATAAGACGTAATTTCATTAATAAACTTAGTTACCTAAACTATGTACGATTTTTTTATTCACCTCTCCCTAAGAAATACGATTTTTTTTCCATACCATCGTACGATCGCTCGTCAAAAACATCTGGCAACACTGGTTAGAAATAAATTTGTATTGTGTTTTTAGTTTGGTTTTCTCTGCGTAGAAGTCTGCGAATACAATAAATTATTTATTTTACAAATACAATATGGCTAATGAAGAACCAACTGATTTGGACTGGGTGCGATTACGTCAAGAAATGGGTACTACGCACTATGTTGAGACATCAAAGGAAAAATTTATTAGAAAAATATATGAAAACCCATTTGTTCCTCTAGGTTTGTAATATCTTACCTTCATTTAAAATGCCATCATATCACACAAATCTGTAATTCAAATAGTGCATTCTCAAATTATTTGTCTTGGGGTGGTACCTACCAAGTAGGTAGTTTAATTCTCTTTGATCCCTACCAAAAGAGTGACCTTCATTGGGTAACCATCCCACCTTTAGATTGAAGCTTTTTCTAATACAAGTACCTACCTCCTTATTCTTATCAGTCTGCTCTGTCTTCTGTTGGAGTGAGAAGTAACAGTACTTAGCTACTGTTTTAGTTACCAGACCATGGTTAATAGGGGTAATTCTTTTTATAACGAGAATATAAAATATTATGGTAAAATTAACATGGCAAGCTGCTATAAGTAAAAAATTTAATATAGAAAGTCACCTAATTGATGTTGCCACACTACAACTTCATTCACCTTTTGTTTAATACGTAAGCATCCTAATGCAGGGTGAAATCCATCAATAAATTCCATTAAAAAATGAGTATATTTCCAGGATGCTTTGCAACAGCTGGTGCTCTGTCTTATGGCCTGTGGAGTTTTAGGCAGGGCAGGAAGAAAATGTCTCAGCAAATGATGCGGTTGAGAATAGTTGCCCAAGGCTTCACTATTGCAGCGCTTGTTGTGGGAGTAGTCATGGCAAAGCCTATCAAATAATTTTAAAAGAACAATTTTAAGGATTTTATCAGTAGGTACATAGATCAATGTAAATATATCCCAAATTTTCTACCTCTATCAATGTTATTTGAGTAAATTATGTTATGTATGAAGCAACATCTACAATTTGTTTTATTTAAAATTTATTATCTTATTAAACACTATTATTAGTTTCTAATTTTTAGGAATAATGATGAAAATATGACAGTAGAAAAGTTCTGAAGTACTAGGAGTGGAAAGTGATACCTTGGCCTTTGTTATTTATAAAAAAAAAAATGTGAAATGAAAATGAACATTTTCAGTACAAATATTGACAGAAATTTTAAATTGGACCTACAGAGTCAGAAGTAGTAAAGTTCAAATGCATTCAAATGAAAGGTATCTGTTTGTAGATATGGATACCAAGCGTTTATAGAAATGGATATGGATTTTACACAAAAATAAAAAGTCTGTAATAAATTAATAATATTGCTTTTGAAATATGGTCAAAAAGTAGGGGGGACAATTTTCAAAAGAGGGAACTACTCTACTAAGTGGGTAATGTACTAAGCGTTTATAGTTAGGTATATATGTAGGACGGTTTTGATCTGGTCTCACAGTATCTCTACCGAAACATTCTCACTCTAAACGCCACTAAAACAAAATGTGTCACTTTCTCACTTCGCAAGCCAGGACAGCCAAGTAGTTCGGAGTGCAAAATAATAGCACACACTTACCATTGTCTCGGAGAAAGAAGTAAAAGCTGTAACTGCCCTATCATTGAAAGAGTTTCCAGTATTAAATACCTTGGTGTCACAATAGACCAGCATCTGACGTACGATCATCACATCAGATTAATAACGGGTAGAGTACGCAAGCTTATTGCCGTATTTAAACAGATAAAACACGTAGCATCGAATCAGCAACTAATAACCACGTATTTTGCTCTTTGCCAGTCTCTAGTGTTATATTGCATAAGGTCTTGGGGAGGTGCCGCGAAGACGCATCTCCTCCCATTAGAGAGAGCACAGAGGGCGGTGTTGAAGGTGGCTTTTTCCAAACCATATAGATACCCTACAACCCAACTGTACAAAGACATCCATATTCTCTCGGTTAGGAAAATTTTCATCCTACAACTCATCCTTCAACAACATAAAAAATCACCTGACTTCCAAGTTTCGAGCAAAAGAAGAAAAAATAAAATTTTCCTTACGAAACCGTGCAAAACATCATTTGCTCGCCATCACTCTCAGTTCTTAGGACCATATCTATATAATAAATTAAGTAAAGAAGTAACTCTACATCAGACAACTAAACTTGAATGCAAACGTTCTACTACACGCTTTCTACAAAACATAGACTACTCTCAGGTGGAGCACTTATTGGATATTCAATCTTAATTCTGGGCTATATTAATTTATGCATAATTATACTCCTCTTTTTTTGTTTTAATTTTCTCGTCTTTGTAATAATTTGTTAGAGATTTTAGGTTTATTTTATAGTAGATAATATTCTTATAATATTCTAATAGGTAATTAGTAACGTTTTTTTCATGTTTCACTGCTTTATTTAAACCTCTACCATATAAGATATTTTTGTGATTGTGAACCGAAAAGAAGCCAGAGGATTGAGCCCTCGTGTCTAAACACAAGTTATCAAACTTAGTTAGAGCGAGGTGTCATTGTCTTTGACCCTGTAAGGTTTACTACAAGTAGGTTTGTTACGAAACCAATGAGGAAACACCATTAGAATAAAATACATAATAAGTCCCTACTTGTAAACCCATTTTTTTTGGAAATAAATATTTTTTATTATTATTATTATTATTATATATGTACATTTTACAGGAAAATATACAAACGTCTGTAAAAATAAAACTTGACGAAATACGGTCGAAAAACTAATATTCAAACATGGGGCCTATTTCATCAAGAGCAATATCGAAAATCGTCTAAGTTTCATACTTAGCGAAATATGTTAAAAAACAGTATATACTTATCTACCCACTAATCTGTGTAGTAACTGGTGCCTGTAATTATAATATGTATCATGGAGAAATATAGCCCCAAGCTAAGCAGAGCTTGTTTTATTGTTACTAGATAACTGTTATAGTATAATACAGTATATCACATAGATAGATTTTTTTGTGTATGTAGAAAAGGACCAGATCACCTGAACATATATCTGCAGATCGTACAAATATTAGTCCCGAGCCGGGAATCAAACCGCAACTTCATGCGTCGGAGAACCTTTGCCCACTGCGCCACAGAGGTCGTAAATAAACGTACCTGTACGACTAAAGTTAAAAACCCTCGGCGCGCGAGTTACACTCGCACTTGACGAATCTTATTTTATAGACTAATATTATAAAGAGGAAAGATTTGATTGTTTGTTTGTTTGAATTGAATAGGCTCCGAAACGAAACTACTGGACCGATTTTAAAAATTCTTTCACCATTAGAATCGTAAATTTTCCCTGATGAACATGGGCATTGGGCTATATAATATTTTCACTAAAATTAGGGATCCGCATGAAAAATTCAATAATTAAACCGTGTGCTATAATGTATTCAACCTCGCCATAATACAAAAAGAGGTTGAATATCTAACGCACGCTGCTTGCTTTTTCTCTACGGCCAGTGTCAGTTGGAGTGTCGAGTCAACACAGTCAGGGGGGCCCGTGTTGCTCTGTGCGAGTCGATGTCAAAAACCCCAAACCTGTTAAAAAAAAATAAGAGATCCGTATGAAAACTGTGATAGGGATTCCCTATCGAGTTATTTCCAAAATCATTTTATAAAGAACTAGCGGTCCGCCCCGGCTTCGCACGGGTATTAATCAAATATTTCAGAAATTATAAACACTATAAAAAAAAACACGTACATCAGTGCTTCTGAAACTGAAAATTCTTAGTAAGTGAATCGGTTCCACACCCATATTGAAATGAAATCACAAGTAATGAAAATTTACCTCTGCTCACGTTTCTCGTGTTGTTCTCGCGAGAATAAGGAGAGCTCTGATTTTTTCTGATTTCTTTGATTTTGAAATTTTGGTCTGGTCTGGTAGCACTGGGTTAGGTATGCGGAGAAATAGCCTCGTTTGGTTGGTTTGTCGATAGAGTGAGCGAGCGAGGCGAGTTACGATTTTTCTGTGATTATTTCGTTCTTTTTTTCGTATAAAAATATTTAGCTCACCTATAATCTTATATGCTGTGGCTTTCTCTAGTGTAAATAAATTAAAATGCGGTTTTCGTGACATTTGATCCAACAACCAGCACCAGTATGAATGGATTCATTGCTGTACATTGTGGTAAATAGTTTTCCTAATTGTCGGTACACACATATTATTGTAAGATTTACCGTGTCTTTTATGAAGGAAAACCTTTGAGACAGGTTCCTTTCAAGTCTGTTCATTGATTTTTTCTAGGCGCCGGCTATCATAGCGATTCGCTAAAGAAGGAGTACAAAAGAACTTGCAACCAAGCATGCAGGAAAGCAGTAGAAGCTTTGCGTCAAGGTGGTAATGCTGTTGAAGCTGTAGAGAAGGCTATTGTTGGTAAATAATAATTCATAAATATGACTTTTGAATTAGCAGTTATATTTTAAAAAGTATTTTTCTCATATTATGTACTGACCACACTTATTATTAATTTTAGAATTGGAGAACAGTCCACTAACCAATGCAGGATTTGGATCAAATCTCAGTTGGAATGGCTCAGTTGAATGTGATGCTTCTATCATGAATGGACAGACTTTACATTTCGGAGCTTGTGGGGCAGTATCAAATGTGTTCAACCCTATTACTTTAGCAAAGCACTTATGCCTAAAGCAATGTGACAATCTTTCCTTGGGCAGAGTCCCTCCTTGTATACTGACTGGGCAAGGAGCTCGATCATGGGCTGAAAGAATGGGCTTGGAAGTTGTAGACAGTGTGAAAATGATATCTTCACGAGCTTTTCGAAACCACAAGCACTGTAAGCGGAAATTGAAACGCTACTCTATTCAAAATGATGTCAAGTTCAGCCCTTTAGATACTGTTGGTGCCATATGTGTTGATTCTAATGGAGTGGTAGCTTCAGGAGCTAGTTCAGGGGGAGTCTCTTTGAAGCACGAAGGTAGGGTAGGGCAGGCTGCCTCCTATGGCAGTGGTGTTTGGGCTGTGATGAGCAGAGATGGTACAAAACCATCTATAGCAGCATGCACATCTGGATGTGGAGAGCATTTAATTCGTACACAACTTGCCAAATGCACAGCAGAAAGCTTACTTGACCCTACACCAACCCTAGGTCTGGATAAGTGCTTGAAAGACAACTTTTTACAATCACCATTTTTATGGGATGTTCCTGAAAGATTAGGTGGAACATTAGCACTGAAATTTGACTCTCAGACTGGCGATGGAGAATTACTTTGGGGTCATACCACTAAGACAATGTGTATTGGATACACCTCAACAGAAAATGAAAGACCAAAGGTATATTTTAATGCCATTTCCTATATTCTGCTTGAAATTATTTCTGGATATAGTAATTAATTGAGACCTTTCCTTTTTTCAGTGTATTATATCACATTTACCACCAAAAGTAGATCAAGGAGTAAAAGCTGTTGTGTCAGGGTATCCATTTAAGGTGCCACTGCAAACATATCCAGTATTACAGTGGGAAGTCAAGACTGAATCAAGTACCAATGGATCTCTATTTAATGAATTGACTTGACATGCTTTGAAATTCACATAAACTATTCAAAGAATTTGTAATTTGTTTGATTGATTGTGTTACATAAATGGTATTTGCTCCTTCATGGTTTTTCTCTCTACTCTTACTAAACTCAGTGATAAATACCCAACCAGTTCATGGCTTGTTCTATAATAATTGGAATATTAGTTTATGTGGAAATATATTTAATCAAAACAAAAAATAAGTTTAGTGTTATCAGGATTTTATTAAATAAACTGTATGTACTATTATTTTATCAAGTTTTACATGTTTCTTAATTATAAATTCGGTGAGAGGCTAAGTATTGAAACAGTGCTGAAGCTTAATAATTATTTTTTCTGAACACATGTCTGTTATATAATGATTAAAATCTAGTTTAGAATGGAATAGTTCGAGTATTTGTTGAAATTTGAGCTGCAGACTTGATTTATAAGGTTTACTTAAATTTTAATTTTTTCATACATAATATAATATCTAAGTTAGTTTTCATAATTGCCAATCAAGCACACAATTAGTCAAATCATAAGCACCAGTTATCATATCAATCACAAACTGTTTATGAAAAACTCTTTTTTTTTTGGCAAAACTGGTTCTACCAAAGTAAAACCTATACACAATTGTCACTGGAAGGAATTTTATTTCCTTTACGCCTCATTTTAATTAGGTAACAAATGACCATCATCACAGCTTTAAGGTTTTTGTTTACAAAAATCAGCAGTTAAAGTTAAGTTAGTAGTTAACTAATAATTTTGAAGTTACCTATTGGTAGGGTCATGGAAAGGAATAGACGGTTCCAGAAACTTAAAAATAACTAATATTTAAGTTTTTAGGTCAACTAGTTAATAGGTATGCATAATTAATCAAGCTACGTAGATAATACATTGGTAAGGAGTAGGGGTACATTGATGCACAGGGCACACAGTTTCAATAAAATTCAAACTGATTTCAGCCTATGGAAAAATATTATTGTATCAATTTGCCTTTACTCCCCTCGGCAATCTATTATTTGTAATAATACTAATACAATTAAACATGAATTGTAGTAGGTAAGAGCTTCTTAATTTATTATGCATTTTATGTAAGCAGAAGCAACTTTTATCTAAATAATAAATAGAACATTTACAATGGTTTATTACGGAAAATAGTAATGTTAAAACTTAAGTTAGTATAAACTTCAAACAATACTTGTAAGAACCTATGTCTAAGTATGTATATTTGTACGTACGAAAACTACGCTTAAAAATTAAAATAAACTTATTCCGAACCAAAATTCGTATAATTAACTGTCACAGAAACACTGGCAAGGCACAATACACACCTTCCTCTTGTAGTCAAACAAGCTATGCTTGATTTGTTTGCAAATCAAAAAATATTTAGCCTCACGAAGTCACGAATAATCAGGGTATAAATAATAAGGGAGATAACAGAATTCGTTACGGACGATTTAATAAGTAAATTTTTATATTCCAAAAATTACAATATTTAAAGCTCGACAAATCTACGTACACATAGATGACATGTAGCGGTAAATTATATAAATAAATGCCAAGGTAATACTGAAGTCTTTATCACAACATCTAAGCCAATATTTCCCATGAAGTTAAAAAATTATTGAAATATTTATTCATCACACTGATGATGATTTCGAATATCAACTCGATATCAAAGGCATTCTCGAAAACGGTTTTTAAACTCGTTTTTCGGGAATATTGAAGGCAATCTCATCAGTCTGTTCACACATTCTCAAATTTTCTTCACACTTGTCCACCGTTACATACTGTCAATTATACGCACCCATACTCATACCATATTGCCGATTCTTTTGAGTTGTCGTTTTTCTCGGGACGGTTATTGACTCTCAAATCATTTCTTGATTCATCTCTATCTTGAACATTCTCGTCGACGTTCCGTGCCGGTTCATTCCTATCACTGGTTGGTCTGTCGTTGATATTCTGGCACGCGCCGTCTCCAATAACCGTGGAAATTCTATTGTAAACCAAGTACGTAGGAGGATTCTCTTTGATGGGTGTGCTTTGTGGCTTGGTGTTGAGGTTGACATTTGGATCGTCATCTGCAACATACACTGTGCGCCGAGAACCAGCCGTACCGAAGACAGGAGTTGGTGTTGATGCTGTTAATAAACAAGTTTGATTATTGTTTGTCATAAAAACTAATATCTTATTAACTGACTTCAAAACAGAGGAGGTTCTATGTTCGGCTGTTTCTATCTTTTAGTTTAATAATCGGTAAATCCCATAAGGGTGATTCCTGCGGGATTATTTGTCCCGAAAATCTTAAAAAAACATTGTAAATATAAGAATTTGTAGTCAGTTAATTTTTTCACTTCAATCGAAATATTTGTAACTAACCTTGTTGCAGTCCTGTGTCGCTTTCGATTCCTTGAAAGCTATTCCGATGTGAGGATGGAGGAACTGCCTTATGCGGCCGTCTTCTAAGCGAGGCTCTGATCAAAGCATCATCGCCGCCTCCGCTATGGATCGAAGCCGCAGAAAGTCGCCTGACGAAATTACTCTCAGTTGTCAACCTTGAAGAATCCAAACTAGGTATAGAACCACTAATATCCATGTTATCGGATTTCTTTAACAGTTTATCATCAAATCTCCTACTAAAACTGGAATCGGAGCTGTGCCTAGGTGATTCGACGCTAGGGTTAGAAGAACCTTGATCTTCAGAGTTCTTCGATAGTTTCTCTAGATCCTGACTGCCGGGGTCTGACTCTCCAGATTCCGAACCAGCTAGAGTAAGTTGCGATTTGGACCGACTAGCATCTTCGATCCTCTTGTTGTTTCTAGAGGGTACTTTATTAATCAAATCTGTACCGGCTTTGCGTACTCTTTTTACAAATGATGCGCCAAATCCACGCCTTTTTGTTGTACAGTTATCTAGTTTCTTATAGTGCTCCATAATTTTTTCTTCTAATTTTTCCTTCTGTCGGCACAATGCGTTCACTCTATCAGCAAACATTTTTTCTTCCTCATGATAATGTTGTTTATCCTTGAGAGAATGCGCAAGTAGTTCGTGATATTGAGTAAGCAGTTGGGACACATGGTCCATCAAAGACCGCCTGTCAGCATCTAAACTTTTATTCATTTGAATCAACATTTCGCAATGCTGATTTGTCTTGTTGATTTCGAGTTCCATGCTGGTAATCACTTCTACTTTTGTGTTTATTTCGCCAGACATTTCAGTGTTTCTTAGTTTTAATTGCGCCACTTCGCTCCTGAGATTTCTGTATTCTTCCTGCATATTTCTGTATTCATTTTTGAGCCTGTCACTCGCAGTAAATAGATTCCTAAAGTCATCTTTGAGCTTTGAATGTTCGGCTCGCAGATTGATAAGGTTTCGCGTTTCTACTTTGAGATTTTCTCGCTCTTTTTCAAAGTCAGCAATTTTTTTCTCGTATGTGGCTACGTTTTCTTTCAACTCTCTATTTTCAAGTTTCAAGTCTCTAAGAGAAACTTTGATAGGTTCCCTTTCGCTAAGCAATTCTTCGTACTCAGTATTTAACTGCTCATGTAAGGTTTTTAGAGCAACTTGATCTCGCATTAAATTATCTTGTTTGTCCTTCAAAACTTCCAGTTGCTTTATAATTTCTTCTTTCTCAGCTGCAAGTTGGCTGTTTGCTAAATGTAGAGTCATTTGTTGGGACATGAGAGAACCATTTTGTGAATTTAGCGTGGCAATGTTAACTTGTAGTTTAGCGTTTTCAGCTTGACTGCTTTCAAGAGATGCCTGTAATGCAGCCATGTCGGCAGTTAGCTGTTCTATTTGAGGATTAATTGATGTGTCCTCTTGTTTAACTTTATCTTCATGATTACATTCACATGGAACCATTTTCAAAAGGTTAGATTTAACGGCGATTTCACTTATAAGTCCGTCGTGATCTGTGTTCGAAATTATTTTCTCAAGCAATTCTTCAACATTTACTTCTTTAGCCACAATTTCAAAAGCATTGATTCCAAGTTTCTCCATGCAGTATCGTAATTTATCGAAGTTTACTTTTTCGGTTATCAAATCTTTTTGTAATGTTTGAACAGTTTCAGAGTCGACCTTCTTTTGCGATTTCAGTTCTTGAGTTTTTTGTTCAAGTTCTTTGAATCTGCTGGTAATACTTTGATTGATTTCGAGTTCTTTTGATAGTCTTTCAAGCTCTTTCTTTTTAAGTTCAATTTCTGTAGATAGTTTATCAAGAGACACGTCTTTTTCTTCCAAAGCTTCACGAAGTTTATTAACTTCTCTTTGTAGGTTATGTGTGTCTCGTTCACTGTAAGTCAATTTCGTTTTGAGTTCTTCTGTTTGAATGATAAGCCCTGTTACTTTATCTGCCTCTGGTTTTATTAAGTTTAATTCCTTTGTCCTAGAGTCTAATGTTTTCTCTAGATCATCGGCCCTTCGTTGAATAGAATCACATAACATTTGTATTCTTTGCTTATCTTTGGTTAACGATTCTAAATGTTTTTCAAAGTCCTGTAACTTATTTTTCTCAGATTCTCTATCTATAGCTTGTCTGTCAATGAACGTTTTTTTGTTGTCTAGAGAGTCTTGTAGTTTTCGGTTTTCTTCTAATGCGTTTTTGAATACCTCTTCTAGTTCAGAATTCTGTTGCATGACCCTGTTACAATTTTCTTGAAGCTGTTCGCATTTCAGCGTCAGTCGTTTCTTTTCTTTTTCTAACTCTAATACTTTGTCAGTGCTCTCCAAAACAGATTGTTCTCTCAAACTATCGATTGTGGATAGAAGTCTTTTGTTTTCTAGCTCCAGTTTCAGTGCCCTAGCTTGTGCGTTGCTTGTCAGTTGTTCAGACAAACTATTTTCGCCCGATTCTAAAGTACTTTCACATTCATTGTCCGTATCTAAATTGCTATTATTGCTTTCACTGAGAACGGATTTTGTGATGTATTGTAAATGATTGTTTTCTTCAATAAGCTCCTGTATCCTTTGCTGTTCTGCGTCTCTTTCCTAGAATATATAATTACAACATTATCCCTGTTTTATCATCACCAAAGGCAATAAAACTATCATCAGCCTATAAATCCCTCCCCTGCAAAGTTTATATGCATGCATAAACTGCATTTATCACTCTTTGATGGTCAAACTTAATGGGTTCGGAGAAAATGTTGTATGAGGATAGCTCATATTCTGGGGTAAGTCCAGCGAAGCTAATTTGTTGTGATTTGTTGAAAAAAAATACAGAATTATTGATTAGCTGCATTAGACGCTATCTCTTACCAAAGCGATATCATTAGCCTCTCTCTTCAGTTTGATCATAGCAGCCTCGAGCGTCAAGCATTGCTCGGCCCTCTTCCTAGCCCGCTGTAGTTGCTCCTCGAGAGCATCACGAGTTTCCATCAGAGCTTTGTTATCCTCTCTTAGCTCTGACACTCTCGTCTTGTAATACTCGGCGTCGGCTAAACGGTCGCGGTACCGCTGCATTTCTTGTTCTAACCTGAAATTAGAATGTTTGACTAAGAATGGGCTATTTCTTGACGTTGTCTAAGTGCTTATTTTGTAAGCCTAAAGAAATAAAGTTATTGAATCTGAATCGTTAATTTGTGCCAAACCATGTATTGTATGTATCATGTAAACCAGTTTTTGTCAAAAGCTCATGTATGAGGGAAAAAGATGCTTGTTGGCAGATTTGGTACCATATCAATTTATAAATACAAAACCGAAGCAATTTCCATTACAAAAGCTTAAGCTTTTGATGTCATAGATAACAAAATGCAAAACTTTGTAGAGGTTTAGATGTTTGAATTAATTTTTATGTATTCATACCAAAGCTAATCGGATCGGGCTCAACTTTTACACAGTATATTCTTAGGCGTGGATTAACATAATAGGATCCTTTGTCCGGAAAAAGGCATGCGAAGGCCCGAATAGGAACTAGTTTTTAATAAAGAAAGGAACTTCCAATACTGGTTTTCTATATCCTAAAGGTATACCTATCACATCGTTCCGCTTTCTCCCTAAGTGCGTCGACTTCATCTCGATAGCCGGTCGCTTTCCGCGCCTCATTGAACCACTCCTGGCTGTCAGCGCGCAGTTTCGTCAGAACTTGCTTTGTGTGCTCCAACTCTTCACGGCATTCTGATAGCTGCTCGGATTTCTCCTCTCTGGAAGTAGGTTGACGGGAAATGTTAGGGAAATAGATAATGAAAGATATTCGTAGTTGCATAAATAGAAGGGTGGAAGAAATTACCACTTTTAGATAAGAATTGGTCGTAGACATGCTTTTACGACGTACATATGTTGAAGCCACGTGAAATTACTAATTCGCGCTCGATCTGTTATGATATCTTTTTTTACAGGGTGAGTTTTTTTTTCGGTATTATTAAGGGGAAGTCTGAAACCGTAAGAGTTAGCGAAAAGTCATTAAAGAAGGTACGTGCTCGATTTTGAAAAAAAATAATTTAATAAAAGAAAAGGGGTTGTTTTTTGAGATTTACTGGAAAAGTGAGTTTCCGAATATTTTTGTCTAATATTTTTGACTTCCCCTTCGCAGCCCTGAAAAAAACTCGCCCTGTATACCTAGGTTAGACCATTTAATAAGTGTCTATGACGATGGTAGTATTTCGGTTTATGTGAAATTCATATTATAAAGGCACTACCTACTACATTACATTAAATGTAATTAAATTTTTTTGAATTCTATGTCAAATACAAAATTATCAGTTATCATATTCCTCCTTGTCCACTGCTAAACATGCTGCCCCAAACAAGAATAGTATTACCAAAATGACCACACTTGGCAGGCGGATTGGTAATCGCACTGGAGGTGTTCACTATACACCGAAGGAAACTGCCGACATCCACGGCACTCAGGCTAAACAGAGCTTGTGTTATGGGTACTTGATGACTGATATACATAATACAATATCATTACGTATATTTTTTATTATACATAGAAAACGACCAGAACACCCTGAACAAATATCTGCAGATCGTACAAATATTTGTCCCAGACGGGAAACCCGCAACCTCCTGCGTCGCAGGCGAACCTTCGCCCACCGCGCCACAGAGGTCGACCTATAACACAAGGTCTGTTTAACTTGGGGCTAGATGGTACTGTGTGTATTTTCCAGCACAGTTTTGAATTAAATTAGGGGCTTGTACTTGATGAATGAAACTTACAATTCCTGCCGCTGCTTTCTCAATCGGGCTTTCCAATCAGCAAGCTCTACAGCTAAATGCTGGCTATCCCCATTAGTCTGGCTGACGTTCTGCGTAGACCGACTCTTGGCGTTCTTATTCTCACTATCATTCTCGCACAGGCCTTCGTGGAGAACGAGAGAGGCCCAGTTTTGGAGATAGTGGTCTCTTTCTTTGGCGAGGCGTCGCATGTGGTTGAACATCGTTGGCGATTGAAATAGGTCGGCAGCGTCTGGTGTTAGAACCACAGTTTGCATGTCTGTTACCTAAAAAGAAATATTTTTGTGGTAATGGTAACTTATGATATAATTGAGGGCATAAAATTAAAATGCTATGTATTTTAAGACACAAAATAATAATTTACAGCCTAGTCATTAGTCCAGGTTGGACATACGCCTCCCCTAATGAGCGCCATGCCTTATTTATTTATTCGAAGGAAAACCAGAAGCTAGTAGGTACTTAAGTTTTTTTTTTTTAATTTATGAATTACTGAAATTTTATTAAAGGTTTTTACAGATAGAAAATGTCTTCCCCTAATGAGCTTGGCGCACTCACAGTCTTTCGGAAATCGTCAGTCATCTCACCTGGCCACTGGCCATCCCTTACACTAAGTTTACCGATTCGCGGTTTCCGCGAAAGTACATGTTTATTTATCCGTGGACACTAACACCCACTGGAGGGTTGACGTTGTTTAAGAAAGTCTTTTATAGTAGTAAAAAAATAAGAGCAGGGACAACAAAAAAGGAAATCGCTCTGCTTATATTGCTTCAATGTCGGTACGGTACCTATCTCGCTGGTTCTAATGAAGCGTCACCTGACAGGCACAGAACAGATTCACGAGTACAACACAAAATGCAATGCAAATGCTAAGTTAGAGTTTTGATCCACATCAGCTTGTTATGTTTACCTGATTAACAACATCTCAAAAGTAAAAGTGACTCAAACCACTTTTCAACTCATTAATTCATTATGCAACATATTATAACATCCTTGTTTACATTATGTTTTTATGTCATCTCAAATCTTGCAAAGGAGTGCAAAGGAGTTATGAATATTTAAATCTGTCATGGGAAACATAAGTAGGTAGTTTAATAATGTAGCCAAGTAGATTACGACGGAAAGCCGTAAGGTTGGCGAGGCAAGTCAAGGTCATGTTGCTTAACATAGGTACTTATATTTGTCAAGTACTTGTAAACGTAAACTAGCTTGGATAACCAAGGACAAACCATGTTCATTTGCAGACAATGTAAATTGATTTATATTTCTTATGGCATGTTGATCTACCAAAGCATTATTGAAATAAACTAGCCAAGTGCGAGTCGAATCGCATTCAAAGGGTTCCATACTATCTTACAGAACTTAATATAGGTACTTTCGCAAAAGGAACAAGTGAAATGATTAAAATTTTTGATAGGTCAATAAAAAAAGACCTTAAGCCCAAGCTGACCGCGTCTGACGTTGCTTTACTTCAGTGATCTGTATTCTATGTGGGATAGACTTGGCGTTCCGGAGCTTAGTAATAAAATTTAATTTATTTTATTATATTTGTATACTCTGTAAAAATTTCAACTGTATTGTTGGAGCCTCATGAGATATTATAGCCCACTGACAGAGGCTTATTAAGCCTATTGGCATCCTTAGGACTGGAATTAGAACCCTAAAAGATGACTGTTCTTGCTAAAGTACTCCTCTGAACTACTCTGAACTAGCATATAATGAGAATCAGATGTGGTTTGAATAAAAACCAACCAATTTGAATACACCAAGTTAATATCTGTGTGCCTATGTTATAGCATTGTGTATTGTGCATTGAAATTTGTTGAATGTATGTAATCAAAAAAGGAAAAAAATTGTTTTGCATTGAGAATCGAGCCTACCTCTCCAAATTATGTTATGAAGGTTGCTAATAGATATTCCCCTACCTGGTTGTTTAAATTGGCACTTATCTTTAAACTCATATCATTTGTTCCGCTTGGCCGATCCCTGTCTTGGCTACAGGAAGGAGGGGACATGTTATACTGGCGTGACTACCTTCATACAGTTACATTCTACTAATTTTGAGTAACTTACTTGACATAAAGTCACACATAGAATATTATTATAACAAAAAATTTACTGAAGCCTGATAAATATTCCAACAAGTTTATTTTTGGCCAATTGCTTTAAATTTAGTTTTGTGACCTATAAATAATGTAATATATTTAGTTTATCTTAGATAAGATTAAGCATTCTCAAACTATCTAAGCCAAATAAAATTTTAATCAAGAAAAAATATATTTGTTTTTATCATCATCAGCCATAACATAATGCAAGTAGAGCTGTATTATGGGAACCAGATATATCAATTTGTATTAGAATACAATTCTTGAATCTTACCTGTTTAATACACTCCACAATATTATGCTGCAGCTCCAAATCAAGCTCTTTTATTCTTGTAATAAATAGCTCTTTGTTTGGACACTGAACAGCTGCACCAAGGAGTAAAAGAATCAACAGCTTCATTGTCTCCAGGCCTTCCCTTGTGTCCGGAGCCTTCCCCAGGCAAATACATTCCGGCACCACCAGAAGTGTCATACCAAGCTCTTCTTCATACAGTGCCTTGACATTTTTGATTATAGCATCAAAGTTCTTCACTCTACCCAGGATTAAGGCTTGGTCTTCTAACCCTGTGAGCTTTGTAATGTGGAATGATGGTTCTGGATCTATTTGCAGGTAGACTTGGTGTAGGATGTCCCCATTGTATAGAGATGGGTACCCATTTACACTTTCTGGGTTGGGTATACATGATTTAAGCTGAAAACCATATCAATAGATAAAAGATGAAGAAAAATTATTTATGTGTTATATGGATTAAAATAGGTATAGATTTTTTTTTCATTTATGTTCTGTAAAATAAAATCTGCTTCGAACAATCTTTTGAAATCAAATCATCATGTGAAAAGGTAGTAAATTTCCAGTAACTTAAGACATTTTCTAATGCAATGAAAGCTAAGTTCACATGCTTACATTTCCCTTTCTACAGTGAACTGAATTATGTTGTTGAGTACTTATGAACAATAGGTGAAATATCTGAGAATACTGCTCTCAGATATTTGATTATGAAGCTCTTTCTAGAAGCTCATCCCATAAAACTATAAAATGCTATAATTAGAAGTCTAATTTTGTCTACTTAAAAACTGATGCTGCCTACTGTGTATGCTGGCCCAAACTGTATGTTTTGTTGCTAGGTACAATTTAAAATTTTATAATTATCTAATAATATAGAATACTAAAAGGTACCTACCTACCAAATATGTACCTAACATTTTTAAGGAGTGCCTATGAAAAGAACCTACTGCAGGCATACTATCTTTTACAATTAAATACAAAACTGAGTTATTATAATTAAGACTTTCGTGGTAATTTATAGAAAGAAATACAGGAGTGCAATCATACGGAACATCTTGATATTTTGTCTCACGGTTCACGCAAGTATTAAAAACAAAGACACGGATGGCTGTGCACTCACCCACGAAACTAGAGGCCCGTTCAAGAAATCATCGATTTCGGTACCAGATGCGGCCATAATTATTATGCGCTAGGACAATCGCAATCTATCCTGTTGAAAGCTTTTTGTAAGCATGGCATTGAGTTATAGACACAGCAGTAAAAAAAAGCAACTTCGAAATTAAATTGCAATGCACAATGAAAAGTAAACCAAAACTAAACCACCACGACTCTTTACTTTTTTTTTTGATGGATTGATTGTTTTTTGACTGACATCAAACGACGTAAACGTGACATGACAAGACATCAAATTGAATGAAAGTTTTGTTTAGCTTGAATGACATCGGACGTCGATTTTGTAAAATGTAAATGTCAAATTGAGTGAACATTAAAGGTTTCTTTGTTTTCGTTTTGTTTGTTTGTCTTTCTTCGGCTTGTGGCTATTGCAAGAATTTTGAATTTACAGAGATTCAGATGCTTTTGCGCTTTGTTGTGAGCAGTGATGTCAGTTCGGTCGGGGTTTTAATTATAAACGAAGATTAAAACTACGAATATGGCTGCTTGTGAACCGCGAAAACCCGAGTGTTCAAAGGATAACATTTCGACGAACTCTATCGATGAGGGCTTGCCACGAGAACTCAGCCAGTTGAGTCTTTCAAGTGCCACAAGTCAGGACGAACTCTTCAGTGATAAAGGGCACTCCGATAGCACTCTCAAAAACATATTCGGGTACTTCCAGGCTCAGAAACTTTGCGATGTAGCTCTGATTGCTGGAGGATGCAGGTTTGTTTAGTTCAGTTATTCTGCTTCAGTTTTTTTGCAAGATATGTACCTAATTAGACAAAGAGCCGGTCCATTTGCTTGCCTGTTGAATTAATATCAGAACAAAGAAGTACATTGTCCATAGATATTTAACTACCTGTGAAAGGTATGCAGTGCAACAACACCTGCCATACAAAAGATGTCCTTGTGAGAGTTCATGAACTGTACTTTCCAAAGTTAGTTAGCTGCAATTTATAAGGTAAACCTGTTTAGAACAAAGGCTCGTCAGTAAATAGTTATGTACTTCAATTATTATTTAACTGAACATATCAAATTAATATACCAGTATTAGTTTGATAAAAATCCCTGATGATATGTATATAAAACATACACATCTAATCAAAGATTGGAACTGGAGCAGCACAGATTTCACAGAACTGTCTCTTAGAATAATAATATAGGACAAAGCATTTCTCATTTAAAAAACTTTACAATGGATAAAATTGTTATTAGGTATGTCATTATCTTCCTAGAAAATGTATTAGTCCAATAAGAGGCTGGCTAATCCATTTTAATTGATTTAATAATTAGTTGACCAAATGCAATACATTATTTCAGAATTCCAGCTCACAAAGTTCTATTGGCATCATGCAGTGAATACTTTTCAGCGATGTTCACGGGCTCATTAAGAGAAGCCCAGCTCACAGAAATAACACTTGAGCGAATAGATGCACAAGCTCTTCAGTCTTTGGTCAACTATTGTTATACTGGAACCATTGGTGAGTATAAAAAGGAAATATTTGATTGCTTGAATTGAATAGGCTCTGAAACTACTGGAGCGATTTGAATTTTTTTTTCACTATTTTTCACCTGACAAACATAGCCCATAGAAGACAAATATCTACAGATCGTACAAACATTAGTCCCGAGGCGGGAATCGAACCCGCAACCTCCAATGTCGCAGGCGCACCTTCGCCCACCACATCACAGAGGTTGTCGTGTATAGTAATGTAATTGCTTCCATGGCCAATTGGTCCATGATGGGCATACTACGTACTTGCACCTATTTGCCTTGCAAGCAAACTATTTTCAACACTACTACACAGAATTCTCCTAATTCTAGATGGTATTGCAATTAAGTGTATCATCATAGGCTTTGGAATGAACTGTAACAATATCACTCACATTATATCAATGGGTAAATCCCACTGTTAAATGCCATTTAAATTGACTTTTCGATTGTCTATATGGATTATCAAATATTATTATTTTGTAAATATTCTATTTTAGAGATATATATCTAAATATATAATATCTAATCTGAAATGAATGAGTTAATAAATCTTTAAACATTTTTCATTTTTATTCAGAGCTAAGAGAAGAAACAGTGGAGGTCCTGCTATCCACAGCTAGCTTACTACAGTTGAACTCCGTCACAAAGGCTTGTTGTACATTCCTAACAAAGCAGCTGGATCCATGCAACTGTCTCGGCATAGCGCTCTTTGCTGAGCAACAGTCTTGCATGGACCTCCATAAGGCTGCCTTGAAATACACATATCAACATTTCATGCAGGTTTGTGGATTTAAGCCATATTCGTCCCTAGTTTTCGGCCGACGTTCATTTAAAAGTCTTTATACGTCCCGCACTATAATATTCGTCCCGCATACCAAAATTGGTCTCATTCATTATTCTGTAAAAGTTTCCTAACAAGATATTATTTTTTGTAATCTCTGTTTGAATTATTAAAAGTCCATCAAAGGACTTTAAATAGGTATTGAACTAACTGGAGGAGGTTTTGATAACAATTTCTAGAATATTCAACATTAAAATATCTTCGACTTCACTACAGCCTTCGCCTTAATATAATTTAATGTAAAGAACAGAAAACGCTAATGTAGAAGACTAAGTTAGGTTATTAAGTATGTTTGAACGCCGTACAGTTTTATCCACATTCCTTATGGAAATGGCCATGCACTGTCATGCGGCAAATGTTATGTTTTGCATTTCTTTTTGTTGAGTTTGTTTCTTTTTCTGTATACACAGAATTGATCTCTTACTGGAGTGACATAGTCACTTTGTGACTAAATTCCCATAAAATAAATACAGAAAATGCGTAATCATAATATTTTTTTAACTTGTAGGTAGTAAAACATCAAGAGTTCCTAGCCCTGCAAGCAGAACAACTAGCCAGCCTGCTCAAATCCGATGATCTGAACGTGATCACAGAAGAAAATGTGTTTGAAAGCCTCATGACCTGGGTACAACATGACAGCGACAAGAGAGAAAAGCATTTACCAACACTGCTCATGTTGATAAAGCTGCCACTTCTTTCATCAGAGGTTAGATTTTTCATCTAATAACTTTTTTTTTTCAGTGGGCAAAAAGCCTTTATTAACAAATAAAATTACAATGATCTAACTAAATAAAAAAAACTAGTATTTACAATTGAAACAATTGAGCTAACTGCAGACTGCTGCGAACAAACTACAGGTAGCTCAACTGATCCATATCAATACCAGTTGGAAGTGTACCCAAGATGCTGGCTGCATTGCCACGTTGTATGGCAATGCTGATGCGCTGCGCTAGATATTGACCAGCTCTCGGGTCACACATGGCTCCGACCAGACGCTCAGATATTTTTTTGAAGACCCGGAGGGCCTCGGTACCCCACGGACCTAGGGTCTCGACTCCAAGGGGAGCAAATTTGTAGGCTCTGTCGAGACCTGCATATTTGCGCCTCTTAAGATCCTCGGCCAAATCTGCCGCCGCACCAGCCCTCACGGATGTCCTTGGAAGATGGGAGGGCGCAAGTGTGTCGACGCAAGTAGCGTCCCACACAATGGGCCTCCCCAACTCCCATGGGACAAGTGTCATACCGTCGGGCCTCTTACCATCGTCACGCAACAGACCATTCGGTTCGAGAATAGCTGGTACGCTAGCGGTGACAAAGGCCCGCCGGATGATGTCGTTACGGGCAAGGCGAGACATCCGACCGGCAGCCCTAGAACACAATAATCCGTGGTGACCAAGCTGTTCGACAGCAGTACCACACTGGCATTGATGAGGCGCGCAACACCTTGCACCCAACCGAAGAGATGATGCAAAATAATAACTAAAATAGAGACTACAGACGACCTCTGTGGCGCGGTGGACGAAAGTCCGCCTGCGACGCAGGAGGTTGCGGGTTTGATTCCCGCTTGAGACAAATGTTTTTACGATCTGCAGATATTTGTTCAGGGTGTTCTGGTCGTTTTCTATGTATAATAAAAAATATCTATATATGTAATGATATTGTATAATGTTTAGTCATCTAGTACCCATAACACAAGCTCTGCTTATCTTCAGCTAGATGATGCTGTATGGATTGTCCAGCATTATTTATTTATTAAAAAAATGTTCGTGCTGGTGGTGCTTAAAAAGTTTGTAAGTAAGTTTCTTGGCATCGTTTCATCATTTCATAAACTTTCTTAAACCTATTAATAACAAAGAGCTATATTTAAAAGTTAGTTCTAAAAAACTCTTTTGGTAGTATGGTGTAAAGTTTTATCATAAAACTAGCGACTTGTTCCGGGTTCACACGGGTGCAATGCTGATATAAAAACCTTCCTCTTAAATCACTCTTTCGTTATGCAATCATCCCGTAAAACTTAAAGACAGGATGGATTCGACGTCGATTTTAGTTTTCTCAAAACAATCGAATTAGTTATTCACCTAAAATTCCATTTAATCTAAAAATCAGTGACACTATTTTGGGGACATTCCAAAGAATCCTTGGGTACATTCCTTTGTTACAATGTCGATGTAAATTCTTCAAAAAGCTACTCCAACATCTAAAACTCCAGAGTGTTTTTCTCTATTTTCTCTGAGGGGTGATTCACTTCCTGGTGAGTCAGAACCGCGACACAATGTCTTTATGTGAAGTTGTTACTGAAAACAAACCATAAGTTCCTGAACTAAATTAACCTTCGTTCTTTTATTTGCTGAATGCCGGGTTTTGATAAATTATTTTAATAAACTGAGGTGTTTGTTTATTGTTGATTATGTCAACAATGATGAAATTAGAGCTATGATTGATTATTGTGATCACTCATTTCTTTGTCTATACAGTCATACTAATAGGTAATTATGCAGTCATATTTTTATTTTATTTTCATTTTGGCACAAACAAAGAAATAGGTAGGTACTTAATGCAATATATGACGAGAGATGAATTAAAATATAAATAAGTAAAATAATACTGGAATAGTACTGTTTTTCCGTATCATCATCAAGTGCCATACATAAGCAAATGTACAGATTAGGTACATAATACCCCAGACTCGAAAAATTATATTATCTATGCGCTAGATATTAATTTAATTTTAGCAGTACTACTAAAGCTTGAGACAACTTGCCAGTTTGGCGCTCGGGACCGAAGTGGCTGCTATTTAACTGGTGATTTTACATCATAGCTCATTGGCGGCAAATATCGCAACTTCCACGTGATTGTACGTGCCTGTTATTGGCTATTTGGACGTGCCTGTTACTGTTACCAAACTAACTGAAGTAATACTTGACAACTTCAAAAACGATGACGGGTGGCTATAATTATTGACCATGTACCAAAAATCACGACATGCAGATTGTAGATTCAGTATTAATAGTGGCCTTACAAACGGTTTTATATTTTTTATTATTAAATATGGAACTCTCACTCTTTTAAGTTAGCTATCGAAGGCAGTAGCAATCGAAACCGCAATCTCCTTAAACCGACCTTCTCCAAAACCCTTTCCTACAGATAATTCTAATGTTTCATATATCGATATATTTATTTCGCAGTATCTGATAGACAAGGTGGAGCACGCTTGCGGTAACGTGCCGGAATGCCAACCGCTGATAATGGAGGCTGTGAAGTGGCACCTTCTCCCCGAGCGAAGGTCTCTCCTGTTCTCGCACAGAACACGGCCCAGGACGTCTACTATAGGCCGGCTCTTGGCTATTGGGGGCATGGATGGTTATAAGGTATACCTTTCTTTTTTTTCTTTTTCGGCGAGGAAATTCAATTAAGAATAAACTGGTATGGGGGACCAGGATTATGTGGGACTCAACGCCCTGAGAAGGACGTAATACCCACTTAAACCTCTCCGGTGACCCACACTCGCCATTTTTGGCCGAACCACGGGAACATAATAAACCTTCCGCGGCCCGACTGGCGTCCCCTCTTCCTCTCATATTCATGGCCGGCAAGCCCACCGTATGTGACCCCAATATGTGATAGTCACTTGATAATGGAGGCTGTGAAGTGGCACCTACTCCCTGAGCGAAGGTATCTCCTGTTCTCGCACAGAACACGGCCCAGGACGTCTACTATAGGCTGGCTCCTGGCTATTGGCGGCATGGATGGTTATAAGGTATACCTGACTTCTTTGTTATGGTAATATGTGATTGTCACTTGATTATGGTGGCTGTGAAGTGGCACCTACTGCCCGAGTGAAGGTCTCTCCTGTTCTCGCACAGAACACGGCCCAAGACGTCTACTATAGGCCGGCTCCTGGCTATTGGGGGCATGGATGGTTATAAGGTACCTATACCATGAATTCTTTGTTATGGTAATATGTGATTGCCAGTTTTCTGCGAGTGTCCAATCAAAAAGCACCCTCTTTATGACCCTTTGAACAGAAAGGAGGGAAATATCTGTAAAATTCCCGGTTCTGAATTTCCCGGGCATTCCCGAATTTTTCCGCCGATATAAAAAAACCGGTTCATCTTAAATAATTTCCTGGGAAATTTTATTTTAGTGTATTTTCTTCTAAATACGATAAACCACCATTTATTCTGTTATTTATTATCTGAAAACGTTTTAAAATAAGGTAGGAACCGAGAATTTCCGGTGCATCTTCAAAATTTTCCGGGATTTCCGGTTCCTCAATAACTACTCGATTGTACAATCCCTTGTATGTACCATCCATTCGCTTTTTCAGTATGATATGGAGCGATGCATATTATAAAGATCGATAAGGGTTTTCCTTTACTTAAGGTTTAAATTATCTAATTTATGTATATATGTAAGACGACCTCTGTGGCGCGGTGGGCAAAGGTCCGCCTGCGACGCAGGATGTTTTGTATCTGCATTCTGCAGATATTTTTTTAGGGTGTTCTGGTCGTTTTCTATATAAATTATTTATAATAAAAAAAAATCTATCATGCAATATATTGTATTATGTATATCTATATCAGTAATTAGTTATCATTTGGGGGTTATTGCCCATAATCCTCACGCTGAGCTAGGAGGAGGAGCCATATGCCCAGCAGTGGACTAATATAGGCTAATGACGATGATTATATCATCTAGTACCCATAACACAAGTTCTGCTTAGCTAGGGCTGATGATGTGTGGATTGTCCAGCATTATTTATTTATCTCAACAGGGTGCCAGCAACATGGAGATGTATGACCCGAGAACCAACACATGGACCCCATTCATGAGAATGGGCGCGCGGAGACTACAGTTTGGAGTCGCTGTGCTGCACAACAAACTAGTCGTTGTGGGGGGAAGAGATGGACTGAAAACTTTGAATACCGTATGTATATTGTGTATTTAATACCGTGTGACATAATCCGCGCGCAATCAGAATGGGATGGTACCGTTGTTGTAGTAAAATTTACGAAAAGGACCAATCGAGGGTTGGAGAAAAAATGTGGAGAACAATTAAGTAACACTCTATTTGTAGTTTTATAATAATTTATTTTATGAAATTTGACTTGTCTAAGTGCTTATTTTGCAAGCCTATAGAAATCAAGTTATTGATCTCTGAATCTGTAATCTGAAGGTTAGGTAAACTTAGATATTGTTGGTAAATGATTAAGGAGCAAACAATATGGTTTTTAAAAAAATTACAGTTTAGATCTTTATATATCAATCGATTAATGAGGAACGGCAACATTGCAGCTTACGTAATTTTTGTGATATATAAATCGAACCATTGTCCATTAAATACGTCATTATTCCATTCAGTAATCTGGCTACCAATCGCGAGTTAGTAGAGTACGCACATTCTTAGTTCGAAAAGGTCCCATCTCATTATGATCGCGCGCGTATTATACGAGTAGGTATGTGATATACATACGGTGTATAAAGATTTCGCTATATTCTTGCCTGTAGTACTCATACCATGAGATTTGTGTGTTGTGTGAATAATTTATGTACCTAAATCAATATTTATGGATATTTTATACATCACTATCTACCTGGTAACTCCTAGGTTATGGCCGCTAGATTGTGGTGTGTGAAATATCTAGCAATATGGCTTTATGATATCTTCACCCCTTTTTTACCCGACTGCCACCGCCTCCTGCGTTGGTAGTCGGGTAAAAAGGTTATGAGGTTCGCACACTATATATGTATGTATGCAGTAGATGTCTTTTTTCCACTTAGCGCTGAAATTACTAGTTCAATTATAACGAGGTGTCGTAACCTTCATCAGAAAAAGATGAAGAAGTCTAACGAGATGACAATGTCTTATCGAGCGTTAAAAATCTCCATATCCGTCAATACGAGTACGATCTTGTGTACTTAGTAATTTCTATGAACACCCACCGGCACATTCTTGCTTTGTAATTTATTTCTACAAATAGATGACCATTTAAAGTCATGAACACAACATACTTCATTCGATTTATCATCATCATCATCATCAGCCTATGTTAGTCCACTGCTGGACATAGGCCTCCCCTAATGAGCGAATAATATAATAATAATATAATAATATAATTCGATTTATGCTTACGACAAATCAATCCCTACCGGCTGCGCACAATCACGTATCTCTTTCCAGGCGGAATGCTTCGATCTACAATCGCACACTTGGAACACAATAGCGCCTATGAACACTTACCGGCACGGCCTTGCTTTGTAATTTATTTCTACAAGTAGATGACCATTTAAATTCACATGAACACAACATACAAATCAATCCCTACCGGCTGCGCACAATCACGTATCTCTTTCCAGGCGGAATGCTTCGATCTACAAACGCACACTTGGAACACAATAGCGCCTATAAACACTTACCGGCACGGCCTTGCTTTGTAATTTATTTCTACAAGTAGATGACCATTTAAATTCAGATGAACACAACATACAAATCAATCCCTACCGGCTGCGCACAATCACGTATCTCTTTCCAGGCGGAATGCTTCGATCTACAAACGCACACTTGGAACACAATAGCGCCTATGAACACGCACCGCCACGGACTCGGAGTGGCGGTGCTGGGCGATGGGCCTAACGCGCCGGTGTACGCGGTCGGCGGACATGATGGATGGATCTACTTGAACTCTGTGGAAAGGTAAGAGTTCCATTATTCAAGTTTCAAGATTGGTAACAAATTTGGTTAGCAACAAAAGTAAAGTAATATTTTATTGAATCAAATACATGTAAGGTACATAGGTGTCATAATGCTAATATTGAAACAATGTATTTCTGCCGGTATGATGTGCAATATTTTCTTAAAATATCATTGGATAACATTACAACAAGTAAAATACAATAAGATTTAAATCCTGAAAGAAAATATAAGCTTATGCTTGCATTAGTTTCAAACAGAATAAAAAAATATATAAATTCAAATTTAAAATGTCGGGAATTAAAGTAAATTAAGAGATATCACCCAAGTAACACAAAAGTGCTGTATAAAAGCTGAATAACTGTCCACAATAGAATCCTTAGCTGTACAAGTCTGCTGAATAAGAGCGTTAGCAGCGCTGTTTCAGCTGATATAACTCTGATTTGGGCACAAATTAAACAGCTATAGGCTGAATAACGTAACTGATTGCTGTATATCAGCATTATTTGAGCATTATTAAAGGTAACAGTCACCCCAAGAGCTGAACATTGGCTGAATATCAAAGTATGTGTTACCTATTATACAGCACAATGCTGATTATCAGAGTTTGTGTTACCTATTATACAGCACAAAGTACAGACCAGGATCTTAATAACGCTTTTATGGAGTTGAAAATTCACAAGTTGCAAAATTGTGAATAATTTTCACGTTCTCGCCCCTACTTGCTACCAAGTGAAACAATTTGACAAGTGTTTTGTGATGTTGATATTGTTTTCGGTAAGTAAAATCTTGAGTTTTTCTTCTAAACGCGTAAAATTCGAATGGGAAAGCATTTTTACTGTCAAATATCATATAAATATAGATGAAAATTTTCATGCGCTCTCAAAATAGTACCGTTTACTTGAAAATTATAATTTAAAATGCGCTGATGATGATAAAAAAATAAAACAGAAATCTTATTATTCTGTCCATGTTATTTGACAATAAGCTGTTTACTCATAAATCACAGATTTTCTCTTCAAATCCAGTTGTTATTTTCGTTGTAGAGAAAGATATAAACTGTAAATATATTCATATTCATAGGTTAGAACATAAAAATGGCAGACAAGCAATGTGCACTTTATTAATCACAATTAAATGCTATGGGCTGTATAAGTATTCACTCGTGGTACATACATCAGCAATGAGCTGACAAGAGTAGTTCTTGTGTGAAACAAGTCAGCCACAGATTCATGAAAAGCTGAATAGCGGGTAACAAGTACGCAAATATTTTACAGTGAACCACTAAACTCTGTAGAAAATTTAGGGATCCGTAATTTATAAAATTAAATTAAAGCGCTGTGTGTAACGTCCTTCATATTTATTATTTTATTATTTAGTCATATACCTACTTACTTTATATTACAGGATAATTCACAAACGTCTGCCAGTGAAAAAGCACTCCAGCAGCAAGACACACTACAAGTTATCAACACGGGAGATATACAAACCATTCTTTCCAATCAAGCCGCTATGTTAGCGAAGCTTGATATATGCAATATTAATAATAAAAAATAAATAAAAATAATAAGATATATTTTTTCAATTGCCCATTTGCTTATGTTTTCACGTCATTTTTCTTGTTTATCATATTCAGTACACACACTGTCACTGTCTGAATTTTCAGAAACATATCTAGGATAGAGATATCTAGGTATCTGTCATTACTGCAAGATACGGAACCACTATCTTCTAATATTTGCTGTATACTTGCAGAGCTCTGTCCACCTAAATCTGCACGTCCTTCTACACAAACAGTTGCGGATCGGGAACCCTGCCGTTCTAAAATTTACTCCCCCTTGACTCATTATTCATCAAACGTGTAGCTTGATCAGTGTTCCCGTACCTCTATTTAAAATTCTCAAGTATTCTGCAGTAATTTTTCGGCGTATTCCTCCTGTTCTACGTTTATATTTCTACATTTCGATATTAAATACCACAAGTCTATATAATCCTATACGGGGCGCTGAAATAAACAGTCTTCATGAACTCATTTAACTGCATTAGTAGATTAATTGCCTACGCAAGTACAAGTATTCAGCTCTAACCGGGATCTTGGGTCACTTGTGATTTGTTATTAAGCAGTTTGCTATATTTTAGCATCATAAGAATTCACCCATAGTGATCATGTGGGCTGTTATAGTGCTATTATACGATTGCATGTAACAAGCTGATTAACATAATTAAAGTTCCACTTTGTGCAGCAAGACGAATTATATTGTTGTTAATTGGAGTCACAGTATAACTGCAAGCATTATAGTAGTTCACATGTTCTTTCTTAAAATGCAAGCGTTTTAAGGGCCACATGTGGCCTTCTATTCAGAATATAGCTGAATAGAAGGCTTGTATTGGTCCATTAAAGTGCTATAATGCAGCTGATAGTATTATTGATTCCTAAAAGCTGTATAACACTGAACTGTAACACTATATTAACACTCGCAACATTACAGTGTTGTCTCCGTGACGCCATATAGTGCTTATATACAGCCGAATGCGTAATTGTGAGCTATTGCAGCTCGAGTGTACTCTAATAACTCTTCTTAAACGCTGAAGTTACCGACGTGGACCTTGTGTGATATCTTATAATGCAGGTTTGTGCTACTTGGGGCATCAACAAATAAAGTTACGTCCAGTTCTCTGTCATTAACGTATTCATTGCACCTTATATCTTTGGTATTAATGGAATATTATAGGCTGATGATGTGATTTACAAGCCCCGAGAAGACAAGACCCCCAACTCTTCCCGTGGGTGTCGTAAGAGGCGACTAAGGGAAACACACCGAGGGCGGGCAGCAGCGCCCTCTGTAGAACAATCCCACCGAACTGCGATCCCCAACCCGCATGCCCAGCGTGGGGATTATGGGTAATAACCCCGAAATGATGAATAATGCCACTTATGGCGCTCATTAGGGGAGGCCTATGTCCAGCAGTGGACTATATAGGCTGATGTTGTTGTTGTTGTCGTTATAGATGGGACGCATGTTCCCGCACCTGGACAATAGTGGCGGCTATGAGCGGCGCGCGCAGCACGTGCGGCGTGGCGGAGCTGCGGGGACGGCTGTACGCGGCGGGGGGGAGGGACGGCGGCGCCTGCCTGCGCTCCGTCGAGTGCTACGACCCAGCAACCAACCACTGGACCAGCTGCGCGCCGATGACGCGCCGGCGAGGCGGAGTCAGTGTATGTACACGGACTATTCAGTTATAGGACTTATAGGGGGGGATTGGGCGAATGAAACGTAACTTAACTAATTTATTTTATTAAAATTATCTGTTTAAAACTAACGTAAACTAAGACAATTTGGCTACGTTCAGACCTGGCGTGAACCGCGCAATTTGAACCGCGCGGGATCCTCGCGGTGTTTTTTTTCCTTTAGTGTATTTTTCTTTTAGTCGTTGAGACATAACCAACTGCTGTCTAAATTTATAGCACAATTCCCGCGTGTCTGAACCCGCTCTTACGGTTCAACATGTTGATTATGTTTATTGGAATTATCATACGGATCCCTACCTAACTTTGTATGCTGTGCAGGCATACCGACTGAGCATTTCTTTTTCGACGAGAAAATTCATTTACTAATAAACTGGCCTAGGGTGGACCAGAATTATGTGGGACTCGACGCCCTGAGAAGAACGTTATACCCTCTAAAACCTCTCCGGTGACCCTCTCTCGACATTATTTGCCGAACCACGGGAACATAATAAACCTTCCGCGGCCCGACCGGCGCGGCGTCCCCTCTTCCTCACATATACATGGCCGGCAAGCCCACCGTTCTCATACTCACACTCGCAAACCCCATCCATCCATCACGTTTCCATACCTACTGACCCTACTGTAAATATTCCATAACGTCTACTTTCACAAGACAATACTATATATTGGAATGGTTCCTCTTTCGTCGACGTGACTCTGCGTCGACACTCGACTCGCTTGTCTCAAGGTCCAATGTACAGTCGGCTCTGTAGTTAGATAATACTAGCCATAGATCAAGCTTGTTGCCTCAGCCGTCAAATGCGAAACAAACCTCGTTACCTATTGCAAAATATAAGGATGGGTAATCGTGAGCGCTATTTCTACCTCAGGTGTGTGCCGCCGGTGGCTACCTGTACGCGCTAGGCGGTCACGAAGCGCCGGCGAACTCTGTCGCAGGCCGACTCGCGTGCGTCGAGCGATACGATCCCGTCGCTGACTCGTGGACGCTATTGGCTCGGCTCTCGTACGGACGGGACGCGATTGGTTCCTGCCTGCTGGGCGACAGGATAGTCGCTGTTGGTAAGTATGCCTGACTGTTATAATCAATCGGATCAACTGGCGTTATGACGCTCAATGTCATTGTTATGAATAAAATTTAATAAGGGTGTTCAAATGCATGTGGGAGGCATATGTACAATTAAATAAATAATGCCGGTCCACGCAGCATCATCTAGCCGCAAGCTTAACAGAGCTTGTGTTATGGGTACTAGATGACTGATGTACATCATATAATATTATTAAATATATAGATATTTTTTATTATAGATAGAAAACGACCAGAACACCCTGAACAAATATGGGGGCGGGCAGCAGCGCCCTCTACAGAACAACTCCACGAAACTGGGATCCCCAATCAGCATGCCTAGCGTGAGGATTATGGGCACTAACCCACAAATGATGAATAATGCCATCTATGGCGCTCATTAGGAGAGGCCTATGTCCAGCAGTGGACTATTATAGGCTGGTGGTGTAAGGTGATGTACAAATGTGGGGTATCTTGCTGAAAATAATGACTTTAGGTAATTGGTACAGCAGTAGGTATGCAAGTCTTATATGGCTGCATTATTTTTTTTGCAAATATCTATTTTATTCTCATGATCACTTCTTAGAGCGATTTTAATTATCTGACTATCATAAATTACCTAGTATCATTTCATGTTTATTTTTTTTTGTTTTGTGTGTGTGTGTACTTTCTACTTAGCTACAATTCGAGTTGAGTCCATTCATAATTTAGGATTTGAATTCCAGGTGGATTCGACGGCGTCCAATACCTATCAATAGTTGAAGTATACGACTCAGAATCGAACTGCTGGCGGAAACTGGCTCCCCTTAGCACCGGCCGCGCGGGCGCCGCGGTTGTGGCCGTACCACCCCCGAAAAACGTCTTCTGATACACACATAACGATCTCACGACTTACGTCACTACGTCCAGGGCTTATTTCGACCCTAGTACTATGAATTTAATGTTCTATATTGCGCGTACTGTGAATTGACGTAAGGTTTAGTTTAAAGCGCAAAATTAGTTCTGTCTTGTGTGAATTTGCGTGATAAACTACTGCTATTGCAGTTCATTAGGATATTGATTAGGCTGGACATTCTTAGATCGTAGAGTACCTATCTAAGTACGGAGTAGGTATTTGTGTAGATATTTTTCTTCGTATCTGTACCAAAGTTTCCTGCTATGGTCAATCTTAGACAATGAAAGATATTATAAATATGGATGTTTGGTGCATCGTTTGCCAAAATGAAATGGGGCGTGGATAAGGTTTTTATACCTTATAGACTCTCTAAAAAAAAAACTAAAAAAAGACTAGCTATTGCTTACGACTGACGACAGTTACGAGTAATTAGGATTTTGATCGAACCGGAAAACAATAGAAATTAAATAAATCTCGAATTTGGAGCCTACACAGATTTTTTTTTTTATATCCAAGTTCAGCCAGTGCAGCCTTTTGTAAATTACAAAACAAAATTTCAAAAAAATAAATAAAATCCTCCGTTGGCCCTGTATTTTTAACAGGAGGTCGTGAAGGTAGCAAAGACCCACCTCCACCCCAAATATTTTGTGACAAACGATGTACCAAACACCCTGTACTTACCTACTTAAAACAGAAATATGTACTGTTTTGAATTGCAGATGATGATGGCTGCCGTGATGACGGTGAAGCCAGCAGTTCTGGATTATGTATGATTTCTCTGCTGTGAGCTTTATAAAGATAAAGAAAACTTTATTCAGCAAGAGGTATACAATTACTTATTTACTTATTCTAATAAACTTACGAATAAGCTACAAAATGGCGTCCGACTCAGCAATGTTGCGATACCTAGCCGAAAGTAAAGGAATCGCATCGGTGATCTTCCGTCGAAACCAACTGACGCGTCACGTTAATACACAATTATGTAATATGTAGGTATATAATGGCTTTCGAGCCCTAAGTTGTCCGGTCAATATATTACAATAGCAACACCGATGCGATACCTATAAACAAAACACGGTATACCTACACCGTGTTTTGTTTACTTGATTCGGAGACCAAACTAGATTATACCAACTACAGTTTGGTTTGTCCGTGTAAGGGTGGATTCGACCATAGCAGTATAAATCCTGGGATTAAAATCGCATAGTTAGATGATATCTTTATTGCAACTTATAAAACAGTATAAAAAAGAAACAGTAACAACTTCAATGTAATGTGGCACAATAGGCGGCCTTATCGCTGAAAGCGATCTCTTCTAAGCAATCGCATATTCCTCTAGAATTTCTAAACTTGCATTTTACCTAATCCTATTTCAAGAATAACGGTATATCCAACAATTACTGTTGTAACCTATAATATGTATTAATCTTGCTTCGCATTGATACAATTGTGTGTGCAAAAAAGTTTTTTCTAGAATGACTCTGAACGGAGGTTTACAAAAATTTACATTTCGATTTCAGTTGGGCAACATATTCGTTCACCATTATTAATTAACCCAAGAGTACATAGTTACAATACATAGTTTAAGAGGAAAAATTCCAAATGACGTGCGAGTAAGAGAGTAAAATTATCGTGGTATTAGTTATTCTGGTTTAACATTAAAAAAATTTATATGGTCGAATCCACCCTAAGTCCGTTTAGAGGCAGGTTTACCGACTTTAGCAGTTTTAAGCAGTAGTTGCTACCCAGAGCGGCGACTGTAAATTTCGCACAGGCCGTGGTAGCTATTCCGCGAGTAATTATCTTAGTAACAGTAGAATTAACGCCGCTCTGGGTAGTGCATACCGGCCTGTATAGTCCTTTAGAATCAGACCCTTGAGTGTTCTTCTTTAAGTTCTTGTAGTAACAGTAGAATTACCCCCGCTTAAGTGGATTTCGCTGAAGATCTGGGTATATAGTGAATACCACGTAGGTCTGAATAGGACATCAGAATAAGACCCTTGTGTTTTTCTTTACGTTCTTGTAGTGTTGAGCCAATCGCAAAACTGTAGGGGCGTGTAATCAATAGCAGTGTAAAAAATATAGGTGATTATTCCTAATAGAGTTCACATTCCTTTTCTCATAGGGCATCTATTTTTGGAAAGACTGTTTGTAAAATTATTCCATTTTCGAATTTATTTTATTTTTCTTCTTATAATCATAGTTATTTTATACTCGTGTACTTAGTCTGATAGGTATTATTTTTTGAGGCAATTATATTTCAGTAAAATAATTGAATTTTACACCGTGTAACATTCGCCTTAATATAAAAATACTACGAGACCCTTATCATAAAGTAATCTTCCTTAGCATAAATTCTCTATCCCCTACGATTAGCGCTCATACGTCCAACCCCACACAGCACAACACAAAAATGATACGGGTTTTAGCTCGTAGCTCGATTCAATAACTCGATTTAGATGCACGGCATCAGATTTCTGACAAGTCGCTTGCCACATATTTGAAATGGTGGATAGCTATTGTATATCTATTGTATGTCACTGTAAATGAAGTCTAAAAATTCGTAGTTTAACCAAGTTTTTTATGCACATTTTGGTGCTGTGGGGTACCTATTAGCGTTGGATTTATGTGCGCGAAGCTTATGGGCAAAGGAAAGCAATATCTACAGTCTAGACATTAGGGTACTTAGCTCGATCAGTGGTATATTTGATCTCATTGAAGAATTGTAGTTTATTTTGTAAAAGCACTTATTTTAGAATAAGCAGATGTAGATATATTTTAGAAACCAGCTAGATAATTGATTTTAATAATGGTTCTATAGAAATAAATACACTTAGCATACTTAAAAAAATTAAATTAATGATTGGGTTATTTAGGATGAATTTATATAAGATGAGATATGGAACAGAAATAACAGTTTTCCGTGATTTCGACGCTCACGATTGTAATATTTCATCATTCGCCCATTTTTCTATGTTAGAGTAGGTACTTATATACTTAGGTTATAATATATTTATACATAAAATATGACATGTGTTTGTATAAAGCTGTACATCCACTGGACCCAGAAAACATTGGATGTGCAGCATACAATATTATCTCATTACTGTAATCTGTGTGTTTTCCTCTTGATTGTGATGAAGTAATTTTAACGTCAATTGAATTTAGTATAGCATTTCAATATCCCCAAAACAGGTAGATAGAATATTAAAATAACGTGCTTTAAATTTCGTTGTGTCAAAAAAAAGCAATCAAAGAAAATCTCATGAAGTAGTTATGCCCCGACTCCGAGAAGCTTGGTTTTTTAGATATTTTATTCTCGTCTTTATATGAGGCTACTACACAGTCTGGCAAAACATACAAGAGTAACTGGCCTGTTTTTCAGTATTATACCTAATTAGTTTTAGCAATGACCTGTGACATACCTACAAAGTTTTTTATGGAAAGTCAGATTGGGTTATTTGTGTGTGAAATGATGTTAGTGCTAGAGAATGCGAATAGCGAAAATAATATCCAATTTTGTTCCTAAAAATGTATCTCTTTCTCCAACTTAGGTTTTTATGCAATGCACTGGACATAAAAGATAGGTAGTTATGAAATATACTTAAAGAAGTAAGCGAGGATCTTTACTGGATATGCAATAAATCAAATGGATTTAAATAATGATGGAAAATGGACTGAAGGGAAATGTTGGAGTAGGTAGTTTTCCTATGTACCTACATTAAATTCTAATACTACAGTAGTTATCCCATTTGTACATAAGATAACTGAAAACTATATTTTATGCAATAAACTATTTTATACCAAAGTGTGTTTAATCTATACTTATAATAAAACTGTAACAGGTCCAATTCTGTACATTGAAGATATTTTGAAAATTTTTATTGAAGGGCAGTCTATTATCGATACTGAAGCCAAAACTGTATTTTTTTTCATTCATGTCTGTCTGTCTGTTTCTTAAACGCGCATCACGCCGAAACTGCTGGATGTATTCGAATGAAATTGACTGGTGCGATTTGAGTTCATACTACGAGGAAGGACATAGGCTTTGATTATATAATCAAAGGACATAGGATACTTTTTATCCTGGAATTCAGTAAGGTTCCCCTGGGTGAGGGGATGAAAGCAAAATTCTTTAACCTCGCATTACGCCGAAACTGCTGGATGTATTCGAATGAAACTTGGTGCGATTAGAGTTCATACTACGAGGAAGGACATAGGATACTTTTTATCCTGAAATTCAGTAAGGTTCCCCTGGGAGAGGGGATGAAAGCAAAATATTTTAACCTCGCATTACGCCGAAACTGCTGGGTGTATTCGAATCAAACTTAGCGTGATTTGAGGCCATACTACGAGGAAGAACATAGGATACATTTTATCCTGAAATTCAGTAAGATTCCCCTGGGAGAGGGGATGAAAGCAAAATTCTTTAACCTCGCATTACGCCGAAACTGCTGGATGTATTCGAATCAAACTAAGCGTGATTTGAGGTCATACTACGAGGAAGAACATAGGATACATTTTATCATGAAATTCAGTAAGGTTCCCCTGGGAGAGGGGATGAAAGCTAAATATATGAAACAAATATATGGCAATCGCAGACAAAGTCGCGGGTACAGCTAGTTCATAGAATATAATGACTTATTTACTAGCGACCCACCACGGCTTCGCACGGGTGCATGCTGATACTAATGCATGCTATGTGTTTAAACCCCTAGATAAAGTATATCTTATTATTATTACTCTGTAGAAACCTTCCACTTAAATCACTACCTATAGCATAAACGAACTGCAAGCGTGCATAGGGACCAAAAGTATATGTCGGATATGGACAGACAGACAGTGGGTAACGACTTTGCTTTATTTACCTCTGTTTTGAAATCAAACTCTATTCATTACACAGTAAAACATAGATATAATATAATATTAAAATGTTTTTACATTGTACGTATAATTTTTGCTATCTACTTCTAAACATGATGTTGACTTCTATATCAAGTAGATAAATAAATTAAGAAAGTTGAGTTTTTTTTAAATTCATTTTTATCTCGGAGAGCGTTCGTGTCGTCATCTGTACGAGCTTTAACGGAAGACCAGCGCTGGCCAGGGCTCCTATTGGAGCTTAGTCAGTATTACATGCTGAGTTCATGCCTTTTTGAACTACTATATGCATGTGCATAGGTACATGCATATAGTAGAATAGTCTATAGTTGTGTCTGGTTTTTGTTTCTTTCTGTTTTTATCAATTAATGTCTTTCTTTCTAATTAGATCTTCGTAAATTATTACTTTCTATTCAATGGACTCGCGAGTTTGGTAAAAACGGAAATAAAAAACATACGGGAATTTTAGTTGTTTATTCCTGAAAATATTACCACAGATGTTTGTGACAAACAATAATAATTATTATAATAAAATACTTTAGTTAGTGCCAAAAATAAGCAGACAAGAATTAAGTGATGGACAGAACCTAGCATGTCTAATTAAAAATACGAAACGAAAGCATCATTGCGAACTAAGATTATTACTTATTAGGTACTTTTAAAGTAAGCTATGGTGTAAAAGTTCATTAGATAGTATTAAGATTCATCATCACTTCCGGCGGGGGCCCTAGCTTTGGGACCTCCTGCCCTCTTGGCCATAATGATTTGATCAACCTTCAGAATGGTGGCAGCTGCTCCTACGGCGTACTTGAGGCCCCAGTGCTTCAGGACAAACAAATCGAGAATGTTCTTCTCGTTAGCGTCTAAAGTTCCAGCACTCTCGGATTCAATGTCGAAACCAACGTTTTTGTTACCAGCCTGAAAGATAAATGAAATTGAATCTTTCCATAAAAATTGCGTAATTGTACAACACTGACGACCATGCAAACACACTAGCTGCTATTGATATGATAACTTCTGTGTCTCCTCTGTCTTTTTATTCGTCATAGAAAACAACCAGAACAACCTGAACAAATACTTGCAGATCGTTCAAATATTTTGTCCCGAGGCGGGAATGGAACCCGCAACCTCCTGCGCCGCAGGTGGACCTTCGCCCACGGCGCCCCAGAGGTCGTCTATATATTAATAGGTATATCAGTTATCTAGTGCCCGTAACACAAGCTCTGCTTAGCTTGGAGCTAGAAAATGCTGTGTAAATTGTCCAGCATTATTATTATTTATTATTAAACTGCTAGTATGCTGAGCGTTTGTTTTTTTTTTGCCGTGAAAATATACGGTTAATTCCCCATGTTGCGCGGTCGTCAGAGTTGTATGAATGCCTATGGGAGCTTATTGTTCGCACGACAATGCCGCCATAAGCGCCTGGTGTGCACCGAACGTTTTCCGTAACGGCAGTTATTTATTTTCTAAAATAGAAAAAGCCTCATTTGGCCAGTCAATAAAGTGATTGCTTTAATATACTTACCTTGTGTGCTTTGTAGATAGCGTTGATGACTTCGGTTGCGTTGGCGCCGGTGTTCTCAGCCAAAGCGCGCGGGATAGCCTCAAGGGCCACTGCGAATTTCCTCACCGCGTATTGCTCTAGGCCGGGAAGGGTGTCGGCATATTGCAGCAGGTTCTGTGCCAACTCAATTTCTACTGCACCTGCACCAGGCAGGAATCTGCAAATTGTTTATTCATTATTTTTTTATTTAGTTTGACAAATTTATTGTGTTGTTATTTGTCTTTTGCTTCCGCTTTTACCACGATAATACCTATCTGCAAATTTAAGTATTAATAATATGAGGAATAAATGTATAAACTTTTCCAACACGAATTCCATAATGACAAAACTCAAACACATCTGGGACACTAAAGAAGAAGTAGAAAGGAACCTGGCGTTAACAAAAATTCATGTGTTTTTATTTTATGTTTGTATAGTGTAGTGTTTCTTACAATTGTTTAATAATCTAATTTGATTTTAAATGTATTTATGACATAGTGTAGTGTTTCTTACAATTGTTTAATAATCTAATTTGATTTTAAATGTATTTATGACATAGTGTATTATTAATTTTAAGATATGACATTTCCTCAAATTATTATAATTATTTAAATGTACAAAAATTCCGACACAAACTAAAATTTGTTTGTGAATGAATAAATGAAATGAAATGAAAACTAAGAACTCAGAATGTTGCAACACCCTTACAGGGTTCATGTAGAGTCTACCTAATAAAATGTTACACCATGTGCATTACATGCAAGCAATAAAATTAATCTAGCGACACCGATATTGCTTTAGGTTTGCATGAGCAACAAAAAAAATACAGTATTCCTGCATTTTGCGATTTCATGGAGGAAGCGAATGTCCTCTTTTCCCACCTTTGACACTTAGTATAGATAGACTAGGATTGAATTACAAATATTTAATCACCTTCCATCTCTCGCAATGCCCTTGAATGTGTTGACACCGTCATCAATAGCCCTCTCGATATCATCCATGTAGTTATCAGTGGCGCCTCTAATCAGCACGGTGGAAATGCGAGACTCAGTGGTCTCCATACGGAACACAACCACTCGCGTGTCTCCGACCTCCTCAACTGAGATGACATCGCAGTAGCCAAGCTCGTCTGATGTGGGAGTGGTCAGTCTTGGTAATACCTGCAAATTATTTGTTGAGTGTGAAGTTTGTGGTTAGGTAAAAGTAGAATAAGTCCATATAGTCAAATATTGTGACGAACTCTGTGGCGCGGTGGGCTAAGGTCCGCCTGCAATGCCTCATGCATTGCAGGCGGACCTTAGCCCACCGCTACTAGTTGCGGGTTCGATTCCCGCCTCGGAACAAATATTTGCAACATCAGCAAATATTTTTTCAGGGTGTGCTGGTAGTTTTCTATGTATAATAAAAAATATCTATCTATATACTCTTATTTTATTATATAGGTATATCAGTTATCTAGTACCTACACAAGCTCTGCTTAGCTTGGGGCTAGATAATGCAGTGTGATTTGCCCAGCATAATAAAAAAAAAGGTTAATACTCACAGTGGCGTTGACTGTCTTGGCCAGACGGCGCAAGTCGAATTTGGAGGTAAGTCGGACTGCCATCAAACCATACTTGTTGAGGAAATGCAAAGCCATGTCGCCAAACTTAGCACCAGCAACAATGACCTTCACACCTGAGTCGGCAATATCCTTGATTTGTTTCTCTAGCAGAGACTCTTCTCCTCTGCTGAAGTCTAGCAGTTCATTTGCGGACTTGATGAGTACAGTGCCTTTAGTCTCAGTCTGGGTGATATCGACTGGGCAGTTGTAGACGGCAACCTTTGCTTTTGATGCAGATGTGATATCACCTTCGACTTCACGCTTGAACACCATGCCTGATAGGACTTCTGATTGTAAAATACCGGCACCGGAGATCTGTTGAAATTGAAGTCATTTATAACAGATATTTACCATGATTAGAGTTTTACTGTTGAAATTGAACATTTATTATACATTTTTATTTATTAAGCCCATTAAACTGGTGAGATTAATCATATCTTGAAATTGTTTGATTTGTTTGGTTATAAGATTTCTCTCAACTCATTTATTTTACATTACAGTTCCTTAACACATGGCAACATTTAATTCTTAATCAAAATCAAAATCAAAAGCCACAGGCGACTCTCTCCTAACCGCAGCTTTCACACTTTTTTCTTCATCCCTGTCAAATTATATCAAGATCTGTGTGTATTGTGCAGCATTAATTATTTATCCGTTCAGCTGTTTAGCTATGAAAAGAAAACAGACAGGTAAGAGTTACTTTCCCTCTTATAATAATATTTTACAATAATTAAAGAACAATGGCAGGTCTCCATACTAAGAATTGTCTGGGATCAAATTGAAGCGTACCGTAATGAAAAAAATGTTAAAAGATTTGGCGTTAGCTCCAGAATCTATAAATGAGACTATTTTCTTTGGGGAAAGCCGGAAAAAAAAGATTTCAGTGTTTGAATTTTTTGGTTATGTTATGAATGAACGTCAAACAATATTGTCTATAAAACATCGCAGATTGAAATCAAATCATAAATAAATGGATAATGTGGTTTGGTCTTGGGTTTGGTCTTATCAATTAGACCACGCCACCTTATATGTTCGAAATGAGAAATGATAAACAAAATGAGCAAAACAAATTCTAAACTTCTTGTCTGTTTATGAAAGTTGGGCGTGTATTAAAAAAAATGTACCTACTTGCCCCGTAAACTCAAAAAAACTGAGGGTTTTAATAAATAATGTTGGACAATCCACACAGCAACATCTAGCCCGAAGCTAAGCAGAGGTTGTGTTATGTTATGAGTTCCTACTAGATAACTTGTATACTTAAAACAATATTATATAGGTATACCTACATTAATAGATATTTTTTTATTTTACATAGAGAATGCCCAGAACACCCAAAACAACAATATCGGAGTCCTAAGGGCACGCACTAGCCAGACACAGGGCAGTATCAATCAGTCCATAAAAAGTCCAGGTCGGGTGTTACATACGTCGCCTGTGGCTTCCGTAATTCGGGTAAAAATAAATAGAAAACCAAAATATAAACACAAAACACAGCAGAGATGAGAAACGCCGAAGTCTCGGAAGGATTCTGTCAAAGAGAATAAATAAAACCACTACGTTCTAGATTCTATGGCGTCTTGACAGACAACCGCTGACAACATGACACTATCAAAGACAAATCAAAGACAAAATGATACATTGCATTCAATAATTGTACCCGCACCACTAATAAAATGGTAACATTTCGAATGTACCTAATTCGAATATCATTTGATAAGCTTTTAAATCATCATCATCAGCCTATGTTAGTCCACTGTTGGACATAGGCCTCCCCTAATGAGCGCCATAGCGCCCTGTCTTCGGCTTGTCGCATCCAGCATCTGCCAGCAGTCTTTCGCAGATCGTCATCCCACCTGGCCGGAGGGCGTCCTACACTACGTTTACCGAGTCGCGGTCTCCACTCAAGAACACGTTTACCCCAGCGGTTATCGGTTCTTCGCGATATATGGCCGGCCCACTGCCACTTCAGTTTGCTAATTCTCTGAGCTATGTCGATGACTTTAGTTCTCTGTCGGATGTATTCGTTACGAATTCTATCCTTCAGAGAAACTCCGAGCATAGCTCTTTCCATAGCTCGCTGAGCGACTTTGAACTGGTGGACCAACCCTATCGTGAGTGTCCACGTCTCAGCTCCGTAGGTCATAACTGGTAGGACGCACTGATTAAAAACTTTCGTTTTCAAACATTGCGGTATGGATGACGAGAAGACTCGACGTAGTTTTCCGAACGCTGCCCAGCCTAGCTGGATCCTCCTCTTGGCTTCCTTCTCGAAATTGTTTTTACCCAACTGCAAAATCTGCCCGAGGTAAGTGTACTCAGAAACAATTTCGAGGAGGTGGCCATGTACGATCACCGGTCTTGGATCAATGTGGCCATTGATCATGATTTTGGTTTTATCCAAATTCATGCCAAGACCGATACATCGGGAGGCTGAAGCTAGACTGTCCAGCATCCGGTTCAGCTCCTCTAGCGACTCCGCCATTAAAACTATGTCATCAGCGAATCGCAGGTGTGAGATGTAGTCGCCGTTTATGTTGATGCCCTTGTCTTTCCAGTCCAGCGTCTTAAACATGTCTTCCAACGCGCTCGTGAACAGTTTCGGGGATATGACATCCCCCTGCCTCACTCCTCTGCGCAGTTGGATTGGTTTAGTCTGTTGGTCCTGTACTCGGACACTCATAGTGGCGGCTTCGTAAAGACATCTCAGCACCTCGATATAACGATAGTCTACTTGGCATCGCTGTAAGGATTGTAGAACAGCCCAGGTTTCAACGGAGTCAAAGGCCTTCTCATAGTCCACAAAAGCCAGACACAGGGGCTGATTATACTCTTCGGACTTCTGTATAATCTGCCTCACTGTGTGAATGTGGTCTATGGTACCATATCCTCCGCGAAACCCAGCCTGCTCCGGTGGCTGAAACTCGTCGAGTCTCCTGGCGAGACGGTTCGATATAACTCGTGAGAAAAGCTTATAGACGTGACTTAGGAGCGAGATGGGTCTATAATTTTTAAGAAGGGTTTTATCTCCCTTCTTAAAAAAGAGCACCACCAAACTCCCACTCCACGCCTTTGGAGTTCTCCCACTGTGAAGGACGGCGTTGAAGAGGCTCTGTAACTCCTGTATAACAGGGTATCCTCCAGCTTTCAAAAGCTCTGATGTAATTCCGTCCTCACCGGGGGCTTTTCCATTTTTAAGCTGCCTTAGAGCTAACACGATCTCGTCTTGACTGATGTCTGGCAGTTCGTCGGTATAGTGGCGTATCAAGGTGGCTCTAGAATCGTGGCCGTCTCGTTGGGAACGGGGAGCATGAGCAGCGTATAAACGGCCATAAAAGTCCTCTATCTCGGCCGATATCTCCGGCTTCGACAATACGGTCCTTCCGTCGTGCGTTTTAAGCTTCGTCAGGTGGCTCCTGCCAAGCTGCTGAGTGAATACTTTGGACCCTCGGTTTCGCTCTATCGCCTCTGCAATGAGGCGTGTATTGGAGCTCCGAAGGTCGCGCCGTACCATCTTCGCAATTCGCTTGTTCAGGTCTGACCTTTCCGACGAAGTCGCTTGGGTGGTTTCCCGTCTTTTTGTCATCAGCCCAAGAGTCTCATCCGAGAGTTTGGACTTCTTACCAGTACGCTGCTTTTTGCAAAACTTGATGCCCTCGTCCCTCAAAGTTTCGACCAGATTGTGTAGGGTCTCGTCAGCGTCATCAGTGGGTTCCAAGGCAGCGAATCTATCCCCGAGAAGCTGCTGAAACTTCTCGGTGCCCGCCATGATTCTGATTGGGTTCGGTCGGAGCGTGGACTTCATCAGACGGTTCCTTTCAAGCTTCAGATTGATATTCAGAGAGCCTCGAAGGAGTCGGTGATCAGATCCGGTATTGACCCTGTTGATCACTGAGACATCTCTGAATATATGCTTGCTATCCGTCATGATGAAGTCGATCTCATTTTTTGTCACAGAATCGGGACTCCGCCATGTCCACTTCCTTTGGGGCTGTTTCTTAAAGAAAGAGTTCATTAAGAACAGCCCCTCTTTCTCAAGGAAGTTGACAAGCATTTGTCCCCTGTGATTTCGAACACCAAAACCATGCGGGCCTATCCGGGATTCGTTGCCAGTCTGGGTTCCCACCTTGCCGTTAAAGTCCCCCATAACAACGTTGAAGTGAGCCTTGGTGGTGTGATGTAAGGCTTTGGATATGTCTTCGTACATATCCTCCACTTCATCATCCGAGTGTGCCGAGGTCGGTGCGTAGACCTGAATGACCTTCAAGCTGTAGCGCTTAGACAGCCGAAGGATCAGGTACGCTACCCTGGTCGACACACTGGAGATTTCTTCGACGTTGTTAGAGAGGGCCCTATTGACGAGGAAACCTACGCCACCCTGGGATGTTTTATCACCCTCGCGAAAGTAGAGAAGATGGCCTGAGTCTAAGGTTACAGTGTCCTCCCCCTCTCTACGGACTTCACATAACCCTAGAACATGCCATTTAATGTTCTCTAGCTCCACTTCCAACTGCGCTAGATGGTGATCAAGCCTCAGAGTGCGTCCGTTAAACGTTGCCAGGGTCAGTTTGTGTGGGGTGTGGTAGCCTAATGTAGCCCGGAGATTCCTAGCACCCCCTGCCCCGCCGTTACCGTGGCCGCTACCATGGCCAGGAATAGCGAGGCGGCCGGGAACTGGGGGCCATTTTGTGGCGGTTCTTATCATTGGGGGATATTGCCCATAATCCCCACGCTGGGCATGCGGGTTGGGGATCGCAGTTCAGTGGAGTAGTTCTGCAGAGGGCGCTGCTGCCCGCCCCCCGGTGTGTGTTTCCCTTAGTCGCCTCTTACGACACCCACGGGAAGAGTTGGGGTGGTGAAATTCTATGGCCGGCACCACACGGCCTTTAAAGCTTTTAAATATCATAAAATAACTCCGGCCTTTACGAGAAGGAGTGAATAATTGAAAAATCATAGAAAATTTATTAAATTTGATTCATATACATCAGATCCATGGACGCAAAAAAAAGTCCAGACCAAATTCTGCCATTGTTCTTTGAGAAATAAAAAAAAAATATTCATAGCTAAGTTCCCATAGTAATATTATAACGGTGTTCCACAGCCATGGAACTTGGAGGGCAAATACCAGAAATTAAATATACTAGAAGGAAACTACCCTTTATTTTGAATAAAAGTCAAAATGCATTGATGCTTCGATTCTTAAGATTAACTCTCCAATCAGTGCATTAAAAGATGGGTTATATTTTTTTATGTTTGTTTCAGCTAAAGCAAATCTTTTTTCAATAATGCAGTGTATGTGTTATAGCTTTCTTTTAAAACTGTAATTAAAGGAAGTTTTCTTTCAGTATAACTTCATATCTTATATTTCTGGTACTTGCCGCACATGTCCCATGGCAGTGAGACACCTTGTATGCAAACCTACCTTGCAGATCCTGACATTATCCACATTGAATGTAGTCTTCTCTGGAAGAACACCAACACAAGCCTTAGCAACGAGACCAGCAATAAAGTCTTCATAACCATATTGCTTTGACATGATTGCAGGAGTGATCCCTTTGATGATCTCTGCCACATTTTTTGGGTCTTTCAGTTCTTGGCAAACAAGGCTGGGTAGGATCTCAATACATTTATCTAATGCCAACTCGTAACCATCAGCAATCTCGCTTGTGGTCACTCCTAATCTCAGGAGCTCTTCTGCAGATTCTAAAAGGGCACCAGATAAAACAATGACAAAGTTTGTTCCATCTCCGACCTCTGCATCTTGCATCTGACTGGCTAGCACCATCAATTTGGCAGCTGGGTGTTCAACATCCAATTCACGGATTATAGTTCCTGCATCACTGGTCACAAACTGCTTGTCAATGTGGTTGATGATCATCTTATTCATTCCATTTGGTCCATAGGCAGATCTCACACTTTGTGAGAATTGTTTGCAAGCATTTATGTTACGGTAGACAGCTTCTTCCAATCCTGAGAACATCTGAAAGCACAATTTAACTCTTTAAGAATGGTTGGAATCAGGTTTTCTGGACACATTCAATAATCTATTGTTTTGAACTTATTGTAGGTGGCAAATGGTCAAGTTAATTAGGGCACCGATGAAACTTATTCCAAGAGCCCATGGGGAAGTCTCATGCTCCAAGGATGAGGGAAATTAGTCACTGTTTATGAACTATTGATATTTAGTGCGATAATTTGCAAATAATTAAATATTTACATGAAACCTAGTAATAAAATAGCAAAAAAATTATAATTATAGCAAAATGAAAGAAGTTCTATACAAAAGAAAAAACATTCGGCCACCGGCCCAGGCGCACATGACGAATGTGGTTAGAAATATTTTGCTGACGCAAGGAACTTACCCGTGCTCCTTCCTTTAGCATTTGGGGTACACCCGGAGCTTTAGGTATATGGAGAGCCATTTTTCGAGCGTGTTTTTCTTGTTTTACTGAAAATCTTTAGAATAAATGGGAACAATCCGCGTGAGGAACGAAATGACAAGAGAATATGGATGGTGAGTGAATGAATGACTGAAAACACTTGTTTGTTTGACATTGATAGAAATGTGTATTTTTTTTTAATTCTAAGATTCTACACCTTAAAGGTCTTAGATAATATCTCACATCTTGGTCAAAACTGATTTGCGTACCTATCTAGTAAAATACTTCTTCCCATCCCTTCTTTTTTAAACCATTGAAATCGTAAACGGAGATCATTTAGAATAATTAACAGCCATCGCATACAGCCAGCATAGAAAATAGTATTAATTATTGTTCTCGGCGTAGGTAGTTTCTCGGTCTTACGACAGTCACCCACACCACACACTAGGGTGGAGCGATTTTCGTTTTTTTTTTCGTAATCATTTTGGCATAGGTACCTGTAAAAAGTTGCTTTTCTAACTCACAAATATACACACAAAATTTTATTTTATACTTAATATATTTAGAGGTGCCCCCAACCTCATTAAAATAAGAGAAATTCGCGAAAATTGGTAAAAAAAATACATTCGTCTTATTTCCGCTAAATTATATTCTGAACGTTTCCCTGTTAGTTTATGGTAGAAAAATGTAACCTTGAGAGTTTTTTTAACGATGTGCGGTCCGTGGGGTAGGGGTACGCGGCGGGGGAGGTTATTTCATTCACTACTCTCATCAAACGTTGTTTGAACGCCATTTAGTGAACACACGCGCGATTATTTTATTTGTGAGACGCTTCGATTTTAACGACTGAGATCAAGAATTACAACTCATGGTAGTATTTATAATTTAATGTTGACAGTTAATGTAATCTAGATCGAAATAAAGTACTTTCGATTTGAATTTATACCTATTATTTTTGTTCATTGCAGTAAAATGTCTCAAGTCAAAACTCGACAAACGACGTCTTGTCCCGTGTTCGGTATGCCAGAGAAGTTACCAGTAGCTCAATTGCCTACTTATAATGATGTTATAAAATATTATCTATTAATTAAATATGAATTAAAGACAGACAAAACAACAAAAGAGCCGACGGTCCATGACATATCCGAAATATTGGCTCAAGAATTATTAGATATTTGGCAAAAAGCTTCGCTGCCAAGCGTAAGCCTCAAGAGAGTACTAGGTACAACTAATTAGTGCCTAAAGTTTAATGAAACCTTATCATGGCCATCAAACCAACATAAACTATCAACAGAAAATTAATACATTTACATCTGAGTCTCATAGATTATTTGATATTTGCAGTTGCAAATGCAAACTTATCTCAAACTGTTCTTATTCGAAAGACAAACGTGTTCCCAAAGAAGATATACATTTTCTACTTGATAAAAGAACAACAAGAAAAGTTGTTCTCGTTCCTTATCTAATGATGTGACATTGGCCATTGAAACTACCAGTACCAGTTCCAGCAATACCGAAGCTTCTAGTCCAGATAACATTCCATTTGCGCCACCAACAAAAAAGAAGAGGTTAAAGCTACCATCGCTCGTTGGCTCTTACGTGCGATCGCACTGGAGTTTCTGACAGAGCCGCTGCTATTATAGCTTCTTCTGTGTTAAAAGATGTGGGAATTATTTCTTCAAACGATTGATTCTTTCTTTAGAATGATTCTTTCAACGATTGAGTGGCCACATTTTGATACAAAAAATAAATTTCACGTTTAACTAAAATTACACATTTTTATCTTGTTTCTATTAATAAATAATTGTTCGAAATTATGTTATGGCTCTTTCAGGTATCGTATTTCCAAGTAATAATAATTATATTAATTTAATGTTGGCCCTGAAATTCAGAAAAATACATTCATTGAACAATCTGAGAGCGTGATAACGAAATGTATTAAGTAGTTATATTTACCGATTTTCAATTGTGTTGGGGCATCTCAAAACATTAAAATAGATTAATAAGATTTCGTATGTTTAATGTATCGTATGTTAGTTTCGTATGTTAAAGACAACATCGCTATGCCATTGAAAAAAAAAAAGTTTTTTTTTCCCCATACATATGATCACTCCACCCTACCACCCTACCACACACACACCCACAGAACAATATTACTCTCCGAGCACTTGCCGAGCACACACCAATGAATTTGTCATTCATTCACTCCATCACCACTACTCACTCATCTATCGTTCCTCTTATATCATTCATAATTTTATGTTGACTTTTTTGTAAAATGGAAGGAGACGGAGCTGAAAAATCGGGCCAAAAATCTTATTCGGGGATACCTGAAGCCGTATTTGTTGTATGAAATGTTTTTGTCTTACTATTTCAACTTAAATTATAACCATTTATCTGTAACTTAAAATTTTAGGTTACGTTTTGCTAGCCGCTATCCTTCCAACACCTGCTTACATTTAGATTGAATCTTCGTTTATTTCCAAATTATCCTTGTAATTTTCAACTCAAAAACATATCTATGCGCGATGAAGGTTTAAGTTTCCATGTCGTTACAGGATAATGTAGATGAATTTATGAGCAAACCGGAAAATGCTGATGGGGTTGACAAAGTACTACGAAGTCTAGATGAACAGCATGGAAAATATAAAGTAATGGAGTATTCCCTTGCCACTAAAAGGAGGCGATTGAGACAACAAATCCCAGACCTCGCACGCTCCTTAGAAATGATTGAGAAACTGAAAGTTCAAACTGAGGAATTTGAAACACAATTTCTACTGAGTGATCAAGTATTTCTAAAGGTAAGCCAAATATTGTTTACATGACCGAAAGCAATAGGATACACTATCTTTGTTACATCTTGTAAATTTTATATTTTGTTTCAGGCAAATGTGCCACCTACTAAAAAGGTATGCCTATGGCTCGGAGCAAATGTAATGTTGGAATACACTTTGGAAGATGCTGAAAACTTGCTCACTGCTAATATGGCCACTGCTAAGAAAAACCTGGGATGTGTCGAGCATGACTTAGATTTTCTTAGGTAAATAAAATGGACGAGAATAGAACATATTCCATGCTGAATGTGGGATAACATTAGTTCTCCTCTTTTCGGAAAGAATCCTGAAAGATAAGTAAACATTTTGTTTTGTTTTTCAGAGATCAATGTACAACAACAGAAGTGAACATGGCAAGAGTATACAACTGGGATGTCAAAAGACGTCAAGCTGCAAAATCATCATAAATATCTGAAACACCTATGTTATCTCAACTATATTAACATAATGACCAAGAATTTGTCATGGTTATTTTTAAGTGGGTAAACCTAGCACCAAATCAGCAATAAATTAGATAGAAATGCATCTCTATCATATAACTGTAATGGTGAGAAAGGTTTATCTTTGTATTAATGGTTTGTCTCTTGGTATTTCATGCTAAAATGAACAATTTAGATCTCTTGATACCTAAATACTAGCCGAATTCGATATGGAATGTTTGTAAACAAACCACGATCAAAACTAAATTACTTGCTTGGTGTGGAGTATCCAATATAATTGTAAGCATTATTTAATGAAGTAGGTATCACAAATTGACAAGTAATGTAAATTCTGTGTTTAAAGACAGCAACAGAATAGATTTTAGGTTAAGTATAGGTCTGTTTATAAATATTCTACATCTAGTTTGGTTAGTTTGATATTTCATGAAGTGAACAAAACTATAGGACACTGCCTTTAAAGTTTATTTATTAATATCTATGTAAGAAATTGAATAACTTTAAAATGAACCTTGAACCTGTAGCTTCTGGTTTTTCCCTAGAGAGAATTTTAAAAATATATTTACTTACTAAGTTTCATTGCACATTTTATCAAGCTTTTGTGCTTGTTAATTATAATAATGCTTTTAATTAAAATATAACTTTAATATTTATGCTTACAAGCAGAAAACTGTATTTTCCAAAATAAAATCTGTTCTTTGTTTGAATGCCTGATTTTATTTATTTTAATACATGTTACAGATAGTTTCCAAGTTACGAAATTCATTTATACTTTTTAATTTCTTGAACCATGTTCTTCAAAACCGGAACTTCATCTTTTAGTTTTTCCTCAGCCTTTGCCTTTTCATCTTCAGCAGCTGTCAAATATTTTGTAACATGTTCTGAAATAAAACAACCATCATACATAACATAAGATACTAAAAAAGAGCTTAGGGGTGATTCCGATGAAACTAACCATGGTATTGCTGGAGTTTTCCATAATCTTCCTCTTTCAATTGAGTTTTCAAGAATGAAATAATCATAGGCACTTGTCGGCCAGAAGCATGCAGCATATTTTGAGTGACTATTGTGAATATTGCCAGCACAGCTAAATGAAGACTCAATGCTGGATCTTCACATGTTTCTAATTCAGAAATAAGTTTCTCCCTATGGTTTTGTATCAAAAGTCTGAAACAAAAGTAACACCAGGGTTAAGTACAGGGTTACAATTTAATTTTTATGAATTCAAAGGAACAGTTTTACCTGTCTTTCTTCTTGTCAATTTTCTTCAATATCATACCAAAGTTTGATAGGCAATCATCAACAGACTGGTAAAATGCCTCTAGGTTCTGTTCAGCCAAGGTAGCATTTAATGTTACAAGTGGCTTCTTGAATTCTTCAGTCAAGTCATTGAGGATTTTATTCCTCTGTTCCACTGACATTACTTCCCCTTGTACAGAGAGGTTGCATTGATTGGCTGCATACTTGCAGAGTTCAGTAAGAATGTCACCTCCCATGGACTTCAAGAGATACTTGATAAACTGAGCTTGCTGTTCTGATGGCAATGATTTCAATCCCTTCTCATACAGTTTTATGTCATTGATAATGATATTAACTTTGTCCTGTGCAGAAGAGTGTGTTTGTTTTCTATTCTGTCCAGCATCTTGGATCATTTTGTCAGCTACCTCCTTTGCTATGGCTAAGGCAGTATGATTAAGTGTCCTGAAAAAATATTTATAAATTATAATGACATAACTTTTATCCTTATAATAGTAAAATGATTGAACAAATTTAATTTACTGTTGAAGATATTCAGCTATCCTGGGCACCAAATCCTCAAGACCTTCATTTTCCAAGGTTCCTTTGATAATTGCTTCAATATCTTCAGTGGATACAATTTCCAAGACACTTGATGATTTTTTTACCAGACTAGGAGTTTCATCTGAATCAGAGTCATGTGCTGCTTGTTTTGACCTTGTATGTTTCTTAACAGACTTGGTCTTAGTTTCCCTTCCTTGTGAACCACCTCCTGCTTTTCCTGACCCAGCTTTCCTTCTGCGTTCTTCTCTCCTCTCTGCCTTATGATCAACAAATCCAGATTGAACATCAGCCCCTTTGGCCAGCTGCTTTTCCAGATAAAATTGCTGGTATTTACCAGATGTCACTACAGCTTCTGCTTTCTTCTTTGTCATTGGCATGCAAGCCTGTTTCAAGTTCTCTACATAATGGTTACTGAAAACTAAATAAGATATTGTAAGTACCAACATCAAACTAAGTGTCCTAGTGGAATGAAATGTAATAATATTTACCTGTATTTTCAAATAGGATAGTCGATTTTGAGTTCTTCAATAAACTATCAATAATAATTTCAATGTCAGCATCAGACAATATTGAGGGCAGTAGGGAAACAACATCCAGGTAACTCTTGGATGCAATACATTCCTCCAAAGCTGTTTCTACTTGCTGAGTGATATGGGATCCAATAACACAGCTGCTCAAAAAGGTCAAATCTTCATTAGGCAATACCCTCTTCACATACCCCTTCGGATCAGATAAGCCTAAACGACTCAAAGCATCATATTCCAGGTAGTAGTTTTGCTTGAAAAAACTAAATACCCAATCATTTTGGGCTTTTGTATAACATGTTGGGACATATGAAGCACCTGCCTGGCGTCCAGTTAAAACACCAGGGGCATTGACTTGGTCAAACAATGACATGAACAGGCGTTCAGCTAAATTGCAGTGGGTTAAGATGACAGCCACAGGGGTTGGTTTTAGCAGACCCATCAAAGCACCTCTGATTTTGGCCTTAGTTCTGGTAATGTACTCCTCAGTGTAAAATGTCCTCGGCTCTGAAGGGTCCTGTTTGCCAATGATGATTTTACCCAAATATTTCTCAACAACATTATGATGTAAAAGTTCAGCTGGTAAATCATATTGCAGGGTCAATTCCCCAACCGTTAACTGGCCTTGCAATTGCAACTTTTCATTGATTTCTCTAGCAATTTTCTCTAAATAGTAATTAGTTATGAGGTAACCAGATACTAGTTGAACTTCTTTCCCTTTGATTATTTCAGCCACACTGGAATTTATTTGGTTGAGGTCTACATTGAGCTCCTTTGCCAAGTCTACAGTGTTTATTCGTCCTCCATGCACATAAAGTTCATCTTTTATCTCCTTGTTTAGCTGCTGAGATGTTAAATATTCCTTTCCATCTGTGGTGAATATCACATCAATAAGTTTTAGTTCAATTAGTTTTGTGACTATTTCAATGCAGTTTCTCTCCGATAGTCTGTAAATCAGGCAAATAAACAATATTTAGGAAAAACCAGGGAAATGTTTACATTATTAATTTGGTAGGTAATGTTTATTTGACTATAATGTTTACCTCTGTGCTGTAGAACTTAGCTGAGCTTTTTGAAAGTCAGCAGCTAATCGTTTTATTTCATCCCAGTCAGTTGAAGGGGCCATTATTATAAATGCTACAGCTTCACAAAAAAACTAAGTAACCCTGAATATGCAAGCAATGGAATTGGATTGATTTATAATAATTTTTAGCACAAATTACGACATCGACAGAAAGTAGCCACGCACGACGGACGACGATCGAATATCGATATAAATAATCTGCTAGGGAAGGGAATGGATTGCTCTACACTTATAGTATCTACAGACGCTCCGATTCGGTTGGTGCCAGCCATATTGGAACCGACATAACAACCATTCCAACATTGCTACAGATTGTCCGACGGTTGGCCTTCCAACCATCAGTTGATTGACTTTGCTATGAAGTAGTGAACGGACGTCTTGCCACGATGCCGTCGATCGCCGATGCATAAACATCATTCTAATATAATAATATTTTTAAATTGGGAAAGCCTTTATAAACAAATCAATTACAATGATCTAACTAAAAAAAAAAAAACACTAGTATTTACAATTGAAACAATTGAGCTAACTGCAGACTGTTGCGAACAAACTACAGGTAGCTCAACTGATCCATATCAATACCAGTTGGAAGTGTACCCAAGATGCTGGCTGCATTGCCACGTTGTATGGCAATGCTGATGCGCTGCGCCAGATATTGACCAGCTCTCGGGTCACACGTCGCTTCGAATATAATAATAACAACGTTTTTAAAAAAGCCGCACTGTCATTTTTTTTTAAAGTCCAGCATAATCAAATACGTCATACGCTTGATTTCTGGCATCTCTATTGGCGTAATCTTTGTGACTTAAGTCCCACAAACAGGGAAAGTCTTTATTAAGTTCAAGTAACTTTATTATTATGTCACGTTCGGTGACCGTAACTCCCTCGGCGTTCATGTCGACGTCCTACATCGGCGGCGTTGCGAATGCGACTGAGCCGATTTGGTCGGAACAAAGCTTCCAAACGTTCCGATTTGGTTGGACTGGATAGGAATTTGGTTTGGTCGGATTGCCGGCGCATCCGACCACGTCCAACCAAAATTAATAATAATTATGTCGGACCGACCGCTCTCCTCACTTTCCGATTTGGCCGTGGTCGGATGGTTGGCACCAACCGAATCGGAGTGTCTGTAGATACTATTACACAACATATTGACATATTTTTTTTTTACATATTATGTTGAAAGTAACACAGCTGAATTTACAATTTTCCCATGACACTCAAATAGGTATAATAAGAAAAATTTAAAGGTCTTAGGTATAGGTAGGAATAAGTTAAAGATTTAAAATGTGGAGCACAATGAAAACAATTTTAAACAAGGTGAATTTCTTGTTTTTATTTCATAAACTATTTTCCAGAGAAAGCATTTTTTTCATGTATTTGTTCAAAATAATATTTGTTTTAAAATCAAGCACGAAACACCTATTTCATGATGAAGCTGTAGTTATTTATTTATTTTCGCTACGATCAATCTTGAATTATAGAAGGAACAAGGGATTTTCTGCTAACACCCAGGTCCCTGAAATGAATCCCTTTTTTGGTGCTTTTTTCGTAATTCTATAACCGGTGTCCTGATTTATTTAAAACTAACAAAGAATAATAAAAATACAAAACTATTAAACATGTGATTTTTCAAAATATTCCTGAGAATGGATTACTATAAATACATAGATTCTTAGTTTTACTCCGTTTTGAAAAGTCTGTAAGTTTTCAATGTAGGTTGCAAAAAAATCAGTTCTTAAACGTATAGAACTACTGAAAAAGTTACTACCTAGGTATTTCAAATACGAATTCAGGGTTTCTCATAGAAGTCTATTTATGGATAAAAAATGACAAATTTTAATGTCATGTTTTCGTAATAATAATCCAATTTGACTTAAACTTGTTAATAAATTTGATAAAACATATTATTATAAAAAAACTTCAGGATCTCTGAAAAATATCTGACGTATTGAAAAGGCTGTAACTTATGTAATATGGCGTGTGAACTTGAAATTGTATGTTTGTACATAGGTATTGAATTTTATACCGCCGTTAGTTGCATACAGGGAGGGAGCAACAGGCAAACCGTTACCGATCGATAGTATGTACAACAATAGCTCGTTGTGGAGGGTGATTATTCAATAAAGTACATACATATTCACGAAAATTTATATTAAATGCATTAAATGATTCACACGATAAGTTTATACTATGTGACATGATAAGTCTTAATATGTCAACAAATCGTGAAAGTTTAAAAACAAGGAACCTAAGTTGGCTAAGTACCTTGCAAACAACTGAAGTTGACCCTCCGTCTCTGGACTCATGATAGAGTGAGATAGAAAATGGCGCTCGAGGATAATGGTAAATAATGGTCTTGGGAAGAAACCACAATTGCAGCAGTTTTTAAAATGAGTTTTGGTATCGACCACTTATGTATATGGGCTAGCGGGTATCGGTGAGCCTAATTTGTATGTTTGTATAATTTGTAGTGCGAATGTCGACTTCTTTGTATTATTGTCCCATCCCTGTTGTTGTTATGTTATTTCTGTTCAGTGGTCTTCAGCATTCGACTCTACGTTGCTCTACGTCGTCAAATGCGGGTAAGAAATATAAACTAGAGTTTTGTTTTCTGGCTTCAGAGTCGAGAAAAACTTTTAAATGAAACTTGGAATGTTGTATATTTCTTGACACTTGACTGACTGACTGACAGTGACAGAGCTTTTTATCTATGTCTCAATCTAATCTATCAGTGCATTCCGAATTACGCTAAAATCGATATTATCGCGCTCACAAGCGTTCCGAATTACTGTAAGCGCGACAACATCGCGACAACGATGTCGCGTCAAACTTCATTACAGGTCGCCATTTTGCCATAATCACCAATGAAATCACTGAGCGCTCTGTCAAAACTGACACTCCACTGTCAATATCGCGATATCTAATTCGGAACACAAAATATCGTTGAGATCGCTATCAGCGCTGTAAGCGTAATTCGGAATGCACCCTATGTACGGAAAACGATTGATTGATCAATTTTCTCCTTTCTGTCCGTAGCCGACATAGTACCTTTTTGAGTTTGAATTTCCGCATTTCGTTGTGCTGTGGGAAAGCCAGATAGCGTAAATTTGTCTTTATTATTTTCATGTGCATCTGCAATAATTTTTCAGCAACACCTATTTTACTTTATTGAGTGGATTGGATTACTGTTCACAGCAAGTCATTCCTTGCCACAGCTACCATTCAATTGTTTTTACCCTTACCCATATACTGCTGTATTCAAGCCTTGATTCTCTTGTTATTCGAGGCTAAAATGTCTTCATACAAGGTAATTCCGCTAAAACTACTTTCAGTTTACTTATACATTTTTGGATTTTCATGACCAGCAAATCATACGATAAGCTGCTTCATTAGAATCCAAAAATGTATTAGATCGAAATTTAATGTTAAATGAAACTACCCCACTTGCCTTACTGTCTAGAGTAGAGAAATAAGATAGATACAAATCTATAATACGCCTTAATTTTTAGCCCATTGATTCGAAAAGAGAAGAGTTTAGACGTTATTTGGAGCGTGCTGGTGTTATGGATGCCCTTACAAAGGTTCTTGTTAGTTTATATGAAGAACCTGATAAGCCAGAAGATGCACTGGAATATGTGAGAAAACACTTGGGCACTGATGGTGGAGATGATGAGTTAGAAGCAGCAAGAGCCCGCATAGCAGAGTTAGAGGCAGAAAATGCACTTCTCAAAGGTGAATCTGCACCAGCAGATGGATAGATAGCAATTTATCTTGACCCTACTAAAGTTCAATGAAAAGATCTCATTTTTTTATGATCTCAAATATTCCTATTCATGTTATTTCTAGAGAAATATTAATTTTAGTTACCATTACATACTAAAAGAGTATTAATTTGTTGTTATGTAGTTTAAGTATGACATATTGAAGTGCAGAGTGCTCATTAAAATTTTCGTTTAATTCACTTTTGTTGTTTTACTTTCCTGTTAAGGATTCAAGTGCTAGCCTCTGTGGTGAGACCCTAGTGGCAGGTAGCATGAGCATTGTAGGCACCCATAGCTTCTTTTTGACAAAAATTTAACTACCATTAATAAAAAATGCTGACTTTCTTGCAGTGAAGTCCTTTAACTTCTTCCCCTGGCTGGTTGATTAAATAATGCAAATTCTACTAAGACTGATTTGGTTAAACTTATATTTCACTATACACAATACATGCTTATGGGTTTGGGAGTTACACAGCAGTGCTAATAAGCTCAGTGTATTTCTTGACTTTGCTGGCCACACTCATATCCACATATTTGTCTGCAATTGACACAACCATTCCTCCAATCAGAGCGGGATCGACTTTGGCAGTCAAATGGATAGTTTCATTAGGCTTCAGGAATTTCTAAAACAAAAATAATACAAATTTAGAAACATCAAACTAAATGCATTCACTACTTAGTCTCAGCAGTGCAACCCACAGAGGTATGCCAAAGGTGTTATGGTGGGTATTGATGGTCATTATGGGAAGTAATGTAACATGTTCAACAGCAAGTATTACATAGTGTAGTCAGTATGATCATTACACCCATAACACAGGTGAGTATCCACCTTAACACTTGAAATTCATTAGTCTCGCAGCTACCATTAAGTTATGTTAAAATAGGACAAAAGTGATTAAGTTACCCATCTACTGTACCTTTAAAGCAGCTTCCAGGCTCGTTTTCTGGGCTGGATCGAGAGGTTTGGCCGTGACAACTTCACAAGTAACTTCACCACGATGGGCTGACATCATAACTTTGAATGCATTGATGACAGCTTCTAGTTTTTGCAAGCGTCCATTTTCGGCAAGAAGGCCAAGCAGATTACCAGTTGTAGGAGAAAGCTTGATCTGGAAAACAACAAAAATTGAGATGTTTGAGGTTAAAACACATAAGAAACAGAAACAGTTTTCATGTGTTGGGTACACATTTGGCTTACCTTGGTTGCAACATGTTTCAGAGCATGGACTTTCAAGTCACGCTTGATGGTGGGATTGATGATAAACTCCTTGAGCTGCGGATCAGCTTTGATGGATTGTTGGAATGAAGATAATTCTTTTTCCGCTATGTCAAGAGTCTTGGTCTTGGATGCCGCCGAATATAAAGCTGATGCGTAGCGGCCCTCCAAGCCAAAAACTTGAACTGGAGGCTTTACCATCTGAGCAGCCGCAGAGGACGTGCTCAACGAGCGCACCTGAAAACAATTACGTAACTTTTAACGACCCGTTCACAAAAGGCAAACTTATATTTAGATTGAAAGATAATCACCAGCATTTGCCCTTTCATCACAGACATGACTGTAGAATCACAATAAGGGGTTAATCAGTCAAAAATCTTAGAATAATTAGATTTTGGGATGGGGGAGATCGATCGAATTCACCTTTTCCCCATATGACAATGAAATGACAGTGACGTCTTTGAAGCGTGACACAATGCACCAGAAAAAAAATGCCGGCGCTGGTGCTGTCATGGAGACAGCAACTTTCTACCATTTTGAGTAAGATTACATAAGAAGATTATTATCACAAACTATTTATGGATACTACGTATTATTATTATTCCACTTCATTTAATTATTTATCTCGTTAAATAATACATTTTTTACTATAGAAATACAACAAAATTATTCTAAAAAATCTACGGTAAAAAATATATCAAAACGGTGGATCACCGACCGCGAAGCTAGGCTCAAGCGGCCGGTGACTAGGGCTGCAGAGAGAGGAACTTCCTGACAATACGCGCAGAGACCAGCGTACCGCCTTTTGGATCTGACCCTTGATCCAACTACCTAACTGTACCTAACGAGAGTCTCTTGAGATATTGGTCGAGACTCTTCGCTATTACGCCGTTAACTGAAACGACTATCGGGACGATGGTCGCTGAATCAACATCCCACATGCCGACAACCTCATTAGCTAAGTCAAGATATTTGCTAAGTTTATCTTTCTCAGCTTTAACGAGGTTACCATCATGTGGTATGGTGACATCAGCGAGCACCGCCTTCCGTTCTAACCGATCTATCAATACAATATCAGGCTTATTCGCGAGAATAGTCCTGTCAGGTCAGTAATGATAGATCGGTTCCAATAGAGCGTGGCACGGCTATTTTCGAGAACTGGCGCAGGTATATACTTATAGTACGGGACTTCCGGACCAGTAAGGCCGTATCGGAGAGCAAGTTGCTGGTGTATAATTTTGACACAACCAAGTGTTGTGTCTATGCAATTATTGAGAGTTAGCAAGATGCGAACTACCCGAAAGTATATGACGTAGGGTCTCCCCAGGGAGATGACACGCTCGACAAATATCGTTTGTGCCATCTTTCATAATGTACTTTCGGTAGTTGTTGGTCTTTACTACCTGATCCATAATTGCAAAGACAAATCTTCAGTTTCCCCAAAGAGGTCACCGAAGCGTAGCCAGTTTACCGAACTTAGGAGATCTACATCAGGTCCTGTGAGGACCTTATAAAATCTCCCATGCAATTCTTTGCTCTCCCATATTGCTTTTCTGTCCTGGACGCTCATCACCATAGGTTTTCGCCAGTTCTCGTTAGCCAAGGAGAGGGGGGTTAGGTTCTTATCAACTGCAACCACATCACGATGCATCTAGTACTCGGCTTGAAGGAAATTATTTCTGAGATTGCATACCTCACGGTTGTGTAGGGTTTTGGCGTTTAGAAAACCTCGACCACCACATTTCCGTGGTATATACAATCTCATTACTGAAGATCGCGGGTGATGCATGCGATGAATGGTTAAGAGTTGACGAACTCTACAGTCCAGGGCATCTAGTTCAGTCTGAGTCCATCTCAGTATGCCAAAAGCTTGCCAAAAGTATAAGTGAGTACTGGCATAACCCGACCGTTGAAGGCACGCACTTTGTTGCCTCCTGACAAAAGACTACATAACACTTTTCTAAGGCGACAAAAGAAGCGGTCCTTCACCGATTGTTTTATGTCCACGTCTACTATACCTAACCCTTCTGGCATACCAAGGTACTTGTATGTATCACCCTCTGAGAGATATTTGAGGGACATTATCTCTGAAAGCTGTAAATTACTAGAATTAACAACCTTCCCTCGTAGTATTTGTATGACCGCACACTATCAACACCGAATTCCATTTTAATAGAACTACTGAATATTTTGTGTAATATTCAGAAGGGCCATTAACTTTTGTTATTCGGCGCGAATAGTTTGAGGCAAAGGTTTGAGGTCATCCATATACAACAAGTGAGAAATGACTTCACCACCTCTCCGGAGGGAGTAGCCTATTCCTGAATCTTTCAGTAGAGTACTGAGTGGATTCAGAGCTAAGCAGAACCACAAGGGACTCAGACTTTCGCCCTGGATATACCCCGCTCTATCCCTAACAGATCATTGGTAGTAGGCGGATCTGTTCGGCTACCTGGATGACGAAGAACTGTGGTCCACTGCCTCATACATGAACCTATTATTATTATTATTATTATTAGTATTGATTATGATGTTTATGAATTGGACACTAGCAGAAATGAGGCAAACCAGCATCATAAAATGTACATAAAGAAATACATATATCGAACACCTAAAACCTATTCTTAAACTATTCCACCTGCCGCGCCGCGCCCCGCGCCCTTCGGTTTTTTTTGGACCATTTGCGTTCGCCAATCACCAAGAAGTTGAATTGAAAAATAAATCGATCGATGAAAATAAAAGTCCCGTTATTTTGTTTGCTCGCGTTGCTAATCCAGAATGAAAAAATAAATTAGTCGCCTTTTTTTAAAAAACTGTAGCGTTCGTAGTAACTGAGCACAACATCTGTATGATTTACCTTCACTTATTTTATTTATAACCTACCTACCTACCTACGTACAAGTTTTTTCGTTTTCAAATTAAGGTTCGCGTAATGTTAGTGTGATTGTATTAACATGTCGCATCGAGTAAATCATAGTTTATCCGTGTTGCTGGAAGGTTCAGGCCTCACTGGAGAAGAAAACGATTTGTGTGACTTCACCATAGCTGATCAAAACTCAGTTGCGGAATCCCAAGGTATCACGCCTACCACACCTTCTAATTTCAAACCGGTACTAGGCGGCAACGTCACCTATGTAGTAGCCAGCGTGATTCTAAATGAGTCTAACGAAGTACTGATGATGCAAGAGGCAAAGGAAAGTTGCGCTGGAAAGTGGTATTTACCCGCAGGGCGTATGGAGAAGGGTGAAACTATTGTACAAGCAGCTGTCAGAGAAGTATTGGAAGAAACTGGTCTAGAATGCGAGCTGAATACATTGTTAGTAGTAGAAACCGCTGGAGGAATGTGGTACAGATTTGTACTGACTGGATCTGTGATTGGAGGTGAATTGAAAACACCAGCAAAGGCTGACAAAGAGTCTCTTCAAGCTAAATGGATAGCCAACATGGATGAAATATCTTTGAGGTCAAATGACATCTTACATCTCATTGAGAAAGCTCAACTTTATAAGCTCAATAAAACTTCAGGGTCATGGCATCAGGACATCCTTCCTGCACCCACTCCTCATGAAAAGGACTTACTGAGATTGATAGTTGTCATAAAGAAGAGAAGTACGAATAAGCTACATGTTTTACTCAGTGAGAAATCAGCTTTACATTTTCCAACATGTGAAATTAATCCTGCTAAGAGTGTTCATTCCACTTTGCGAAGGTTTATGGTAGAGATGTTTGGGGCAGATGTAGGGCAGCATAGGCCTCTGGGTCTGATGAATGTAGAAGCAGATCCCATGGCAGAAGGTTGTTGCCTCAGTTTATTAGTAGCTTTTAGACCACCACTTGAAGAAGTGCCTTTGATTGGAAAATGTGTTTGGCAAGAGTTATCACACGAAGTTGCCGATCAATTATTGTCTATTATCAATAAAAAAAACTCTACTATTGAGTTGCATGTTGTGCGCTAATGAATTATTTTCATTACACTCTTTATGGTGCTATTAATATAATACTCATTATGACTGAATCTCTATTCTATAAATCTCAGATACACCCAGTGTCTAAATTTTTTTTAACTGTGTAAGTATTGATTTAATCTACAGGCTTAGCATACCGTTTTTACCTTTAATTTCTCTAGACTAGAGAAGACTTTTTCTACTTCATACATATACTTTTTTCATGCATCACACTGGTTTGAGAAACAAGCTTTATAAACCAGTTTACCCTAGACAAGAAACCTTGTTCTTTGTATTTTGAATATAACTGTAATTCCAGTGTACTTTATCCTTGGATAAATGTGTTTTAAGCATTCCACTCTTGTATTGAGTAATAATTTATGATTTTAAAGTATTATGTAAGCTTTAAGTTTGAATGGATATCTACTGTGATTGGTATAATTTGGCCATAATAATATGTTACATACCTACATATATATATAATATATCTTGAAAATAAAAGCACCATGTACATTATAAGCTCAGATAAGTATTTACCTAGGTACTTTTTAAACTTTTGACACACTTGAGTATGTAACTTTATTTATTGAACTAGTACAGAACTATGTACTTACTAACAAAATAATAATAATTATTTTATTTAGGTTTCTTGGGCTTTAAGTGTTATCCTTACTTTTGTTTGTTGAACTTGTTTATTACTTTTATTAACAATGTTAATTTATTTACTCAAATATATACATCAAATACATGCCTATTTTTACTTATGTCCTCTAAATAAAAACCTTTTTCTATTTTTATGATTTATTCAAGCTATACAAAAACCATTGCACTGACTAGAAAATCAAATAACACAACCTAATTATTGCATAAATATAACAATGGAAATGCATTTATTTTATTCTAAAGCAGTAAATAATATTCTAAGAGGCAAAAATAAACACAAATAACAGTATCATAGCCTTATGTTTGAAAACAAATCATAGATCAATATAAGTATTTAGAACTATTTAATTTGCTTGCTAAAATTTATCTCTAGTAGGTTCTATCTCTGATACCAATAAACTTTGAGATTTATTTTCAAAAAGGAAGAATAAATACATAATCATACATATTTAATTTAATTACATGGTTTAATTGTATTAGTTGATTGTGCTACTTTAATTTGTGTAAGGGGAGCTAAACCCATTGATAATTTGTCAAAAACATAACCAATCCATAAATAAATAACATAAATTCATTAACAACATACCTAATATTCTGGTAAGATTTATGATTTTAAAATAATGCTCAAAACCGAGAATTTAGTTTCTTAATAATAAAACTTACCTAGCCTTTGTCATGGTAGATAATATTTACAAAGCTTTATCAAGCCATAAATGAGCATAGCCAGGCGCAAAAAAATTACCCCTCAAGTTGGATACCCTGAACCCAAGATGTGAGATCAGCTGAAACTGGGCAGTCTAGACTACTTTCAACTAGTTCATCAGGTGCTAATAACCGCCGAGCTGCAGTTTGTCCAGACAAATAAGCTCCATGAGCTGTTGAGTAGAAGCTACTGTGGGTGTGCTCTCCAGCGAAGAGAAGTACAGGCTGAAAAATGGAAAGAATTGTTACAAATTCTAAGCAGTTTTACTTACTGACTGTCATATTTTTTATACTTAATATTTTGTCTTTTGTGTGTATGGGGTAATCTCCCTATAACTACTATTTTAATTCAGAAAATTATTATGCTATTAGTAACCTCAAAAGCACATAGATTAGACAAATATCTGTGATATAATGGTTATTAATATTATACCTTATAATATATATTTATCAACCTAAGTATAAAATTATCCTAGTATGCTATTATCAAAAATATTAAAGTGTTCTTTCATGTTCTACCTATACATTTAATATAGGTACTACAATATCCAGGTACCATACAAAGCTAAAAAGGCATGGGATGAAGTGAGTAACCTAATAAATAAAATTTTGACTATAAAGTAATACCTTTTTATCCCTTACATTCCGAAATAGTGGCTGGGCTATACTTTCAATATCACTCTGACTGCCTCCTAAGCCAATGGAAGTGTATGATCCCTTTGTGAATGGTTGTTTTTTCCAGCTGGTGCTGAAAGTATTAAACATTCTTATTAATCTAAAACCAATTATTATTCGCTGAAATGCAACTGTGGTTACACTTCTATGACCAACATTAGGAATAGTAGTTATTACTTGTTGATTTGCTTTATCATAAAAATGTAGATATTATTATTAGGAAATGATAAGATTATAACATATAATGATTATAATTATCTTACCATACACAGTTAATAGGTTCTGGAACAAATGGGTCATTGAGGAATTTCCTCAAAATCTTTGTACAGGTATCAGCTACCTCTTGCATTGCAAGAGATTCCATGTATTCAGCCTCTTTGCCTGACACCCACCCAAGCAAAAGAGTCTCAGATACTTTACTAAATGAATAAATTTTCTTGTACCAAGAGCTTGCCATATCTTCAGGAGTTGGTGAAGTTTCCCACAATAGCATTATCTCTGTCACATCTGGATTCAGAAATGGCCTCTCATACTCTAAGTAAATTTTATCTACAGCACTAAACAGTAATCTCTCAATTGATTCCATTTTATACTGAGGCAGAGAAGGTTCAAACAAGCTTGCTGCTTCTTCTTTCAAAACCCCAAGAGGAATAGTACATATCACATGGTTAGCATGAAAAATCTTGCCATTGGTACAGACCACTTCAACTAAGCTTGTTTTTTTCTTTGGTTTATGTGAGCTATCAGCTAATGAGTTACCTTCACTAGGGTTGACAGGTTTCTCTGAAGAGGATGTCTTTGAGACATCTTCTATCACAGTTTGATCAGAGTCCTCTGACTCCTCTCCCAAATCATCTGCATCACCTTCTAAGCCCCAGATTATTTTGCTTACTGGGTGATTAGATAGTATCTTATCAGGAGCAATATTTTTTGTAAGTGGCTCTAAAATTGAACTGTATCCTGAAGGGATAATAATATTACCTCCTTGCAGTTCTGTATAGCTGCCTATTTCCATGAGATCAATTTCATCCATGCTATTACAGCCTGTTATACATGTTTCCCGTCTTAGTAGACAGTCAAATATTAATCTACGGAGTTTCTTTTCTTCTGATGTCGGTAATCGTTCCAGATAGATGGTGGCTTCCAAGTTGATGTGCTCTCCCACACTGTGGATATCTGGAGGAGGCAGGTATTGGCACAGGAAGTATTCTTCACATCGTCTCAGAAAGCATACGTAAGCGTCGTGTGTTTCATGCAGTACTCCAAATGGTACTTGTTTTCCATCCTCAGTGGCTGCTATAACCTTGTGCGGTTTGGGTATATTGATAATGTTTACAAGATTATTTGCCATGGCCATTTCAAATATTGGGTTTCCAAGAACACCATGGATCCAGTTTGCACCTAATTCAACTTTGTGATTCTTCAAAGGTATTGAAATAATACGACCTCCGATGCGTTTTCTAGCTTCAATAATAATGAAATCTTCGATGCCATTTTTGAGCAGATGATTGGCGGCGGAGAGTCCTGCCATACCTGCACCAATAATGATGACATCGTATTTATTTGTATCACATTTTTTACTAGAATTTGTAATTTCGTCGCCCATATTATTATTTTCAAATAACTTGAATTATTTTGATATCGAACTTTGACGTTCAGTCAGTGGTTACGGTTACGTTACGTCTCGACAACGAGAACAGACAAAAAAAAATTTGATTGAAACGTAACGAATGAATGAATAAATGCACTATAAGTTATGTCCATTTGCTAGGATTCTTGATACATCAGCAAACTTCACGTAGTTTTCCGGTTTTTAGTGAACTCTATTTGTGTCCATCCCTCCGTCCCTCTTTCCTTTTCCGCTTAGTCAGATCATGCTGTCTCTTTTACGCCAATTGATATTCGTCTTTAGGTATCTCTTTCTAATGACCTTTGAGTTTCCTGAATAATAATAATGAAATATCTTTGTTTACTTCGACTCCGCGAGCAAGTGTTTTTGTTGTGAGCTAGATTTCTGATAGAATTTTAGTAAATAGAACCGTTTGTGTCGTGTGGCATGCGAATACGTAAATTGCAACGTCTGCTTTGCAGTTACTGTAGATTGTGACTTTGTAATGTTGGTCTATTGTTAGAATCTATTCGATATCGAAAGTCATTGTGATTAATCAAGTGCTGAATTTTTATTTGTGTGTTGTGATTTCGCAAGTTATGTAATCAAATGATGAGCTATCGTATCGCGATGCTTTCCATAATTACAAAGAGTACTGGTTTTGTGGCAAATAAATAAATAAACATTGGTAAGGAAGGACACGTGGGATAATCAATAGAGGTGCGAGCAAGACGCGTGCGCCAGTCTCAATCAACGAGATTATTATACGTCAAGGTCACCGAGCGCAAACACGTGCAATGTCGGATTCTATTTACACACATGACTTTCTTTTCGAGCCAGGCGTTGAGATAAAACAGGAGTTGCCTTATGAGCTGGGGATGTCGGCCTCCGTACCCATCCCGCAGCGTCGCGGCGACGGTGACTTCAGCGCGGAGCTAGACCTCTGCCTCCAGGACTCTCTCAGCTCATTTAACAACATACCCACCATGCACTTTGGCAAAACATATGACAATGACCACTCTACCAAACTTGAATCCTTTAAAATGGATGATGATGATATTTTTCAAGTAGACAAAGCTGATCTGGTTCTTGGACCTACTCTAGCTGAGTTGAATGCCAACCCGGACACTTTACTAGACGATCTGAACATAGATGACCTACTGCTACCGGAGGAGAGTGGCTATTGTGTTCAGATCGGTGGAGTGATGGGAGGCTCACGCCGGCCTTACAACTCTCTTCATGCCAACAACCTGATGCAGCCTGAGAGCCCTTGCAGTCCCTATGAAAAGCCGGCTCAGCTTGCTTTTTCTCCTGCAAGTCAACACAGCTCAGCGTCATCAAGCTTTGCCCAGAACCCCATGAACCACATGCCAGAGATGCTGCTTCGAATGGATGGCTACAGTCAGGAGTTTACTCTTGGCCAGTCAGTGCCAGCCTCAGCCATCTTGCCACCATTCAAGCCAGTTGTAAAACAACAACCTTCCCAGCTCTCCTCTTCTGCACCTACACATCTGTCAATAGAACAGGTAATTTAATAATTTAGTATGTATGTTTATTAATAAACTATTACTATAAGCTATAAACTTTACAGTTTATACCTGCTTATTGAATAGTAAGTTGTAACAGATAGACAAGTTAAACTTGTTTTGTTTCTGCAATTTTGTTCATAAAGACTAATTGAAGAACTTCTGTCAACTTTCAGATTTGGCAACGCAGAGAGCCTCGTAAGCACCTGTTGTCGACTAGCTCCATTGCTGAGGCGGGATCCATCTCATCTCTATCTGGAGGCCTCCTTAGTCCTGGCACGGCAGATTACTCTCAAGATGAAGATGAGAAAGATGCTGAATCTGATGAGGACAGTGACAGATATGAGGACCTATCTTCTGATGGTAGGTTTATGATCATAGAAATAAACTCCTTGTAAACCCTGCATGCATTTTATACTCATTCTTTAATGACTTGTATAAAAACAAGTATGTTAAACTTTAATCATGCATAAATTATGCAAACATAAAACTGTTTTGCTTATAAATGTTACATAGAATCATAGTTTCATGTTTTGTTTTGCAGAGTCTAATGATGAGAGTACAGATGCAAAGCAAGCCAGAGCAAATGCTAAGCGGGAGAGATACTTTTGGCAGTACAATGTACAGGCTAAGGGACCTAAAGGACAGAGGCTGATTTTGAAAAAGAAATCTGAGGACCCACATGTCTTAAATCTGGTCACTGATCCAGTTTTCAGTCCAAGTTGCAGTGTTAGAGGAATTAAACATAGGTAACATAATATTTATGTGTAAAGGTACTGGTTTGGAACAACAGGATACAACAATCTTTATTGTAGAGGAATTAACAAAGAAAACTACAGTTAAATAACCAAATAAGAACTAATATTAACAATTGAAACACTTGAGCTAGAAAAAATCCTTTAAACTTCTTTAATATCCTGCACAAAACAATAAATTAGAAATATTCATCAAATTAGCCAAAAAAAATAGAATCATCAAGGAGCAAGACCACATTTGGGATCTAGCAAGCTGATAAGATAAGATCATCAAAGCTATGTTTTGGTCATAGATTATAGCTATATTCTCAACCTATATACCTATGATATTTTTTTTATTATTGCAGTGGTAAAGCTAGAAAGGGTGACGGAAATGACCTAACCCCGAATCCAAGGAAACTGCACGTCATTGGCAAAGAATTGGACAACCTGGGTAAAGTTATAAATGACATGATACCAGTCAGTGAGTTACCATTCAACATCAGGCCGAAAACGAGAAAGGAAAAAAACAAACTCGCCTCCAGAGCATGCAGGCTCAAGAAAAAAGCACAACATGAGGCAAACAAAATAAAATTGTATGGACTTCAACAAGAGCATAGTGAGTCATCTTTGTTATGATCTTTGTTGTTTATGTGTTTTAGTCTACAATGACGTAACGCAATATGATAGTAGATAAGATCAAAACCTGATTATTTTGCGAAAAGGTGTTATAAAATTTATGTTTTTTTTTCAGAACGTCTTATGAGCGGAATCGCTCAGATGAAACAGCTCTTGGGCAGCAGAGTGACGAATTCTCAAAGTAATGTTGATTGGAATTTACATGTCAAGAATATTATGAACACAGCCACAGGTAAGATACATATATATTTTTATTCTGCTAACAACAAAATTACATTGTTTTTGCTACATCTTGCATCATTATCACCCTATTTGTTTATACATTATATAATGCATATAATGATTACCTTATTTATATTGTGTAACCTGCTTTTAAAGGTATTTAAAATATATATAATTTTGTTTCAGAGATAAAAATAGCGGGAAATACTTCCGAATTTGTGAATAAAATACTGGATAATGTCAAATCGGGCCAAAACAATGGTGGTTTAAAGGACATACATTAGGTAAGGAAATCACAGATAACAAAAACCAAAAAGGCTGTTCATGTACCTCCAAAGTTATATTTTAAAAGGAAATCGTTATGTCTACCATTAAAGCATCATTATTTAAGACAATTTATTTTTCTATGGTTAAAAGTGTAGTTTTAGTCATTTAAAAGCTTTATAAGGCAACTATACAAAAAAAAGCTGAAGTCGTAATTATTTTTTATGCCTAAGATAAGATAATTAGAAAATAAGATATATTTAATAAGAAAAAAAATTGTTAACAATATTATATTTCATCAAAAAATCGTCATGTTAAAATCGTGTTAGAAATCGCTAGTTTGTGTTATGTATATATGTATCAAAAATTAAAAGTTTCTTATTTTTCAACAACAACATGTTAAATAATTTTTGCTGATGTTTTTTGGTTCAACATTTTACAATATAAAATTTTTGTAAGATATCTTAGTACATTACTATTTTTTTTTACTCGAAATATATAACAAGTAATCATCCTAAAAGTATCATTAAAATGTATCTATGAATATGAATAAATTCTTTGATTTTATATGATGAAAAAATAAAAAAAAATTAAAATAATATTTCGTTATAAAACATAATATATTATAGGTGTACCTAATTAAAAAAAAAATATTTATATTTGCTTAACCATACTAAAAGTTCACTATATTTATGTATCAATCCTGATCAGCTCTAACAAGTAAATATTCTTATAAATTTTGCATCTTTAAAATGTATCTGTGAGTATGAACAAATTCTCCGATTTTATATGATGACAAAATTAAAAAATATATTTTGTTATAATAATCCTATCAGATGCGAAGAAAAATATATTATAATAATATTGGCTTATCCATACTAGAAGTATATTAGGTATCAATCAAGTACAGCTCCAACAAGTAAAAATCCTCAAAGTATTGCATCTTTAAAATTTATGTTAAATTCTTCGATTTTATGTGATAACAAAATGAAAAAAGTCTATTTCGTTATAAAATACTTATTATGCTTTGACAAGGAAAAAAATATTATTGGCTTAACCATACTAAAAGTATATAAGGTATCAATCATGATCAGCTCCATAAGGTTAAAGTCAGTTACAGAATAAGAGAAGCCATAATTATATCCAAACCAAGTGATAATAATTTTCTTTATAATTTTAAGTAAGCTAAAAACTTTAAAATATTTAAACTTAGTTATTTGTAAACCATATAATGTGTAGATGTAAAAGGTAAATGTTATTTTAGTTTAGTGATTATATGTATAGTACATATGTATAAGTTAAACTGATGATGGGTGATTGGTACCTGGGTGTAAAGGTTGAAGGAAATTTATGATTGACTTAATTATTAACATAAAGTTTTGGGTATCCAAAAACCAAAAAAAAATCGTAAACTTCATAATGGAATTGTATTCACTCAAATGGTTTTATAATAAATAATGCTGGACAATTCACACATCTAACCCCAAGCAGAGCAGAGCTTTTATTATGGGTGACTAGATGACTGTTTCACATAAAATAATACATGACATAGATATATATATTTTATTATACATAAAAATACCTAAAACACCCTTTTTTACACAACAAATAATTTTAAAAGTCATATCTAACCTAGCTTTTCTTTGAAGCTTTGCATCCAACTACCAATCAGCCTGTAGGTACATATTTAGATTTTGTTTAGAATTAGTTTTTGTAAATAACTTTGTCAATCAATTAAGTAGTTTATAGGAGTTATTGAATTCTGCTGGGTGAGGCTTTCAACTTTATTATTCCCAATTAAACAGTGGCTGAAAAAATCATTATATAGGTTCTTTTTATGAGAAATTGAGTACGTAAGTAAAATTAATCTATGTTACAATAAGATGTATTTTTGAATAACTAGCCGCCTTTAAACTGAATGAAAACAAAAATATTTCTGCCCTCAAACTTACTACTGTTTTGTTTGTTACAATTTTATCATCTACATAAAAACATGGCTGTTTATTGCTAGTATGTCTGTAAAATTATTCAATATCATATCCCAATCAAGCGATCGTAGCTTTATATTTTTCTAGTCTAAATCAGAATTTCATTCTTAAAAAATATGCATTTCAGTCGAAATTTTAAATGTAAAAACGCGATCTGGAATTATTTTTAATTATAGTTATTTAGTAATAAAAATTTAATCATAGTTGGAAAAAAGTCATTCTTTGTATATTATCAAATATAATTTCATTTCAATGTTGTATACAGTCTGTGGTTTGAAATAAATAATTTGTTTTGTAATGGATTACATAGTTGTAATGAGTATTGGAATCCTTATTTATTTCAAAATACAGATACTATCTATTTTTGTTATTTTACTGAAAATATACTTATTAAAGGAACATATTTATAAAACTATATTTAATTCTTGTATAAAATTGTGATACTTTATTCCGAAACTATTTAAATATAATATTGTTACATATAGATGGAAGGAAAGCTTCATTTTATCAATTCCTTCCAACATAATGTTAATATTTAATTATATTTTAAATTTAAAAATTTTAAAGAAAATTCGGCATTACTTTTTTTTTTTATTAAATTATATTGTTAATATATTTCACATATAAATTATAAAATAATCTATTTTATGATAAAAATAAAGAAATAATCATTTTCCACAGATTTTAGATTTAAGACACATTTAAAAGGTATTTTTGTAAAATTTATAAGGTTTTAAGTAGAATTATGGTAGCATTTCGCATAATGATTTTGCCATTTATTAAAAAATAATATTATCTAGCTATTATTAAGTAGAATAGGATTCTACATGGGAAGTTAAAAAGGGAAAATATATGTAGTGTTTGCTATTTTTTTATTTGGGCGAAGCACAAAATTTATAATATTTATTAGGCTTTGGTAATTGTAATGATAGTGTCCTATGAATTAATGTAAATGTGGGATTTGTATGTATATGGCAGTGAACGGATAAAACATGGAAGCATTCCACGCCCGCAACTTGACACAACATTGCAAACATTTCATTATCTAGCGCAAGGAATGCTGCCTTGTCTTATCCGTTCACCGTTTCACCGTGGTATGTTACCTTCTAAGTTAAAAATGCTTATTAGTATGGGGTGATTTATTCCTCGATATTTTTCTATATATTGCCATACATTCTCAAAACATCACTGTAAGCCTAATCTGTTGACACCTATGACCTAACAAACACATTAGATTTTTCCATGACACTATACTATTTTCTTGTGTTTTTGGAGTAATGGTTAATAAATATAAATACATATGTAACCTTTTTCGAAGCAAGTACCTAATAATAAACTTACACTCCAGCCAAATTCAATGTAAAAAATTTGTAAAAAATCCACTACCTATTAAAAACCAAAATTAAGTTGAGTTTGACAGTTATATCAGTTTCATAATTGTTAGCAATTAATTTATTGACGGAAAGATTTCAAATCGATTAGAAATGGCGTAAGTATCAAAGTACCTACATGGGATAAGATATTATATTAAGTATAGGCAGTTTGTTTACAAACATTGCACATCGAATTTGGTTGGAGTAATAGGTCCCATATAAGACTCAGTGTAGGTAGGTTACTGCGTTTTCTAACATTTTTCATAATGTAACTAAAGTTTTTATGAGAATGCTAGGATGGTAGATTGAATTGCTTTTCTCCCTCCCTGGCAAAATGTACCTATAAAATATTCAGTAATGGTGCACAAGGACAAAATTTTACCAGGAATGCAAAATATCATAGGTATATTTTGTTTAGAGGTTGATGGTATACATACATATACTATATATATTTTTGTAACATTTTGCATTCATTTCTTTAGTACTGTAGGTTCTTATGTTCTTAAACATGATTTAAAATGAAAATGTTGAGTAAATAAAATCAATTTCTTATTTTTTTTATCCAATGCACAGACCATGATTCCTATGAATTAAGCACATACAACTCGCGCGAAGCGTCATGGTTACTGAATAACACATTATGTGAGTTATATATTTAATTGTAAGCTATAAAAACATAACAGCTTTGAACTGTAATCATATTTTTGTATCCTACAAAAATAAAAACCAAACTTTTAACTGGTCTGCGATTCAATAGGCTGTGCTTTTTTGTTTAATGTTTGTTACATTTTCATAATGTTTTACATTAAGTTATATAGTTTTAATCATTTAAAATGTTTGCCTTTGATGTTTATTAAATACTTAAGCCTCAAGTTATTTTTTCTTTTTATACTGCACCTACTAGTTTCTTTATTATTACTTGACTAAATAATATTACCGTGTGGTGCCGGCATAGAATTTCACCACCCCATCTCTTCCCGTGGGTGTCGTAAGAGGCGACTAAGGGAAACACACCGGGAGGCCGGCAGCAGCGCCCTCTGCAGAACAACCCCACCGAACTGCGATCCCCAGCCCACATGCCCAGCATGGGGATTATGGGCATTAACCCCCAAATGATAATTCCATCTATGGCGCTCATTAGGGGAGGCCTATGTCCAGCAGTGGACTATTATAGGCTGGTGATGTGATGATGTGAAATAATATTAAAACTTTATATTCATTGTATAACCTTCTTCTGGTCAAGTTACATTATTGTTCATTTAGTTCCTACCATCAGAAGTAGGTACATAATGTCCTTTGGAGTATATTAGCTGTGCCCTTTTCAAAGTGCTATTGATACAAACATTCCTTTGAAATGCTAAAACTATGTTCGAATCTGCTTTGAAATAAAAGAATCAACTACAAAATAATTAATATTTACTGATGTCTTTCATCAAATATACAGATTAGTATTCAATAAGTGGTTTGGGTTTGAGTCAATTTGAACAACATTCAGTTTTTGTAAGAGTTCTTGAAGTTCCACTATTTGGCATTCTTCAGGGTGTTCAATATAGCAGACCACGGCAACCCCAGGCAAATCCAAGTGCTCTCTGAGACTGATAACTGGAAATTAATAAGGTTGAGTAAACAATGAAAAGCATTATGGACATTTTTAGTAACATACAAAAAATATACATAAAAATTTATACGTATAAGTGTGTTACCTCCAGCAGATACCCCAGAAATTATATTAGGTTGCTCCAATTTAGGGAAATTTATTTCTAGTGATGTTGAGGCTGCTTTACTAGTGGACAAGCTCCGGATAACATAGTCAGCAGGTAAAAGCTGTGGCACTTGGTATTCAACCAGTGGTTTTGTCAGAATTGATATTAAATCACCACTAGCTATTATCAAGGGCTTTATTAACTCGACAATTTCACTGCTTAAAAGTAAATTGTAGTCTTTCATCACACAAATATAGCAATCAGATTGATCTGATTTGTAGAGTTTTAAATTGACTTCAGGAACTGCATTTACTAGTTGGAGTTTTAGCTCAACTTGCGTTCTTATGCCTTCTGCCAAATATCTGCCTTCTAGGATCAGAAGTGTGCTTATTTTTTCAGGGACATCCATGTCTTTTTGCCACATTAACCTGAAATGTGACAGATGCTTAAAAAAATTGTAAATGTGTTAATTGTATTCGAATCAATGTAAAATTTGGGCATTCGATATAGTTTAGGTTTGGTGAACCATCATAGGAAAGACAAAAAATTAACATACTCTGACTGATTAGCATCATTTTCCTCCCAATCTTCCCAAGCATTTCTACTACCAGGTTCCACTATTTCGCCAAAAGAACACATTTTTCAAAATCCTACGTTGATTATAGAAAATTAAATTAGGAAAAGAAAAGAAAACGAAAACCAATTTAGTTTTATTTTTTGCAAATGACTTGAAAATTTTGAATTACGCGTCAAGTTTGTGGCATTGACAGATTGACAGTCAAGTAGCTGTCGGACTACAGGACACTATTATTATTACCAAATAATTACTGATTGATCGCTGACCTACAAAATAAAATAGCTTTGGTACAGGTTTAACAGTAGATAGAACACACGAAATTAAAAAACTGAAACAAAAACCATTTTTTGAAAACACTAACACTGAGTTCTACCACCACCAACAACAAGAGTGTAAGAATGCATGAGACAGAACCTTTGAGTATCTAGAACGGGAGTTGCCAAGCGTTTCTGTCAGTACTAAAATCTTTCTGTCAGATTTCGAGGGGGGCGAGGTAATACGGTACAGCACACGTTTACATAATCACGCATACTAATGCAGAAAAATAAAGCGTCCATATAAACGCACACTAATGTAAAAGCTGGACACAAACAAAAGAACACGCACACAAATATAGAATTAGTGTTGTTACACTATTGTTTAGTTACACACTAACACAAAAAAGTAGTGCTGGATGTAAAAAGACCGAAAAAATAATGATTTCGAATGAATGAAATCAGGGTTGTTAAAATTATACAATGCTTTTTTTGATAAAGGTATTGTTTCTTACTGAGGGATTTTAGACATGCATTTTAATATAGAAAAAAAATTTCATCCGAATGAGAAAAAAAGTGAAAAGTTGGTTTTCCTTTCATTTGACATTAACAAGAACCATAATTTGTAATTGACGCCCCGTATATTTGGGACTATTATTTTTTTTATTTATGCAAATCGAAAAGTTTTCATTATCTATATCTATATGTTTTCATAGAGAGCAGGAGAAGAAAAGCGGCAGTTAGAAAGAGAGAAAGAAAGACAGAAAATATATTTATAGTGATAGGTACAGGTAGGGTACAGGGATAACAAAATTGTATCTATATTAACATTATGTAGATCGGGCCGCCCCGCCGCCGCGGCGCCGTGTGCGGTGTTCCTGCGCTACCTATAAAAAGGTATTTTTATATTATTAATATTAATAAATTGATGGAGAAAATTCCTACTAAAAGAAAAAACACGAGCTGTCTATCATCACTTCGCTTGTGTCTTTCTGTATCGAGGTTGTTTTGTAATTCCTTTTTTTTATAAATAAATCTGCTTCTGACTTATAATAATATTATTATATATCATTATTTGTGTTATTTTATTTGTTTTTTCTAATAAATCTTTATTACATTTAAAATGGAATCATCATCATCATCATCAACAACCTATAATAGTCCACTGCTGGACGTAGGCCTCCCCTGATGAGCGCCAAAGATGGAAATGAAAATGGAATAATTTATTGTAAATGTGACGTACACATTTTTTCCATAAAAAATGGATTCTGGTATCTGTATACTTTTGCATAACCAATTTTCCTATATCAATAGATTTTTTATTACAAAAAACATCGCATTTTACACAAATTTTTCGTTCATTCCATCATTCGTTCAATCAATTTCACTCAACTTGTCCCCGCACTACGCCTTCTACCAAGGAATAACAATGTCGCAACTGATATTCTATTAAAATCGAAATTATACAATATAACAAAAAACAATTCAGAAAAATATCACTTACTTGTGATAAGAAACACTATGTACCCTTAAGTTGGCTGTCTCCAATTGCCTTTTATACCCATAAACCGCACAATTCACAATTTTTGGTGTGCACTACCTCGCGACACGAAACGATAGCAAATGGCCGCGAAGTTACGAGTGAAGTAGTTTTATTATTCGTCTATGGTCAGTAAAGTCTTGTGACCAACAGAGGGGTATCCTGACCTTGCCAACTCCCGTTCTAGATACTCAAAGGACAGAACCATTAGAAGCGTTGCCGGAATGGTTGCCGGATATTTTTGGTTTGTTTCGGACTTTTTTCTCCCTTTATGGATCTTAAGCGGTATAGATAACTTGCCAAAAAATATTACTTATAGAATCCTCTACCTTACCTTAACTGTGTTCAAGAAAAATCTCAAGAAATATGTATTAGAGAATATTTCTGTAGAATAACCGAATATAAAAGTACATTAGATATTAAGAAAAACACATTTCTCTGTGAATGTATTATCATGTTCTTTGAGAAATAAATATCTTTAACCACATATCATGAACCTATGTTTTTAATGTCCATGCCACATACATTTTATTCATCATAATATTAATGCAAAGCAATAACCTAGTAGCTATAGCATGAACCCATGTATACTTATTAATAATGTTCACGCTTTAGATACACTATTTAAAAAAAATATATTTATCAAGGGATTTATGATTAAATTACTCTAGATTTTAGAAACCAAATTTCAGCATTGCAGTATTGACGAAGAAAAACTATAAAGTATGTAGGTATTGATTACTGGAAGACATTTCAGGACAAACAACGACACCTTGTGTAGTACTTACTGATACTGAGAGAAGTAAGTAGGTACCTATATCGGCTCGTTACGCCACCAGTAGCCAGGTATGACACGTCCGCACTCACTCGTGGCCTCCGTGCGACTGTCTACCCGCTACCCGTGAACCCGAGACAACGTTATCCCTGATCTAGCTCAAATACACAAACACTACATCCCTTTCTAATCATACTTTTATTTAAGAAATAGATAAATACAAGTTACTATTATTAACGTTCTCTTTCTGTTCACTTCAATTATTGAGTTCATTATTTTCTTCTTCGTTTTCATTCGTGACTTCCCATTGACCTTCTACTCTTTTCAGATGTATAACATGACATCTCAACCGTTGACCAGTTCTCACAAGTACATCTCCGCCTTCCGATTCTTCCACAATGTGCGGAGTAGATTTATAGTTCGCTGACAACTTAATTCCCCTCTCCATATCCTTAACATTATACTTTATCGCCTTCAGTAATTGTTGACTCCTCAGCCCTTCTCTTCCTATCGCTATATTCTTTTCCTCTCTCTATTGTATCTCTGTCTCTAACATGTGTTTCATCAATCTTCATGCAATAATATCATTGCTATCCTAACCCAAACATTACAAATGAATGAATTTTATAAGGTCACTGTCAAGAAAAACATCAGATTTCCCAGATAACTAGAGATTTACTTACCCCTTCTCCCGGGACGTGACATCTTGCTGGATGTACTTGACCTCACTGACGCCAATTCTAATTGCAACATTTTGGCGTAATTTTCTGAGTGCGATAGGGTTGGTCCACCAGTTCAAAGTCGCTCAGCGAGCTATGGAAAGAGCTATGCTCGGAGTTTCTCTGAAGGATAGGATTCGTAACGAATTCATCCGACAGAGAACTAAAGTCATCGACATAGCTCAGAGAATTAGCAAACTGAAGTGGCAGTGGGGAGTGCTGCCCCGTTCAACCCACAAAATTTCTACCCAATATTATTTTTCCCCCCTCTACCCAAAAGGTATGCCCCGTTCTACCCAGTCCAAAAATCTAAGTCACAGTGTATTCTAAACAGCACAGACACTTCTAATATTTATTAAAAGTCGAACTAACTGAAAATAGTATGGCACAAATTAACTTAAAATTTGTTGGTATAATATGGAGGTTATAGTTTATTATTCTTGTTTATGATCTCTTCAAACGAATGCACGTGCAATTCCTAGAATACGAAGACTTATTGTACAGTAGATAATCCAATCAACAATGGTAAGGACAACCATTGTTTTTTGGTATGTTCTCTCTTTCTGCTCTTTTTATCTTAACTCCCATTCTTGTCAGTAGTTCCTAGAGCTTCTAACAAAATGACTCCACGTTGTGATATTACGATAAATTTGCTAATACTAATGTTTATGGTCTCGTCAAACGAATGCACGTGCAATTCCTAGAATACGCAAACTTATTGTACAGTAGATAATCCAATCAACAACGTAAAGACTACCATTGTTTTTCTTATGTTTTGGGGTTTATTTATGTCTATCCTTTTCTTTTCACCCTTAGCTCTCTTTCTACTCTTTTTATTTTACCTGGCATTACTGTCAGTAGTTCCTTGACCTGCTAACCTAAAGGTTCTCATTGAATATGGCGGAAAACGAAACATCTCTAAGTTCGGATAGTGAGAACAATTTCTGTTTCATACAGGGCTTAATATAGTTTATATTGATTTGTTATTTATATTTTATTTAATCAATAGGATTTTATCTGTTAAAGTTTTCAATTTGTGATCTATTCAATATGATTTTGCATGACTGGTTTTAATAACCAATTTCAATTAATAAAAATTAGTACTTGTACCTAGGTTTCTGTTTATGTTTTAAATATTTGCTCTTAAAATCTGATTTTGAATGACTTGTTTGAATTACCTGCTATACCTAGATAACTTAGAAATTCGAAACTTTATATTTACCAATCGAACCTGATTGTAACCACTGTTGTACTATTTTTTATAATCTGTTTATTAGGCAACCTTTTTCATTATGGCCTGATATATGGTATTATAAGCTTAAATTAATAATGTAAACAAATATTGGACTGAAAATTATGTGAACAAGACTGATTTTATTAATAAAAATATTTCTAATAAGTATATCGTCAGTGAAGTTCTAACAGTGCGGATGTCAAAAGTGGCTACTTTACAGGAATCAAAAAAAAAGGTTTAAAATGATTCTAACTAACATCTGCGTAAAAGCTTTTGGATACATTTATTTTCAATCAATTCTTGGAAATAATGAAAGGCATAAACAAGCTCAAAATCTTTACCTTATGAATGATTTAGTGACTTACGTGATGTTTCTGTTATTTTACTCTGACTTACGTTATGTTCCTGACACAATGTTAGTAAGGCCTTAGATGTACCTAGATACTTTAAATAATAAAAATAAACTGATTAGGGGTGTTAAGTTTTTATTTAAGTATAATTAAACGTCCACAAAATAACTCTTTGTGTTTTTAAAACCTCTTAAAAAATGATTTATTATACTATGTAAAGCTGATTTACATTGAGTTAGTGACTGACGCCTAACTCAAGTCAGCACGGTACCTAAGGGTACCTATTGCTTCAATGTAAATCAGACATACTCAAAAATGTACTTACGAAACGAAAAAATCTAAACAATGAATAACAAAATTATAAGGTACCTGTATTTAAATCAAAATGAAATAGTAACTATTATTATCTGAACTCAGTCTTCAGTTGTTAGGCAGGTATTATCTTAACAGTCTATTCTAAGAGATCAATGAAGTAGGGAATCGTAGTAGCTGTGGCATTCCATAGAAATAACAGTTTTCAATTCTTGTAGGTGTTTCCATTTAGGTTCAGATATTTTTATGGAGACTTGGTGAAGTTTTGGCCTATTAGGCTTGCGTACTGGCATTACCACTCTGGGTTGTAGCCCTTCGGGGCTTATTTTATATTTGAATACGCCGCAAGGATTGTATTGACAATGTCGCATATTGGAAAGGCAAATAGATCTCTTGAAATTTTATCTTTTGCTCAATAGAACTGTGCACTGCATCACACTCCATCTGTGTGTGCCCTTTCTCCAAGATTTTTTGTTCTATTACAATGTCTTTAGTCATGGCTAGGTGTAAAATAGATTTCGCTAAGTAGACGTTCCTATTCTGAGCTGTACAGCCGTCAGAATATCAAATTATCGGCATGCATTTCTGCTGTAGCGCTTTTTTGAGGAAGTCTTTGATGCATGATGTAAACACTGAGGCAACCAGACCAGCATTGCTCTCATCAAACCAATAGCAGCTCTTCTCCTTACTGGCCAGCTTGTACCATGGTAAAGTTATGTACGCAGAGCTTAGTTTTAAAGTAAAGTGGCTCCAAATATTGTTTCGTTGCATAAGTGCGAAGGCATTTTTTGTCATGAACCAAAGAACTGCTTCAGAAATTGCAGGTCTTTTAAGTATTTAAACTTGATTAAAATACTTAGATTAATAAATACAAAACCTAAACACTACTTAACACACAAATAAGATGAAAGTATTGACCGAAAAACCAATAAAAATTGCAAATATTTACCTTTATTCAAAATTCACCAACGGATCACCTGTCGCTCGTCAAGTTTGCTAGGAAATAGCTGACTTACGCAATGTTTGCACCTCAAGTTGAGTTACGCAGTGTCACTATTTTTCAAATAACGCGATGTAATTGGTCGAATTTCTTCATTTCTATTGGTTAAAACGAAGCGCGCCATCGTTCTCTATCAAATGGCATTCAAATGTCAGAACCGTCCAAAAATGACTTTCGCACTGTTAGAACTTCACTGACGATATACCTTTTTTGTCTGGTGACCCTTCTGCTTCGTTGTTTCACTGTGTCATTTAACTGAATTTAAACAATAGAAATTTGGTATAAGTACGTTTGGGTAGAGAGGGGCACTAAAATTTTTGGTTTTGGGTAAAACGGAGCAAAATACCTATTGGGTAGAAATTTTGTGGGTTGAACGGGGCAGCACTCGCAGTGGGCCGGCCATATATCGATTAGGAGGACAGCATCTGTTTGACTTCTCTCGATCAAAGTACGATGTTATTATAAATATTCAAGGGTATTTATCGCGTTTTACCTATTTTTACGACGATTCAACAGGTTTACACTACCTCCACATATCGCGTCGTCCTCGCCCATACATCGCGAAGAACCGATAACCGCTGGGGTAAACGTGTTCTTGAGTGGAGACCGCGACTTGGTAAACGTAGTGTAGGACGACCTCCGGCCAGGTGGGATGACGATCTGCGAAAGACTGCTGGCAGATGCTGGATGCGACAAGCTGAAGACATTCCATATCCATTTATTAGGGATTACAGTGCGGAAGTATAGTAAGGTATAGTCCCCGCCCTAAGTTTAGGGTGATCCTTCCGAGCCTCTGACAATTTAGTTTTTAGCTGTGCCCGCAATGTACTCAGTGATCTGCCAATGTCAAGATATTGTTTTTTATAAGATAAATTATCTTTTTCAATATTTATTTTAAAGCTTAATTTACGGACTGAAATGTAAGTTTTTTTTTTGTTGTTACATACATCACCATCATAGCCATCACTTATCTCCACAAATCTATAGTTTGCATAATTTGTTATTAAAAGTTTTTTATCATTATTTAATTTATTAACATTCAATTAACAAAACCTATACATTTACAATAAAAAAGTTTGTCCCCTCAATAAATGCAAAACTTACATAAGCTAGTAAACAGAGAAAAGGGGTTTGAATCATTTGCCCCTAGAAGCAAGATCAAAATGTCCTGGTCACCAATTTTCGCTGCGTTATAGTTATTAAGAATCTCACTGTGGTCGATGGTTTTATCATGCCAAAAATGTCATAAATATTGTTGCATTTGTTTTGTCTATCCTTGATCATTTGCGTTGTTAGGTTACGGGCTTGTCAGTCTCCAAGCTGGTGCTGCCATCTGCCCTAACCGATGTCAAACTGTCATGCAATTCTTCGTCAAATCTTGTGTTGCTGCCTGTATCTGGGTTCTGGCTTGATGTTAGGTCTTCCTGAAAATTAATTCGCTGTCCAGTGTCTTTTTCCTTCGCCGGTGTCTCTCTGATTTCCAGTTCTTGTCCTTTGCTGGTGTTAATAGGCGAGAGGCGAGAAATATTCATCCGAATATTAGTGATTTTCTTCATTAATGTACCTACCACCTGGCCGTGGACTCATACTCTACACGCAAATGGAGCTTCATTTTTTTTTATTTGTATTTATTTACATATTGGACGAGGAATACGAGGAGAGATAGAAACATGTCCTGTTGTATTTTTTTTTTGTAATTTAATTTGACAGTTTCCTCTAACTTGGATTTCATTTTATCGAAGTGTGTGCGATATAGTCCAACCCTCAATGTTTCATTCACCAACACCAAAATTGAAGACAAAACTCGTTTATGATTAGAGCGTGCACGAATCTTAATAAAGTCTGCAAAGATAACGATAACGTTGACCCTCACTGCACAGCACAAGTGTGCATTCGGCGAGGCGGTTGCTTAGTAGCAAATTCTTTAACGACAATTAATAGTATGTACCTACCTATGTTAGTTTTACTTTTACACTTTTACCTAATATCTTATTACTTTGTATTGACGATTGTTTAATCAGTGTTTTTATTTTAGTTATTGTATGAATGCATAGCGAACCTTGTTTTTTTTTTTTGTCATTTAGCCGTGAAGGCCATTTATTAGCTCTTCCGTTGCTTAATTTTAGCCAACTATTTTGTATTTATATAAGCTGTAGGCCTTCCCCAAAAACAAATAAATAAATAAATCTCTTTTGATAAGCTACTACATGGTGAGCTTAGGTTCGCTATTTCCTCATGCGCTATACATAATTCATTTTGAAGCTCTAGTATCTGTTGCTTTAAATCGATGCTGTCGATGTTTCAGGAAGACTTTTCGTTGAAATTTCGAGTAGGCTTCCGTCGGCGATGGTAGTATTGAACTGTGTAATTTCAGAGTTTATTTCGGAAATATCCAGAAACGATTTTCTTCTATGCCTTCGTTCTGTAACATATTATGTGTCAGAGGCCATGTTTCCGAAATAATAATTAAGAACAAAAATACGATGCCCTCAGAGATATGAACCAGCTACACTAGTTTAATATTAATGAGTCGGGTACACTTTCCTCACGGCTATCAGTGTTTGAGATCATAGGTTGAAATTATCAAATGGTTGGTTTGTTCTATAACGGGAATGCTTCTGCTACTTACTGATAGATGGCTTTCGATCGATACTTATATCGATAGATTAAAAGACAGTTCAGTAACTGTTAATGTCACTGTCTTAAGGGCGATGTTGCTGTCAGAAACTGGGGTCGTTGACATCTTACGTTTGTTTCGAGGTTTTGCTTGAGTCAGCTGTCTAGAAATTGATTTTTATTTGTATTTCGATAATATCCGCGCACTATTACAGAACCATGTTTACCGTCGGAGAGAGTGAGACGAAGCCAACCAAGTTATGGACAACATAACCAACACGCTATGGTTTACATATACTTATGAAGGCCCATACTGCGTGCCTATGTACGACTCGTACAGCCTATACGGACGGTTTACAATTTTATGAAGGCTCGTTCTGCCTACCACACGTTAAACGCACAGTTTACATTATCTTGAAGGCCTGTACTGACTACAACACGCATTACGCACAGTTTACATTATCATGAAGGCCTGTACTGCCTACAACACGTTTTACGCACAGTTTACATTATCATGAAGGTCTGTACTGCCTACAACACGTTAAACGCACAGTTTACATTATCATGAAGGCCTGTACTGACTACAACACGCATTACGCACAGTTTACATTATCATGAAGGCCTGTACTGCCTACAACACGTTTTACGCACAGTTTACATTATCATGAAGGCCTGTACTGCCTACAACACGTATTACGCACAGTTTACATTATCATGAAGGCCTGTACTGCCTACAACACGTATTACGCACAGTTTACATTATCATGAAGGCCTGTACTGCCTACAACACGTATTACGCACAGTTTACATTATCGTGAAGGCCTGTACTGCCTACAACACGTATTACACACGGTTTTCATTTGTTATGAAGGCCCGTACTGCCTACGATTCTTTTACCTACATAGGTAATTTAATAATCTAGATTTTCTGAACTAAAATCAAGACGTTCAACAGACAAAACACTTGTTTAAATTAAGTTTACCTTAGTTGTTCGATCTTACTACAAGGTACTACAAGGCTAAATTCAACATTTAATTGTAGCTGGTAATAACTAGCATAAGTTGAATAATATATAGAACAATAACATTACAAAATATTTGCTGATAACTAGCATTGGGTAGCTTTTTCCTTGAGACTCGCACCGTCACTTATACCATCCTGATCGTACCAAAGAAAATAAAACCACTACGTTCTAGGTCGTACCTTCAGGTAAAGCCGACTTTACCTAAGGTATGTTAAGGTTTTGTATCAGTAGTTCTTACAAAAAAAGTTAAGACTCTGAAGCACAAAGAATCTTCCTTTGTGTTTAAATAGGACGCAAATAAATAAATATAACATGCTATTAATTATGTCCAGTTGCTAATCTGCCAGCTGAGAATCCGTTTAGCTGAGAAACTGTCCAGTTGCGAATCTGTCTTATTGCTACGGAGTGGTATATCTGATTACAGTAGGAAAAGTACAAAAGGAAGTACCTAAATGTACTATTTAATAACATTGCAAATCAGTAAAAACCATTTGCATAATTTTTTACCATTTCTATTCAATAAATACTCCACGGAACAGTTTACCTACTGATATTTGCGACGAAAATGCAAACTGGCACAATTAGCCTGCCTCATAGAATAAAGGAATAACATGGCATGGCGCGTTTATCAGTCAGCTTTGTTTATTTTGTGGATCACAAAGTTGCACTGTGTTATAAGGTAGGTCTTAAAAACAAACACTGTCTCAATAATTACGAATTATCCTCTTGTTATGAAAATAAACATTTCGTGTTGAATTATTATTCATCTTTGCTAATTTGTAATAGGTTCTACAAAATTATATAATACGTGAATAATTGACAACACTCAGTTATTTTATCTACTTATTTTCCTCTTTTAGATGAAAAAAATAACTAAGTACCTACCAGTTTATGTAGATACGAATTTGCACTAACCTTTTGACTCGTCGCCACATGTAGTACTTACTGATACTGAGAGAAGTAAGTAGGTACCTATATCGGCTCGTTACGCCACCAGTAGCCAGGTATGACACGTCCGCACTCACTCGTGGCCTCCGTGCGACTGTCTACCCGCTACCCGTGAACCCGAGACAACGTTATCCCTGATCTAGCTCAAATACACAAACACTACACCTTGCATATTATCTTATGTTTTTGAAAGTCGATTTTCGATCCACCACCGTGTGGTGTTGCCTCTGGTGTTGCGCGAGCTTAGACAAAGACCACAGAGTTATTATGTAAGGTATACTTTATCTATGGCAAAGACAAATGAACCACAGACTACCTAAGTACCTTCTCAGAAATGCGAACGAAACGCAAAAGTGCAGATTGCAGACTTTGCAGAAGTGAAGGAAAAAGAAACGTGAAAGGAACGCACGGCGCAAGAGAAAATAAAATACCTACTATTGGGTTGGACAGAGAATTGTAGCGAAATTAAATCAATTTATTTTAGAGAGAGATGCTAGGGTAGTGTGAAATAAAAAAGTGGAGAAACATTTTACAATATGCTAAAGGTAAGTCGTGTATAAATTGTTAGATTCCGTAAATTAATTTTCATAGCGACGGCGGCGTTGTATTGTATGCTTTTTCTCAGGATAAAGGACAAGTCACCTTCGAAGACAAATGGCCCTCAATGCGACCGATTGTTCTAAAACTGCTCAAGCAAGAAACAGTCACTCAAACGGAATGGCAGGATTTATTTGGTTCTGTGCATTCAGTGTGCTTGTGGGATGAAAGAGGACCCTACAAACTGAGAGACGCTCTGCAGCAGGATGTGATGATGTACATAAAGCAGGCGCAGGCACGGGTCCTAGCGCAGAGGGAGGACCAGGCACTCCTGAAAGCCTACATAGCTGAATGGGGAAAATTTTTTACTCAATGCAATTATTTGCCCACACCATTCCGGCAGTTGGAGAACTCAATAAACAATATTAGTAAAGGAGGGAGTTCTAATACATCTGCTCAAAAGAAAAATAATAACAACAATAATGAAGACAGCTTGGTGAGAAAACTCATGCTTGATTCATGGAATCAAAGTATTTTTATGGATATAAAGCAGAGATTACAAGATTCAGCCATGAAACTAGTACAAGCCGAAAGAAATGGTGAATCATTTGATTCTCAACTTGTTATTGGAGTGAGAGAGTCTTATGGTAAGAAAACATCACAAATCACCAATAGCTTACCACCTTACGTTTCATGCACTTTTCATGGTTTCAATCTTTCAAATTTTTTTATCCCCTATATGAGAACTTTCCTTTAACATTGCTTTACTTAGTTTTATGATTTAGATACATTTGAGTAGTTGTTTTATGGGAAGTGATGTAATGGTATAAGCACCAATTTTCCTGGGTATTGTAATGTAATGACACAGGTTTTTGTTTCAGTTAATTTATGCTCAAACTCTATTGACAAGTTGCAAATATACAGGGAGAATTTCGAGGCTGCTTACATGCAAGCAACTGAAGAATTCTACAAGCTAAAAGCATCTGAACATTTATCTGCAAATGGTGTTCAATCATACATGAAGTATGCTGATTTGCGACTCAAAGAAGAAGAGGCACGGGCTCATAGATATCTTGAGCCAGGCAGTGGAAGTGTGGCAGCACTAACACAATGCTGTGAGAAGGTGCTCATTGGTGAACACCTGTCAACACTTCTGGCTGAGAGTGCACCTCTCATAAAGGCAGATGAGACTGATAAGCTTCAACTTATGTTCCGTCTCTTAGATAGAGTGCCAGAAGGGGTCACGCCCGTCTTGAGAGACTTGGAAGCGCACATTGTCTCCGCAGGCTTGGCAGACATGGTGGCCTCAGCTGACATTATAACATCAGATTCAGAAAAGTATGTTGAGCGTTTGTTAGAACTCTTCAAACGGTTCAGTACTTTAGTGAAAGATGCATTCATAGATGATCCTCGTTTTTTGACTGCTAGGGATAAGGCCTATAAGTGTGTAGTGAATGACACCACAGTTTTCAAGCTAGAACTACCATCCTCAGCCCTGCTTCGAGGAACAAAAGGCACTGCACCTGAAAGTAAGTGCCCGGAGCTACTTGCTAACTACTGTGATATGTTGTTACGTAAAACTCCACTGAGCAAAAGATTGACAAGTGAGCAAATAGAATCTAGATTGAAGGATGTCTTGCTGGTTCTGAAATATATTGAGAACAAGGATGTATTTATGAGATACCACAAAGCTCACTTGACAAGAAGGTTGATTTTAGATTCAAGTGCAGATTCAGAAAAGGAAGAGGATATGGTTGAGTGGCTGCGTGAGGTAGGCATGCCAGCAGACTATGTCAACAAACTGGCTCGTATGTTCCAAGACATTAAAGTTAGTGAAGATCTCAACACTCAGTTCAGGGGAGAAACTACACGCCATGATGCGATTAACATAAAAATACTCAATGCTGGAGCATGGGCACGCGGATCTGAAAGAGTTACTGTAAGCCTTCCCCTAGAGTTAGAGGACTACATACCAGAAGTAGAAGAATTTTATAAGAAAAAGCATTCAGGTAGAAAATTGCAGTGGTATCATCACATGAGCAATGGTACCATTACTTTCGCAAACGCTGTGGGGCGATTTGATTTGGACGTGACTACTTTCCAAATGGCCGTTCTATTTGCGTGGAACCAGCGCCCGATGGAGAAAGTGACATACGAGAACTTGAGACTGGCGACTGAGCTTCCCGATCCTGAGTTGAGAAGGACTCTGTGGTCCTTAGTGGCGTTCCCGAAGCTAAAGAGACAGTTGTTGTCGTACGATCCACCAGTTCAGAATCCTAAAGATTTTACTGAAAATACAACATTTTGGGTGAACCAGGAGTTTGCCCTCGTCAAAAATGCAAAGCCGCAACGCAGGGGCAAGATCAACTTGATAGGAAGGCTGCAGCTTAGCACTGAGAGATCTCAACTGGAAGATAATCATTCCATTGTTCAACTTCGTATACTAAGAACTCAGGAAGCAATCATCAAAATTTTGAAGATGAGAAAACGCATTACCAACACTGCATTACAGGTAAAACTGCTTCAAATTAATAACACTTAAGTACCTTTCTCTGATGGTGTACTGTTCTAAACCAAAGTTTTTTTGTTTCAGAGTGAACTTGTGGAGATCTTGAAGAATATGTTCCTGCCATCAAAGAAAATGATAAAAGAGCAACTGGAGTGGCTTATCGAACACAAGTACATGCGGCGAGACGACGAAGATATCAATACATTCATCTACATGGCCTAGGAACAGAACAAACTGTAAAATAACTAAATCAAATAAATTATTTAATCTCATCAGCATTTGAAATTTCATGATTTCTTGTAGATTGCTTCTTTACACATGTTGTGAAATTTATCTAAGTAGTAGGAATTGAATCTATGTATTTTTATAAGGGTTAGATAATAGTCAGTATTATTTAATAATTGCTTTTTATTAAATACATAGTATAGATACAATAATGTATAAAAGTTAAAATATAACATTAATTCTTTGCTGGCTCTATAGTTTCACCTCCTTGGATTTGACCCCAGCCAATTAATCTGAAACAAATGAGATTAAAAATGAGTGTCCAAAAATAAAATGTGCATAATTCAAAACAAAGATAAGCACATCAAAATCATTGGTTATGTGCTGTGCTATAAAGAAAAAAGTCCTAAGCATACAGGCCTGTAGAGACTAACGCGGTAACGCTAACGCTAGCGCTAACGCTACGCAGAGCATTAGCGAAATCCGAATGGGTATCAATAACAATGCAAATCTCCTACCACTAAAATAATGACGGAATACCACCGACCACGCGAACTTACCGCTTTCTCTGGGTAGCGAATACCGCGTAGATCTGAATATAAATATATAGAGAACGAGGACACAGGCGTTCTGAGACGCGCGATCACGCCAGCGCAATTGCGCATTCTGACCAAAATTGAATTTTTTCAGAACGCTCATAAGTGAGCTATTTAATACCGCGTTCTGTGTGCTCGCTCTTAGGCTCTCGTTAGTTTCCTATGCTTTTCATTTGGTAGTTATTGGTAACTATTCGGATTATCGATATAATTCTGAATCCTCATTTTAATGAAAATATGAGACAGACTGAAGTTTGCTTCTACATTTATAGCAAACACGACAACGCAATTGAACCAATTATAGATTAGTAAGGTACTTACCGCCAGTGGTTTTCTACTCTTCTACTAAGGGCCACCTTTTCTCCAATCTCAGTGCATACAGGGTTGGTGAGCGCAATTTTTGCCAAATCGGCTTTGGTAGCAATCACTCTGCCTCCAGTACTGAGAGATCCAATGTTCACCAATAGCACCTGTAAAACAACATACAATCAACTCGTGAGTTCATTGTCACGTAAACTATCATGCGTTGATTTTTTATACCAGCCAATAAATAAATCGTAAATCGCAAAAATTTTGCAAAATCAGAAGCGCAGTGGGCGAAAGCCCACATGCGTAGCAAATTATTGGGATTCACAAAAGTTGTGCTATGTTGTCTACGATCTGGCGGTTTTCTAGGTAACTATCTGAAAAGTCCGCAAGCTCTGCTTACTACGTTTTGACGATTGTTTAATTTGCACATAAAAGATAGATAATGTTTTGCCAATTATCAAAGCATAATTTTTTGTTTGATATAATTACTCACCTCGTTCTTAGTTAGTTTCTGGACCTTGGCTGCCTTCTTGTCACCTTCTGTACGCACTCCGAGCAGACGTTTCAGTAGGTAGTAGGAAACCTCTAGTTTTACAAAGATTCCGGGCAATGCGCCGACTGCACCAAGCACCTGTAATTAAGATGTTCATATAGTTTTGAGAACAAACAAGTATATGATCCTGAACCTGATGGTATGTGAGAGCCCTCGACTATAAAGTTTAGCGTCATGTTGTCGAACTTAGAAATGTTTGTGAAAAAACCAGTAGTTAATTGAATATTATAAAAAAGCCGACTTGATCCCCGACGTTTAACTTTTTTTCGCAAAATGAGCCTTCAATGTAGCTAAGGATTCTCCCGGAATTTGGACGAGTGTTCTGATAACTTATTCACCTACACGCTAAGGCTTTTTTGATGGTTTAAAGCAATTTTGAGGGAGTAAATAGTGTGAAAACAGCAAAAATAAATGAAATATGAATTACTATGGCAATGCTAAGGTTACCTTAGCATTGCCATAGTAATTCATATTTCATCGCCAACACATTATGGTATGCTACCTTAGTAAGGTAGCATACCATAATGTGTTGGCGTGTGAAAAATGCTGAGCTGAGAACCTCAGTGCTTAACATCGGGTTTCAGGTATTGATGATATGTATACTTGCTAACACAGAAATTGGCAAACACTCATCGGAAGGTACAATTTGTGCAGACACAGCACAACTTGAAACGGTGACCTGATGAAAGTCGCAAGAAGACGTTCGATTTTTGGTAGCGCAAAACCGATCATTGTGGCGATCTTTAGGCCTAAGGCTGGTAAAGTGTTAAACTGTCGGCCCGAAACACCGTAGGTTCGGTCTTGATGCCGAGTAAAATTAGGGGCATTTAAGCATCCCCCGTGGGACCCTATTCTGCTATACTTCGCCTTCACTATGACAATGGTTTAATCACAGAATTACACACTTGGGTATTCTAACATAAATAAACTACAGATCACGCGTCAAGTGGCACAGTTGAAACCATGCCATCATACTTTCCATGCAGAAAGCACTACACATAATATCTAGACTTTATTTAATCTGTGGATTCTATGTTAGGATACTGTTACCATATTAAAGCAATTGGTTAGCTGAACTAGCTTCCTGGTTGGAGGTCTATGTTTGAATTTTTATTCTACATAATAATACTATATAATAGTAGGCTTTGCATATCATACAGCGCTGCATGTTCCCGCGGGTCAGCGGTTTACGTGGTGACGTGTATCCGCGGCCAATTACGTCCAGTCGCAAACAACTGTCTTTAAGACAAACGTCACGGTTTAGCCTCGCGACCTTACAATAACCTTTAAACTATTAAACCGTGAAACTTAAAACTCTATCGACAACATATAGGATTGTGAGGGACACCTATGCACCCTACAATAATAATTCTAAATCTAAGAGAGAGGTATTGTGCATTGTGACGACCTCTGTGGCGCAGTGGGCGAAGGTCCTCCTGCGACGCAGGAGATAGCGGATTCCCGCCTCGAAACAATTATTTGTACGCTCTGCAATTATTTGTTCAGGGTGTTCTGGTTGTTTTCTATACAAGACAATACACTTTATTGCACACCAAAAAAAAACAAATTTACAAAAACAGGAAAATAAAACTATGTATAATAAAAATATATATATACTCGTATATTATTATGTATATCAGTTATCAGTACCCATAACACAATGATAATGCTGTGCTGTGTGAATTGTCCAGCAAAAAAATAAAAATTCTCTATATAGCTCTGTACTGCACTGTAAAGTCGTGTCAGGAGGCGGGCGAATAGACTACGCCGCAGATTTTAAATTTTGTCGTCTGTTCGCTCAACTTGTCACTATTATACCTGTGTAATTGTACAATTACACAGGTATATGCAAATGGTATGTGCAAAATAAATGATGTTTTATTTTCTTTTCGATGTAATTACCTGGCCCACAAGTCTGTCGGCGCGGCACAACGTAGGCTCGATCTTGGTGCCGACTCCGATGAGCCCGCCGGGCACGGCGTATTGCAGCTCGTTCTGTTCCGCGAATAGAGAGACGATGCGAGAGAAGATCGGCTTGCAAGTTAACTTGCCGTCCGCGTCCTTGCTCACCAGACCGGGTCGTACCTGTGGGTTGCGATGATTAATTATTAATTTTATTGTACAAAGATTTTTGAAAGGTCTATTGTTCGGCTAAAAGTTTCATTTGCTTTCCGGAACATGAATATGTGGTGACTAAGTTTATAGTAAAGTAGTAGTGACTTTTGCGTTCTGCAATATAGCAAATTCATTCGTGCTCTTGAGTGGAGACCGCGACTCGGTAAACGTAGTGTAGGACGTCCTCCTGCCGGGTGGGATGACGATCTGCGAAAGATTGTTGGCAGATACTGGATGCGACAAGCTGAAGACAGGGCGCTATGGCGCTCATTAGGGGAGGCCTATGACCAGCAGTGGACTAATATAGGCTGATGATGATGATGATTCGTAAAGCAGAGTCCAATAAGTCACTCATCAACCCTTCGCCGCGAACACAAACATCTTTAATTAGGATTATAGAACATCGTATTTGTAATTTATGTTCTCGTATCTAATATGGAATACACACACAACTTCGATGATGATTGTGAATCTCTTCATTGAGTGTTCAGTCATCATTAACATCACCGTATAATAAGCATCATAGCTTATCCCGAGTTTGCTGCATACATCATTTGTCTACGTCTTTCTCAAGGTGCGAGGTATCTCGCATCTCGGCCTTGTTGACATCGAACGAATGGATCATGATCATATGCTGTATATAATAATTTTATTTATTAATTTATTTCAGGCAATATTAGTCTAGTACAGGATGGAAAATACTTAAAAACTAAGGCCCATATAAAATATTATACCTTAATCTAACATATGTACATAAAATAAACCTAATTACTAACACATCATCTTGGCGAAGTGTGTGACGCAATAAGTGCTACGACCGAATGAAGAATGTGAGGTCTCAAAACACATACTTCGATCTCCATGCCAACAGTCAGCACGCCTTGCAGTATAGAGCCGCCGGCGACACCTCACCGCATATTAAGACATTCTTGACATCTAATGAATGGATCAAGATCATATGCTGAATATGATGTGAGGTCTAAGAATACTTACTTCGATCTCCATGCCAACAGTCAGCACGCCTTGCAGTATAGACCCTCCGGCGACGCCACCTCGCAGGTCATCGACCTCGCAGCCCGGCTTGTTGACGTCGAACGAACGGATCACGATCATACGCGGCGGCGACGTGAAGTCTCGCAGCGGTACGGGGATCTTCTTTGTGATGTATTCACAGAGCACCTGAAAATATGTGACTTGGTAGGATGCTTGGGAGAGACCAACACACTTTAAAATAGTCATCATCATTATCATCATCTAAATATATGTATAATTGACTCCATTTGATGAATATGAATTGACTTAACCACAGAACCGTTATAGCTTCTGTAAAGTATTGTGCACCACGCTGATCGTCACGTTTTTAATATTATGTGAGGTTTTCTCATCGGTTTTCGATCATAGAAACAGTTATTCTCTTTGGCAAGATCGCCTGGGATGACCTGATAAAAGGCTATACTTTCTAGATTTAGTTCTTTCTTTCAAACACGCGCTCCTTGTTTTGTGGAGATAGGGATCAATATGGATCAAAAACATCAAAATTTCGGTTGGTTAGACCGATAACAACATACCTCAATGTTATACTTCAACTGCGCGGATATTGGCACGATAGGGGCGCCCTCCGCGACAGTTCCCTGCACGAACTTAACAATCTGTTCGTGCTGCTCCTTCGCCTGGCCTTCTTTCACCAGGTCGATCTTGTTCTGAAGGATGAGTATGTGTTTCAGTTTCATAATCTCGATCGCGGCCAAGTGTTCGCTGGTTTGCGGTTGGGGGCAGGATTCATTGCCTGGAAACAGATAATGCATGTTAAAGAGGGAAATGGTAGTTTTACGTCGCTTCAAGTAAGCTTTAACAAAATAATAAGGCTTGTCTGTTTTAAATCTACCAACCTACGACAACGCACAGACACGTTTAATTTTAAAAACCCGTATTTTTGCGTCGGGGGTAGTATACAATTTAGACATCAGCCGAACAAGTCCACCAAGGTCCTACAAGAGGGCTTTGTTACGATCTTCAGCGACCTTCGCCTTCGGTCCACCTCGTGAGGTGCCTGCTATACTGCATCTTACGGTACGTGGTCGCCATACGAGGGTCTTATGGCCCCAATACCCGTCGGTTCTCTGAGCTATGTGCCCTGTCCATTACCACTTTAGAACCGCAATTCTGTTGGTTATTGTGAGGATATCCTATTGTATTCAACCCTTGACCGTATGAGCAAAAATTACATGCTATGCAATCATCTAAAGAAACAAAAAGAATCGATCAAATTTCTTACCCGCAATAAGTAGCAGCGCGGCGTCCATTACCGCGGCACCGTTGAGCATGGTGGCCATAAGGATGTCGTGACCAGGGCAATCAACGAAGCTCACATGACGCACCAGTTGGAAACGACCGGTGCACGCGGGCCGAAGACAGGGGAAGTTGTCATCTTTACCGGAGCTCCCCGATATGTAACTGGTAGGCCTAGGGCATTTCGGGTTGTCGCATTTGTAGATTTTCGCGTTCGCGTAACCTGGTGAATGAATGGGGTGAATATTAAATATGGAGTCAGTCATATCAGCCTAATATAAATCTAAATCCATTTATGAACGCTTCCTCCGTAAAACGTTTCCCGTTTTACCTCTTCATCAAACAGTCCACAGCTGAACATATGCCTCCCTAATATTTACATCGTTCACTGTTAATATCTTGTGTACCACATATTTTATTAACTAAAACGGACTGTTGCTTATAAAAATTACAATTGAAAATAATATATTTTTTGAATATCTACTTAATCTGGATTGTTGTTTTAATTACTTATTTCTATATTTCTTATTAAAAACTGCAGATTATCCGTAACGCCAACAAAATGGCTCTGCCGCCCGAAGACTTGGTTGCTTGCCTGCTAGCAACCAACTCATGCTGAGGCAGAGGCATTTTGTGGCAATTGGGCATAATATTAATACTATTTTAATAATACGTTGTTTATTGTGGTACCTGTGTAAGTGTGCAAATGAATTACCTATTTTATTCTTAATTATTACTATTGGCAGGCGGATTGGTAATCGCAGTGGAGGCAACTAATATAGTAAATATAGATAGGTACAGAATTTGCTGCCCTTGCTCTCGTGGTCGGTAAAGAGATCAATCTGATATTAACATCTCGCATGGGATTGTATAGTGCATTATCTGCTTAACAAGACGCTAGAAATCTTCAAATAACAGAGTAGGGTCAATATAATGCTTGTTGCGTGCATACTATAAAGCTTCAGACTAGGGAAATATTGGCACGTTGAATGTTTATTAGCAATTGCGAAAGCTTATTTGACACGGCTAGTTCTAGTTGCTAGTGGGCTCTAATAACTAGAACATTTCTATGCTAGATAGAATGTAAGTACCTATTGTTAAACTGAAGATACTGAAAACGCTGATGCGTCTTCATTCATTCGTTAATTCTATTTTATGAATGTCATAAAAACAATGCGTGGTCCACCAACCGATACAGACGTCAACCGACAGGTTTATGTGTAATTGTTCGGTAATTGTGCTACAGATTGTATACTACTGTCCATCTTAGATTTATTGTGAAGTGATGCATCGATCGAATTAATTTCAAAGTTGATATGTCGTCATAATGACCATTGGTACACGTTTTCTTTGCTTTGCAAAGCCTGTACTGTAACTGTAAGCATGGCAGTTTTTGAATTGGTATAAATATAAATAAATAAAATAAAAATGTTTTATTTCAGACAATACATTTTCGAGTAGCTTAAAATTCAATAAACACATTATAAACAAAAATTTAATAAAATAGGCACTCTGATAATATAACTGAGACGAGGTTGATCATCAATCAAGGAAACAGCTTCCTCCATTGATCACCCTCCCCACCAGACTGGCGATGTTAGGCACTTAGCGACGGTTTTCAGGATGTTGTTGCGACTGTGCCGCATTCTGCGCATCAAGGACGCTGTCTTTTTCGGTTTATAGATTCTTTATTTCTCAAAGAACACACAATAGTTCATTTATATGAGAAAAACAAAACTTAACTAACTTTAAGTATGTAAAGTGTGGGGCAGTCGCAGCATCATCCGAAATATATTGTTGTAGTGGATTCGTAAGGTGTCTATCGATTTTTTATAGAAATAATGATGTATAGAAAAGAGAGATAGAAACAGAGGATCTTAAAATAATATCAGAATTTTAGTCCATAATTAATACTTTATTTCCTATCCATACAATCTAAATTTGCATTATAAATCTTCTTAAGACTACAGTAGGCACTTAATAGTAATTAATAACATTCTTAAATTATTATAATAACTAAGTAAAGGCACAATTTAGTACCTTATAGAAACATTAATATCAATAGATAAAATACAATAATGTACGATGTGGTGTAAGTAAACATAAAAAACCAAATTTGGATGTACAAATATGAAATTTTTTAAAGCAGTCCATTCAATACCATTTCTATTATAGCTAAACACTTACAACACTAGCCATTATTTCAAAAAAAAATTATCAGGATTTTGTAGTAATTAGAATTAGTATAAGATCAAGGCACTTTCTGTCTTAGAAATATAATGTGAATTAAAGTTTTTTCAAGTTAAATAACATGATTATGTGACATTTTGTGTATAGAATTAAGAATATCAACTAAAATAAGTGTCAGTGGAACTTCTAATGGAGAGGCAGTTTGCATAAAATTCTAACATATCAGGTTTTTAAAATAAACCTAGAATAGATACTTCCTGCACTTAACTGCACCGCACTTGCACTCAGTACGATTTCTCAGATTGGACATATTCTCTTGTTGAATTTCAAATCTGGTTTTTACAGGACTGGTGGAATCTGCGATGCCGGCATCAGACCCATGAGGTATTTTGATGTCGTTACTGTCGCTTGTGCTATCCCTACTCACAGTAGAGCTGCTGGTATCATTCTCGTCAATATCTCCACTCTTTTGTAAGTAGTCAAAACAAATCTCTTCACCGGCTTCGATATCGCGCGTAGCAAATAATGCAAGCATTGGCAGATTGGGGTCGAGGCAGTCTGCCCACACTGCCCAAACTCCGAGATTAGGATCGCAGGAATGGTTTATGAAGTGAGACACATTCCCTAAATTAGCTGCATCTACAACATAAGGGTTTTCGACAGAATTGAAGTCAAGATCAAAGAGATAGGTCAGACCGTTCGCGTCATACTCTCTGCCCCTTTTCTCGGCTTCCTCGAATGTTATTACTTCGCCGACATACTGGCAGATAAATTGACCTTGTTGTATTTTTTGCTCAGTTCTTACACCCCAGCCACAACCATTGGCAGTGCGAAATATTGTGAGTTTAACATAACGCCCATGTTGCACAACTCGATTGCTGCATTCATCAGAACATTTACATGCTTTGTTACATTCATAAATGGGGGTACCGGGTGCTACTCTAAGCCTTTTCTTTACCGTGTAACCATATAATCCTCCCTGCATACCACAACATGTCTTAGAACGGGTGTTGCAGGCTGTGCAGTCACAACCAATTGGGGGTTCATCGGGAATTTCGACACCTGCTCCTGGTATTGATTGGTTAATGTAGGTAAAATTTTCAGGTGGACCAGCCAAGTCAGCATTGTTTTCTACAACTAGCTTTTTGGATTTGTCTACCTGATTCATATGCTCCTCCCATTGCTTCAGTTTCATTAACTGACGACATCGTTTTCTAGTAAGAGTATAAAGCTGCAAAACTTCTCTGGTCTCCTGTACAAGATTAGTGGCATAAATATCACATACTTCAGGTAATGTGATCATTGAGATTAGTTTTACAGTAAGTAAATTTTTTAACTGTACTAGTTCAGTTTCTTGTACTTCATCAAGTCTACTGATCAGCTTTTCTTCACTAAGGAGGTCACCAAAAGACAGTTCCTTTGTGAGTTGTTCAATTTTTTCACAGTGTTTTACTTCTTCATTCACAAGAAACTCACTGAGAATTGCTGGACAATTATCAAGGTTTTCTATAGGCTCCCAGGTATTGTCATTGTGTGAATACCCTTTCCATTTGATATAGAATAGTTCTCTCCCTTCTTCATATTTCATTTTGACAATCCTTTCAATGATGTACTCCTCAGGTTCTCTAGTGTGTCTGCTCTTTTTTTGTTTTTTTGCAGCTGGCACTTCTTCTGGTTCTAGTGAAAGTCTCCTTTTCTTTGATCTCACAAATTTTTCAAAGAATAATTTTTCATTGTTTTCAGCGGCTCTTTCACGGTACAATTTAATAACTGATTCCGACACGCGCTCTGCAAAATACCATGTGATTTTATTACAATGAGGTCCAAAATGTAGGTAATATAAAATTGGATAATCAACTCAGATTTTAATGAATTTTAAACAATATTCACATGGTATCTTGTAGAGATGAAACGGATTAACTACAGCCTGATACAAAATAGTCATTCAATATTCGGCCAGATAATATCAAAAATTTACTTGCTAAGGTAATAAATAATAAGACTTAGAGATGAGGCCACATTATTTTATACCTAGAGGGTATAGAAATTAGGGCAACTACACTCTTATTACCTGAGCTGATAATCTCTTTTTGTAAGTTACACATAAAAATATATTTTTAGCTATCAAAATACATACCCAATTTGATGGTAATATTTCTTTCCAGTTCATTTTTGAATCTGACAGTTTGTACACCAGAGATCGCTTTCACAACAGTGGATTTGCCATGGGCTACATGCCCAATAGTACCAATGTTGATAGTGGCCTGCCTAGATATTACTTCAGGAGAAAGAGCAGACAGTTTTGTGACATCCTGAAATAAAAATTAATAAGCAAGTTATTATGCAGTCTCGGTAGATATTTAGTTTTGGTTTTTAACAGTAATTCATAAAAACCGGACTTGGAAGTAATTTTAGTTTCATAACTTAGCGTGTTGGAGGTTAGAAGTTTTATGACAATCTGTTCTAATTTTGTGAAATTATTATCATTAGTTATCATGTTTACTTGCAGCAAGGTTATTGGTAACATTATTGGCTTTATATAAAAGTACAATTGAACAAAAGAGAGAGTAGAAATAATAGGTATGTTCCACTCACCAATTTGGTTAGATCTTGCTGATGCAAGTTCGACTGAATACTTCGCCCTTCGTTCGTCGCCATAATTACAATCAAAGTAGCCTGTCTCTTTGTTCACAATGTATTTCTGTGTGAGAAATATGGATTTACCAATGGTTCAGTGCGTAAAACAACACAAATTCTTACATTTACAGAACGTAGGCAACCGCGAATCAACGAAATCAAAAATGATGGCGTGCGAAAAGAGTTGTCTTGTGCTAGTCACATTTAGTCGGTTTTGCGGAAATTACCGGTTTTTAATGTCAAAAATCACTGCATCGTCGTTTTGTTTTGATAAAACATTTAGAAATCTTTTGTTGGATTCTATAGCTGCTATCTAACTACTCAAAGGCTGCTATACATATATATATATATATACATATATATATATATATATATATGCTCATATTAATATTTATTTCAGAAAAAGTTGTGTGCTGTGGCAGTGGGCAAGAATTGACGAGACAATGTTACAGGAATGTTGGACGAACGAAATCACCGTCCCGGGGTGGTACAGAGCTGATTTGTCATTGACATCGTGTATCATATGCTGACAAGATGTCTGCGTTTTAAAGTCAATCTTACGAATAGTCGAATTTTGAGAATACATTATTCGTTATGTTACTCTAGTCGCTGTCACTGTCATTGTTCAATCTTTCATTTTCAGACATTTCCATGAACTGGACACTGGCAGAAAAGTGGCAAACCAGACACATATTGCCATTTGAAGAAGTCAAGTCTCCTTTCTTTCGCATTTGGGAAAAAATTGTATTGCTGTTTTTGTCTCGTTGCGGCAAAATATTTGGACAAATTCTAAATGATAGGATAGATGTAACACAGAACAACAGTTGTTCTGTGTTCTAGATAGACTTCAGTAAAACAAGGAGCTATAAATGTGAGCCAATCACTGGAAATAGACTTAAATCTCTCATTATCCCTTATAATGATAATCAGGAACGACGAAGTTCAAGAGCAAACGAAAAGATTACGTTTCAAGCCAATATCCAACGTCCAACACTCATCTGGTGATCTCAATATGGATAAAAGTATTAGAGAAACAAAATGTAAAGGTAATTTTTCGCTTATAAGCATGTACCTATTCAGTTTTTATATTTGCAAACACAAACCTCTCATTTTTGTCTCTAGATGGGGAGAAATCAGTTTCCCTGTTTGCATTTCTACATGTGGAGTTGACTCGGGGATATCTACTTGAACACGACGAAGAACGGTTTTCAGCACGCCGGGAAAAGGTGTACTCGTTCATAAAAATCCCACAAGAGCTAGAAAAGTTCATGGCCTATGGGTTCTTTCAGTGTGCTGATTCACTTTTGTTTGTTTATACTTTTTTGCCCCTCAGGTTTGTGATGGCATTTTGGTCATTCTTGAACAGACTATTTAGGAAATGCTTTGGGTAAGTCTATAAAGTGACTAAAACTAGTTCAATTTAACAGCCAAATGATACCTAACCATACCTTTAATAATTTCAGATTTACTGCACACCCAAGAAAGAAAGTTTTGCAACCAGCTGAAACTTGTGATGTATTAAAAGGCTTTATCTTATTGGTATGCAGTATTCTGATGTGCTATATTGATACAAATATGATGTATCATTTAGTGAAGAGCCAAAGTGTGATGAAGCTGTATATTTTCTACAATATGTTAGAAGTTGGAGATAGGCTTTTCTCTGCTTTTGGTCAAGACACTATTGATGCACTATTTTGGACAGCAACAGAACCAAGGGACAGAAGAAGAGAGCATTTGGGTGTCATTCCACATTTGCTATTTGCCATGATTTATGTGTGTATCCTTTTTGAGTCAACCTCAAACAGTTTTATTGAGCTTTTGTAATATCTTGGGTTCCGTTACGAATTTATGATTAAAAATCACACTACAGTACATAAATGATGTCATGTCATGATCACATAGATTTTCAGATTACACAAAGGTGCTATTATTATTAGTACGATTATTTAATTCCTGAATAAGTGTGATTTTTCTCACCTAATCGTTTTGTATAACTTGAATAACATTATGAGCAACTCAGTATTAAAATAACCCATCACCAAAATAGATTTGCATAACCCTGTTTCTATTTATCATTGACTAGTGACCCATACCGGCTTTGAACGGGTACAAAAACTTAAAGATTCTTTTTAAAGATCTAATTGTATATAGGGAAAGACAGACAGACAGACAGGGGGTAGCAATTTTCTTTTATACCATGTAGTGATTTTAATAATGTAACCTTAATTGAATTGCACAGTTCTTCACAGCTTATTAGTGTTGTTTCAAGCAACAACTCTGAATGTAGCATTTAATTCAAACAACAAAAGCTTGCTCATCATAATGATGTCAAACAATGTAAGTAGAAAAAAGAAGAACCTATTTTACTGTAGAAACTTTTTATTTTGACTGATCTATTGTGAATGTGAGAGGGATAACAAAGCAGTTATTTGGGCAGTGTACTGCACTGTAATGCAGAGTGATCACACCTAGAATTGCACTCCTAATGATGTTTCTTGTTTATGGATGAAATATACCAATGTTTTAGAGCTTGGTATGTTGAGCAACTATGAACTGTTTCTGTTGAAATACCCCCATATTTCAAGACAAAACAGCTCATAGTTCCTGCTCACAAAAATGAATATATGTAAGTAGTGTAGTGTTAGTCAACAAACTCTGTGGAGCGATGGGTGGAGGTCCGCCTGCGACGCAGGAGGTCGCGGGTTCGATTCCCACCTCAGGACAAATAAATGTACAATCTGCAGATATTTGTTCAGGCTGTTCAACAATCTTATATCATTGTAGTATATTTTTAATTATACAAAGAAAACTGACACTTTTTCTATCTATAATAAATAATACCTCTATGTAATAAAATGTATTAAGTATATCAGTCATCTAGTATCCAAAAGCTCAAGCTCTGCTTAGCGTGAACTGGATGATGATGTGTGGATTGCCCAGCATTATTTATTTATTATGTCACTACTGACCAGCTATTCAACAAAGTCTTGTTCACACCCAAAATACAATAAATTCCAACACAAATTTCTTTCAGTTTGTAGAACTAAAGGGCAGTGTATTCAAGAAGTTTGACAAGAACAACCTGTTCCAAGTATCCTGCAGTGATGTCCGGGAGAGATTGCACTTGTCCGTGCTACTGTTCATTGTGGTACTTCAAACTATGAAGGAGTATACATGGAAGGAAGACAGGTTCTGGATACTAGCTCCGGATTGTGTGCTGGTGCTCTCGTTTGAAGTGATCATTGACTGGGTGAAACATGCCTTTATTACTAGGTATTAATATATTATTTATTATTAGGGTAATGAGAATAATGTGTTTTCCATTTCCATAATCTCAAAGTCATATATTTAACGTATTTCAACTAGCGTTTAGCCACGGCTTCGAGAGGGTAGTTAAGAGTGTACCTTATGTAATTTTATAGTTAGAAATCGTTATTTATCTCAGAATCTGTGAAAGCTACCACCTTCATTTAGGTAAATGATAATTCGAACTTTTATTTTGGATTCCGTCTTTTCAAAAACACGATTGGTAAAAATTTTCTCGATACTTTTATTTTTTGGAAAATACATGTTTTGCACACATTTTGCTATTTATCTCAGGAACCACCTCATTTTTTTGTTGGATTTTTGTTTTGTCAAGAAACGTAGTAGAATTTCTTCGTTTTCGTCTTTTTAATTTTTCGATTAGTTGTGTAAATAACTTGTAATTAGGCATAACAGTTTTGGAAATATAAAATACGGAGCACGTCTATCGCTCTGTGCTTCTCACTCATACGAAAATCATATCTTGTCATTCTGCTCGAAATTTGAATTTTGGCTGAGGTACGGCACGCTCTTAATAAAAATTTCAAAAATAAAAGTAACACACATTGGCTTACATTATTGAAGATTTAATATGGAACCCTAACCCTAAAATTTTGAAAATATTTTATATATTTCTTCAGGTATAATGTAGGGTTGTAATGTTGAACCTAATAAATTTGAGCCTAATAAATTCAAACAATCAAATCTTTACTCTTTATAATATTAGTGTAGAAAATTATTACAAACAAATTTATAACTAGTACATATTTAACTAGTAATTATTGTAACTAGTATTCTAATACAAACAAATTATAAATATAGTTATATGATAAGGTTTGCTGGATGAGAACTCTTTTTAGAGTTAAGCTTGCCTTTGCCATCTTAAAGATTTTTTGTATATAATATTATCGTGCAATAAAGAATTAAGTTACTAAAGTTAAGTTATAACTAGTATTTACAATTGAAACAATTGAGCCAACTGCAGTCTGTTGCAAACAATCTCATCAATTATATCATTTAACATTACTTAACTTACTTATAGGTAATTAGTTTTTGCAGATTTTACATTTTCCTTTGCAGATTCAATGAAATTCCGTACGGAGTTTACAGAGAGTACACAGTGAGCTTAGCGTATGATGTTGCACAGACAAGACAGAAGTACGCTTTCAGTGATCATTCAGACTTAGTAGCCAGGCGAATGGGGTTCATCCCACTGCCGCTGGGTGTTGTTATCACAAGAGTTTTGGTACATGCTGTTAAAGTTGATGGGTATGTATTTTCCAAATATTAATGATTTAGTTTATCAAAGGCGGTTTTCTCAATATTAATGATTTAGTTTATCAAAGAGGGTCCCATAACCTATTCAAATGAATATCAATGTTTGCTTTAGAATGCTTTAGAAGGTGTATAATTTAATTTGATGTCTCAGTTCCTGGCAAAAATATCGTTACCACACATTCATTGTTTATGTGTATATAAGTTTGGATTTTTAACAGCTCTTGTCGTCAAAACTAGTCGATCGGCCTGAAATTGTAAGTTTTGGTTTGTATGTTGAGGTACCTGTACCTCTCAGAAGTACTTACGCAACTGCCAAACACAAAATAATAACACCATGTTTAGTAAAATAATATATTATATAGGATGTATAGTTCGCGTCACGTAAAAAGAACGCTGGCGTGAACCTGCGCAGTAGGCGATTTATACGTCTATACGTATAAATCGCCTTCTGCGATATATTTATTTGCTAACATATATTTTTTTCAGATTGGCTGCTATTTTGCTGATACTCCTTGCTTATTTATGCCTTATAACTGTAAGAGTGCTAGTATCCATAGTTATACTAGGCAAGGCCTGCGATTTGATCACACAACATCAGGCAGAAAAGAATGAGAGTCATCATACTACTCCCAAAAGGTTGGTACTTTTTGGTCAATTAAGGCACATTGAGAATTATTTTTTGAAGGTTTGGACAGGATAATGAACAGTACATTATTGTGTTGATTACAAAGTTAAAATTGAAATTCCCTTAAAGTCCTACGTGCAATGCGTGTTGTTGGATGATCCACATAAAACCTTCATGTAAACCTGAACTCATATCCAATTCCCCTAAAGTCCATTCCGTATTAAACTTTCGTAAGGTCAGTCGTAAAGTCCAGCAAATAAAAAATACATGTTTTAATTTTTAGGGAACCAAAGGAACCGTTGACGAAAGACAGTGCTCATATTCAAAAATCACCGGACATTGAAACAGTGTCCCCTAAGAAACCACAGCTCAAATTTGTTATACCAGAAGACGTCACTATGGTAAGTTGAGTACATAATAAACTCTAGTTTTCAATAACCACTATTGTATCCATATCGTATCGTATCGTATTGTAATTTTGCCTAAGGGAGCTTTGCTATTGGCACGAAGTGCAGCGGAACAATAGACAAATGTATTATTTTTAATTTTATATTTTGTTTTCAACAGTCAGCGCAATTGTTTCAATTGTAAATAATATTTTTAAATTGAAAAAACAAAGTATAACTAGTACATACGTCATAATAGTCATATGTACTAGTTCTACCTTGGTTCTTTAATTTGTTATTTCGTTTGCTAATAAAGGTTTTAACATTTTATTCTTAAAATCATCAATTGGATTGTATGTATCTAGAAGACTAATAAAGCGTCAGTCAAGTTAGCAGTCACACCATGGAATTAGGTGGTTTCAATTTGAGCTTTCCTAATTTTATTTATAAATACTCCTAATGAGCACCATACCACCAGGTGGCAATCTGCGAAAGACTACTGGCAGATGCTGGATGAGTCAAGCTGAAGACAAGGCGCTATGGCGCTCATAAGGGGGGAGGAGTCTATGTCCAGCAGAGGACTGATGTGGGTTGATGATGATGAGCACCACGATAGCGCGCTGTGCTCAGATTGCCGCATCCATAATCTGCAGTCTTTTAGGACCACTTTAGGGAAAGATTCTGGAGTTAAAACCTGTAAACCGTTTCAGGTCGAACCACTAGTCGACGCGTCTGTGGGTGCAGCAGCGATATTCTCCAACAGTGCCATAGATCTGAACGGAGTGTGCTATCTAAACGACAAGATGAACGCGCAGATAAAACAAGAGACTGGGGATTACTTGGAGCAGGAACAGGTATATTAAAGAATATTTATCGGGTATTTATCGCGTACCTTTTGTTTTATTTTCCTCTACGTTCCCATCGCGCTGCAGCGATCGTGGTCACGTGGCGACTGGTGCAAAATATTCGCGATATTCTCTAATATGTCAACAAATTGTGAAAGTTTAAACAGGTAATCATTATCTATACGATAAATAAGGAGGTTTTGATATAAGTTGTGGTGAGTTGAATATAATATAGAAGCATAGTCAAACACATTCCACTTATTTATTTGGAGGAAAGAGAAAAAAGGTTGCCATTACAGAAAAATGTTCAAAATAATTGTTGCCATAGCTGTCAATAATAAAGCTAATAATACACGAAGTATTTAAAAAGCTAATTATTAGCTAATTTAAGAAAATAAGACGATTTTTTCTGCCTTATTCTGTTTTGCAGCTCTTGCTAGCATTTTAAAGCTTTTCGGCCATGGCGGCTAGTCTCAACGAAAACTAGCCATGTGCGCTGAAATTAATATATTATAGTGCAGAAATGCGTAAACACAGTGCATTCTCTATTCGACACACCCTTAGTCGTATCATGCATACTGGAATTATGGAAAATAAATATACTAATTATACAGAAAAGGACTTTATTTTTCCGGAAAAATCGCACACGAAGCGACGACGACCAGAATTTAGTTCATAATTTGTATCTCTGTTTTCTTACCAGGTGGACTTAAGTCGAAGCGCGCCTGACATAAAAGTAGCTGCAAACGAAAAAGTGGAATCAGATGAAAGACCGCGATCTCCCGACGCGGACGGCCTCAAACGACGATCCGAGTCGGAACCTAACTTGGTGAAGGCTGAGGAACATTATGAGGAGACCACATAGCACGGTAGCTGCACCAGCGGCTCTATTGTCTAGCTCAACTGGTAATCGTAATCGGCTTCAGTTTGACATTTCAAACCTAGCCTGGACTTCAATTGTCACTTTCGTATTGTGTAAATAGCTAAAACCGAAGACCAGTTGAATACTTTAGACAATACCGACAACATTCTGACTGGGTCTACAACTGGTAATCAATTTGAAGTTCACTGGTAATGGATTTCAAGTTAGACAATAAGGCTGCAGTTTACTTAGGCCTAAATAAAATTATAGTCGAACGCTGAGCGGAACTGTATGATTGATCTATTTATTACTTCGTCTAGATTGAGTCTTAGGTCGGTTTTGAAATTGGAAGAATTTTGGCAGTGAGAAATTCGGTTAAAATTTGCAGAAATATTGAAAAATCTGAGAAAAATATCACATAATATGTGATAGTGTAAAATATAACAGAATATGTGATATTTTTCAACATATTATCTATGTTACAGAATGTATCAAACATTAAGACAAACTTAAATTATAATTCGGAATTGGAACGTAAAAAAGTGCTGTTATGGTTATTTGAGCTCAGTTAGTTATATTTATGGTTCATAATCCAGATGGTTAGTTAGTTTTTTTAATATAAATTTTTGGAGGTAGTACGTCTATTGTCTTTTGGCGCCAAAAGCGCCTTACTTTTTCTCGCCGCAAACACAGCCATTCATATGCAAACTCTAAAAGGGGTTTACTTTTACTCTCTAAAAACGTATCCTTGAGAAATAAAAGTATTTAATACATAATAATAGGTACAATATGACATGCGTGCTTTTCAATACAATGTGCATTGGGCGAACAAAGATTTTAGGAAGATATATGTATTTTTCTCCATATTCTAGGCAGGTCAATGCTAAGAAAAGAATGCAAGTCATGATTGTATTAAAGATTAATTATCTATCACTAGCCCATTAAAACAAATGCATAAAATGTCTACTGTACGAGTGTATAAGATGTGTTTTTTTATTAAAACAAGTTTATATTTCTCATGTGAATATTTTAAGACATTAGATAAAAAATTAAGACTGATAAGACTTGGGTGCTTGTTTAAAGTCATAGTCCCCATACTAATTAAATCAATAAAAAGTCATTTTGTAATATTTAGTCATCGACTGCACATAAGGCATTAAAGCTTGTAATTAACTATCTTCATAGCATTGGAAATATTTTTTTAATTCACAACAGGATTTTCGGTTCACTTGTGAATACTAAATAGTCGTAAAAATAAACACTAACGTCTAATTATTATAAATAAACCTTATCTGAAAATACTTGATTTTGCAAAAGCTTAGCAACTAAAATGAGAACCATCGACAATTTATAAAAATATTGATTAAATTGAGCCTAATATGTATGTTGGTCATGTAAATTAATTGGAATATAGGGTAAGTGTCTATGTTTTTTTCTACATAATATATGAGTGGTAGATAAAGAATAGTCTGGCATGTATATTATTGTAGTTTGCCTTTACAAAAGCTGGTGGTGACATACTGTAGATTTAGAATGTAGATTTAAACACAATACATTACATTTACATAAATATTGTAACGCCAGAAAGTATCTTATTGTTTTTTGTGTCAGATGTTGTAATGTTTATTATATGCACCGCATAGTTATTTATTTTTATATATTTATGTTGTGTCTTCGACTTATTATGACTGAAAAATATGTTTTTTTAAGATCCGCATACCGTTACCTTAAGAAGTGACGTTGATTTGTTTTTCTTTGTTCTATTTATTGAAGTCTATGTAGCTGTTAATTTGCTATTAATATATATAGAAATACAATAATGTGCGTTATTAAATAATATATAAAAATTGTATGTCATTTGTATTGCCTATTGCGTCTACCTGAGTGGATGTAAACTAATCAAAATTGTCCAGTTACAAACAAATTTGATTACATATTTTTCAGCAAATTCTCCTTGTGGCAGATTATATTCTATTTTAGTTGTTGATTACATATTTTACATGATTTTTTATATTTTCGTATATGAAACAAGTTAGCTATAAAAGCTAAAAGTACTCGTAATAATAATAAAACACAGTCCATGAACTATAATTTATATTTCGTTCCTATGCCTTAAGTTTACTTATATATTGTTGTTTGTGACAAAAAGGTGCCTAAGCACTGTGTTTTCTAAAATCTGCAATAAAATTGACAAAAAACAAAGTTGTTTCAATATATTGTTTTAAAAAGTTTAAATATTACAACTCTTTTATTGGATCAAGGTCTAAGTACCTACTGATAAACTATGTCTGTATATTACTGCCATATACTCAGTTATTAATATATATAATAAATAAATAATGCTGGACAATCCACACAACATCATCTAGTCCCAAGCTAAGCAGAGTGTGTTATGGGTACTAGACGACTGATATACGTACCTAATACAATATACCTATTACGTAGATAGATATTATTTAATTATACATAGAAACGGACGACTATTACACCCTGAACAAATATCTGCAGATCGTACAAATATTTGTCCCGAGGTGGGAATCAAACCCGCAACCTCATGCGTCGCAGGCGGACCTTCGCCAACTGCGAACTGCGCCTCAGATCATGTTGGATATTATGTGCAGAGGACCGTCTGGTGTTGCGATGTCTTGTCTGGTACAGCGTTGTAAGTGTTATGTTATGTTTTCTTCGTTACTTTGGGATTCGGGAAAATTATAACACAATAATTTTTCAACAATTTGTATTTTGCACCTTAGGTGAATAAAAATTTTCTTTTCACTTATATACACATTAATTCCAAATTTAGAAGTGTATTTACAAATATATTATTTAAATAGAATTTAGTAAAAATTAGTGAGATTTAACGATAGTTACCTACTTAAAAACTATACCGTATTTTAGAACATCAACAATCTTTCACACTGGTGAAATACATAAGACAGCTTAAATTTAATCATCCTTGTACATCTACACAAAATTCATTTCATACTATTTTTACCTTTCGGTGATCGTTTAAACTTGATTCCGTGCGTATTTACGCGAAATGTTGGATGGGTTGCGTGGCAATAAACACGTTTACCTTCTAATCAGACCAACCTATATGACTAGCGAACTCCAAAATTCTTTTGAAACGATAGCTGAATAAAAAGTTAAATGACATTACAATTTTGAATTTTAAGGTGTAGTCATAAAGCTTGGTCTTCTGTACACAAAGTAATCTCAAGAACAGAATATTAACAATGTAAAGATGCGAACCTAGCACGCAGGGCATCATCGGCCGCGTAACACGTATGTAACTAGAAAACCGTATAACAACGTTAACGCGATGCAACATTACGTAAAATGTGTAACTTGTAAGAATTTAGTCTTTTCCGTTTCAATTGTCACACGATTGTATAATGAATACGCATTTAATCCTATCTACGCTAGCCTTGTCTACCGGAGACTTCGTCTCTTCCATAACAGTTAAAACATTTTAAACTCGCTCGACACTTGTTATATCTACGGGAGGCTTCACTGCCTGTTTACAACGAGTGTGTGGGTGACGTCATGCCTAGCAAAGCTATGCACTCACTGACGGTAATTGTGATACTAAAGTGCTTTTTCCCTATACCTACTTAAGATCCTCCAACATAAATTGAACCATGCGCTCCTTTTTATTTGATGATTTTCAAGCGCAAACGCAATTATTGTCAGATATCTTAAATTCTTACTGACCGATATTACTGAAAGGCCGACCCTGTTGTGTTTACCCCTGCTTGTTAGTGACTCATATAATCATTGAATAACTGCTCCAATTTTTCTCCGAAGTTCATTCAATACCTACATTAATTTCGTTTTATAATTCTAAATTGTAAAATTATGATGAAATTCACACTCATTATATCCTAGTGAAAACACCAAATCCTATTACAATGATTATCAATATTGAAGGCCATTTATCGAACTTATTCATTACTTTACAGCAATGTATCGTACTTATTCTACGACATATTTGTGCATGCAAATCTTATGTAAGCTCTTAAGAAAAATTACAAATTGGTTTCTTAAGCGCACACGCATATAAGTAAAAGATGTGAATTTTGGAACAAGCCTCCAAACAATGTTGACCTTCTTTTTTTGCAAATTTACAAACACGAGTTAAGAAACGTGTGAAATTGTTTTACATAATGAATAACAACTTTAAAAAGTGTAAAATGTTTCAATATTAAGTGATTGGTCACCTGAACTTTGAATTTTAAATTGCGCAACATCTTCATCACAGATATTAAAAGTTTAGAGAAATGATCTTATATGTATTTCATAATTATATCTACACAAAACTTATGAGTATTATAAATAAAGGGCTTTACTACACTTGAAAATAATTAATAATGATTAAGAGATCATATTTTAATGCTATTACTAAAACTTTTACTAGATTTATATTAGTCTATTATTAATACGCACGTTACAAAAATATATGCCACTGGGAAACACGTATCGAAGTGAATAGACTGAACAAGTGCATTGAAGAGAGCAACCCAAAACTACTATCACGAAAAAACAAGTTAGCAAAGATCTACCCCATCTTAAAAAGCAGAATTGAGCAAAATTTAGTTAAATTAAATCTTTTGAGCAAGAGAAGATGACAGCAGCTGTCGAAACATAAATAATAAGAATATTTTATAGTAACGATAGATAAAAATCTCATAAACATACATAGTCGACATTCTCACATTTAAATTATATAATTCGACTAGAAATATAGTTTAACGAAATAGTTAGTTATCACTTAATCAGCAGTCGTGTTACACTTAGATATAACTTTTTGTAAATAAAATTGCAGTGGCACGTTTAAAGTTAAATTAATGGCACAGTTTCACGTTAGTTACGTCAAATATAAGAATTAAATTATTTATTACCTACTCATAGTCTTCGAAGGTATACCTTCACGTTCATATTCACATACATCGATAAAAATTAGTTCGTTAATTTGAAGAAATTTTAGTCTGTCACATCGAAAAATTTATCGATGTAACTCATCACTACGTAATGCACTTATTGTTTAAACTTATCGACATCTTTTGCAAGGAATGCCAGCCGTCGAGCTTAGTAGACTGCTAGCTTCCGTCGAAGATATGTGTTCTCAACACGTCTCGTGGACGAAGTGACAGTGATCTACGCATCCAATCACTGCCGATCAGAATCCTATACCCAAACCTACCGACGACGCATACATTAGGCCTCATGCTACTGTTTGTTCCCAGTCGAGTTCCGTCAATTAATCTATCTAATTAAATAAATACATCGAGTAGATCGACACCTACAGTAGTTTTACAAATATGTATAAAAAGATATATATATATAAATTTCAGTGAATTTACAAAATGTAGAGTTAATAAAGCTTCGTTAAAGACAATCCATTTACACTTACACTTATATGCGATGAAATTATTCGATAACTTCAACGTGAAAACATGAAAGTCAAACTAGTCCTGTTCACAATTCACTGAGAGCGCGGCTAGAGCGAGGCATGCGAGTGCGGGTCGTGGTGCGAGGGCGGGCCGCCGCCGCCGCCGCCGCCGCGCTCGCGCTTCAGCCGCTGCTTCAGGTGGACCTTCGCGTGTCGCTTCTTCTCGTCGGAGCGCGCGAACTTGCGGCCGCACACGTCGCACGCGAACGGCTTCTCGCCCGTGTGCGTGCGCACGTGCGTCGTCAGGTGATCCGATCGGCTGAAGGAGCGCATGCAGATCCGGCACTGGAACGGCTTCTGGCCCGTGTGGATGCGGATGTGCCGCGTCAGCTCGTCCGACCGCGAGAACCGCCGGTCGCAGCCGTCCACGGGGCACGCGTACGGCCGCTCGTGCACGGGCGTCTTGCTCGGCCGGTTGGGGTACTTGCGCGGCTTGACCGCCACCAGGCGCAGCGGCTGCGCGCTCTGCTGGTACACCTGCGAGAGGATCTCGTGCCCTTTGCTCGTGGAAGGGTTGTACTCTGCGAGTTGCACCGCGCGCGCGTCCGCGGATGTGCCCGGCGCCGCGGGGCTGGGGTAGGGCTCGCGTTTGGGCAGGCCGGAGGGGCCCGGGGTGGGCTGAGGGGGGCTCGCATACTCCTGCGTCTCCCAGGAGTGCTGCTGCTGCTGCGGCGGCGGGCGGTACTCGCAGTGCTGCGGCGGCGGGCAGTTCTGCTGCGGGGGACAGTATCCCTGGCACTCGGGGGGCAGAAGGTCTACGCGCTCCTCGTACTCCTGCTGGAAGTACTTGTCGACGGCGCCGGGACCGGGGCCGGGCGGCAGCAGCCACTGCAGCGGCGGCGAGGGCGCGCGCTTGCCTCCGCCGACGCTAGGTCCGTAGAGGGACGCGCTGGCGCTGGACGCGTTGCTTGCGTCCTCGGCGCGCGCGCCTGGGGACAGGGACGCCTCGTGTTTGTGCCGCCGCGGCGAACATGTTAACGACAACTCATCGCCTGGTAGTGTACCTGCAACAATCATGTTTTTGTTTAAAACTTACAGAAACTTCAAAAAAAAAAAAATACTTAAAATTAGCGACTATTAATTCGTGTTATCCTAAATTGCTTATCGCTTTAAAAGCAGATTACTTTGAACTATTAATTTTCGCGCATGCGCTGTATTGTTTCGTTTAGCGGAAGGCACGAGATAAGTCCGTCGGAAGCAGATAGTCGGCTATCATGGCACATGGCGTTCAATGTGCAGCGTTTCTAACTATGTAGGTATTCTAGAATAGGTAGTATTTACATTGTACCTACTAGGTAACTGCGCGTCGTAAAATTTATTAAATAATAGTAAAAATCGTTATTAAGTGGTTTAAATGTTCAAAATCGACATAATTTTCGATAATTTTTTTTTATGATTTGTAGGTACCAATCTTAAAAAAATAGTGCAAATTTGCGAGTTAAATGTTATTTACCAATTACCCTAACAGAAAAGTTCAATATTATTAAATTCATAAAAATTTAAGTAACATAACTATTGTATTTCTTGCCTACTTTGAGATTTATTATGAATAACAAACAAAATAAAGAGCTTTCAAGTAGAATTTACAAATTTAATTTGTATTGTTAAAACTATGAAAATTAAATTTTCAGGTAATTTAAAAAGAAGTTACTATATAAATTGATAAAAAGCCTTGAAATTTTTTCATAAATGCTAGATCGCATAAAAAGAAAATGTTTTTACTCTACATTATTAAATCACAAGGTTTTATATGACGAAATTGATCATGAACAAAAAATAATTTAGTAAAAAAGAAAAATAAATTAATAATAATGTTAGACGATGTCTTTAGCTATTGAAGTACGGTCAGTAGAGAACTAAACTGCAAATCATGAATCATAGAGTCGACGTCAGCAGTAAAACATTTTGGCATAAAGTTCTGTTGTTTATATCTGAGTAAACTAGGCAAGAAAAACATCATTTAAATATATATAACCTAGCACAGCTATGATACAAATAAAAATCATTGTCAAATCAAGGAGTAAATGTAAAAACCTTCACAACATACCAGAATAGGTATTATTATTCAAGCCTGGGATATAGGTAGGTAAATATTAAACGTCAACCGAATTTTGGAATTTTCAGAAAAATAAAACTATTTGTTCCTAAACTACCACTTTTAACACTGCTTGGGTAACTTGGGATCGTTTGACGAAAGGCGACGGGGCGGCGGCGCGGAGTTTTCATGAAATTTAATTCAGGTTCACGTATCGATCCGACCATATGACACCGGGTGAACTTTCCATTTCACTTTAAGGAACACTGATACCGATTACGTCACAACAACCCTTCATTATGAATGGCAGCGGACACCCGGAACGTTTTAACGATACGAAACACTTTTTACAAATCGAATTTTAAAAAACTTAGAGCGCATTGTTTATTTACAACGTTATCGGTCAGCGGCCGGCGCGGGGTGAACCCGCCTACGGTAGTCCGGGTCACACACCTGATATCGGCGGGGGTTCGAGCAGGCTGGGGAAGAAGGCGGGCAGATCCGAGGTGCTGACGGGCGTGTTGAGGTCCGCGGGCATCTGGCCCAGCGAGGGCAGCGGTGCCGGCTTCAGCGCGCAGTCGAAGCCGAGCGCGCCCATGTCGGCCAGCGAGAGCAGGTGCGGCCCGGGCGGGTGCTCCGCGTCCGTGCCCATCCCGTCCGGCACCACCTGCTCCTCGGCCCACGGCCCGAGCGGAATTACGAACAGCGCCAGCGTGGAAACGGCCTCTCGCGCGGCTGTGCGAAGGGGACTGGCGCCGCGCGACCCCGCACCGCACTTTTATCAATGGACCACCGGTCCCATATTCGGTAGCGGCGCGCGCATCTCCGCCAATCGCGCGTCTCGTTGCCCCCCCAGAGCTGACGTCACCGCCCGACGCCGCCCACCGCCCGCGCCGCCCCGGCGACCCGCCACCCCACCACCCCGCGCCTGGCGCGTGCCCTGGCTTCGTCGTCGGCCGCGGAGCCTGCGACAGCCTTCGATGCGGTCGCGTAGCACCTCCGACCGACCGACGACGACGTTCGCTCGCTCGCTACAAAGTAGATTGCTTTGCTGCGTTCGAAGTTCGAACATTTGAACTCTGAACTTCGCTGCATTTAGTTCGACGTTTTGAGTGAGCAATTTATTAACGCTACTTTTATGTTGCTTGATTTTATAGCTGAGTTTTATAAAATAAATTGAAATGCTTTTCACATTTAGTTTCTTTTTATGTTTTGTAATAATGATGACGTTTATCATATAAATGTTTTCAATATCGTCGAAATGTAGAGCACAAACTTTAGTTAGTCTTATTTTTGGGTAAGTAGGTTAAAGGGTTTTTAATCATATGGGTTGTTTGCTAAATACATATTATATGACCTAAATATTTTGTAGGTAATATAAATATTAATAAAAGGTATTTTGATACAATACACAATAGACGGGGCTTCAAAACGTGACTCTATCACCGAGACCAAAAAGTTGTTTAGATAGATAGAAAAAACTTTATTATACCTACCACACAAAGGAAGAGAACATTGCCTACAATCAGACATGCTTACAGTAGAGGAAGTTCAAAGGGCGGCCTTATCGCTATGAGCAATCTCTTCCAGGCAAACTTAGGATGACCACTATAGACGGTGGCACGTAATAAAAATAGTTATAATAATAATAAACAAATTCTTACAATAAATACTAGAATAGGTAGGTCTATACTTATATTAAACCTAAAAATAGTTTAAAAACTTACATTGTACCTACATCTTAAAAGTTATTTTGTTTGGAATTAAGGCGTTTTGACATTTTTGCAAACCTATACCTATACGTAAAAAAACCCTCTAGGGATTATTTGTTCGGCATAACTTAAAAAAACAGTGACAATATACCGGAGTTTGAAGTCGATTTAGTTTTTTTTTATACTTCTTTCAGCTAGCGACTTGGGGACGCTTTCAACTGGTATTTATATGGATCCGTTGATCGAACTGTATATTTTGTGCAACATTATGCAATTAGCTCTATAGTTTCAATTGTAAATACTAGTTTAGTTATAGCCTTTGTTAGTACAAAGTTACCTAGTGGTATTTAGTATCTTTCTTCATACTTCTTAATAAGAGAAGATTTGAACGTCACTTCAGTCTTATGAATTCATCAGCACGTATAAGCCTATAAGGCATCATTAGAGAGATTCATTACCGTACTTTACGACGGCAAGCACTAATTGTGTTGTGATTGCCAGATGTTTGATGTAGGTTTGGCGAGTGGGCGCTATCCGACCCTTCGACACGATCAAGGTAAACGTTTGTAGCTAAACTGTCGGTGCTTTGATTTTCTTATGACTGTTTCCTACTTGGCAGGCTGGGAAACAAAGGGATTCGCAATTTTCTGTATCCGCTTTAGACTAGGTATGGCACAAGGTAATAAGTTTGTTTGTGTGAAGCTAAATGGTCGGTGCTTTAGACTATGATTTCATTTTCGAGATAATTATTTTTAATTAGCGGTCCGCCTCGGCTTCGCTCGGGTATTTAACAAAAAAATAAAAGAGTTTAAATTTTACACACTTACACGTTAGGTTAACTTGTTTGTTTGAAAATATTTTATAGCCTATGTTCGTTGGGGATGAAGGATTCTAATGGTAGAGAATTTTTCCAGAGCCAAACCAATCCAAACAAACAATCAAATCTTACCTCTTTATAATATTAGAGTATAGATTAGTTTGATTAGGCTTAGTCGCTCTTAACAAATTCCAATCGTTTTTTTTTAATTTCTAAGAAAAGGTAGAGTTGGAATAATGCTCATACAATTTCGAATAACTAAGGCTTACAAAATAAGCATTACGCATGTTAAATTTATACTGTATTTTATACCATAAAACATTTTAACGATAAAATAATATAAAAATATAAGCTGTTATTGATTTTCTTCTAATATTTTTTTTGACATTTATTTATGTGCAGACTTGGGACCTTGCTTGTGCATTGTTAGGTAGGTATTCACTTATACCGGAAATTAGTGAGCATTTCATACTGAGGCAAAGATAAAGATAATAATAAATATTCTTATTTACTTATTTATACATAGTGCTGAGATTGATATTTCAATACAGTGACTGGTTTTTACCTAAGCTAACCCTACCTAGCTAATAACGGATAGTACCTAAATGTTCAGGGAAATGTGCAAAGCGTAGTATTTGATAGGTTGTTTGTAAACAGCAGAGTAGAGGGCCGTTATTAGATAATTTATGCAATAGTAAGATGTGGGAGCAGAAGCGTGGTGCGGAGATGGCGCGGGCGAAGCTCCAGGACAATGGCATGGCGCTGGCCGACGGGCCCGAGACACGCCGACGCGCCGCCGGCCGGCCAGGCCCACATGCATCGAGCTAGCTAACCCAATTATCGCGTAACGGACGACGATAAAGAAAAATAACAAACCCACGATTTCACCGCCGTCTAATTATAGCACGCTATTTGTGGGTGCGCGGGCGCAAGCGGCATAGCGTGGCCGCGATGTCAGTGCTATTCCTGGACGTCAGCTGATGCTACCGACCGTCGAGCTCGGCTCGTAAACACCACGCAACCGATTGACGTATAGTGAACAATCGAGTTTTCAGCAGGTGAATCACTGGATGAAAACGTCCCTGCGGGATTCGTTCTATTATTAACTTGACTGCTTTTGGTTCGGGAGTCCGGAGGCGGGGTTCTATTTCTGCGGTGCTCCAATACTACGTGTTGTCTATTTCCATCGCGCTGATATTTGTTTCTTGAGTGGAATCACGCGAATCACCTCGCTGGTCTCCACATACCTGACCTGACACATTTATGACACTCGATTGAATAGTCTTGGGAAATATTGAATTGGAAAGTTTCACACGTAAAGTGCTCGATGTCAATTATTTTTGCAGTTATCGAGCCAAGTGGCATGTGACGAAGCTTCCGTGCGTTGTTATTATTTTGAGTAATGCTCGAGCGGTATGTTTGTCGAGTGTCATGATATGTCCCAGTGAGTGTTGTTGAGAAGTGTAGTAGGCGCAAACAGTTTAGTTTGCATCTTCCCACGGTGTGTCTCGGCGCCGCCGGCCGGTGGGTGGCGGTGTGGTGAGCTGCGGTCTACCTAGGATTCTTGGGGTTACTGACATTATACCAAAACAACTTACTACGAGTATTTCTAACATAGGTTTTTGAAGTTTTAAGTTACCAACCCGCTCTTACTTTTGTCAAAGTACGATTTCACGTAGTTTTTTATCCCTGTTTAAGAATAATTGTTTATTCTTCATGCACAGGACAAATCTGGTTACTTTTTTCTCACATAAATGGAATGTTTTACAGTTTTTTAAGAATGTTAGTTCTTCTATTGTCGTAGATAGGTACAGTGAAGTACCTCGTTAACCGATCCCACTGACATGTAAAACGACTAGGTAATCTAACAATAAACGTCTCCTTACCTACTCTACAGTACCTAACGAGAGCTAACGCCCTCGTAAACGTATTTTTGACATTTTGACACCGAATAAACACTTGCGTTGCATTGTGGCATGATGAGGTGTCTCGCAATAGAAAGTGGCTTAACTATGCCGACCTATTGGCACTGTTGCCAACTTTTAACTTTTTTTTAATCTTATGAGTATTCGGACGGTTTGGTTTGGATGGTATTCAGATTTCAAATAGTTGAGTATGAACTATACAATTTGGCACTTTGATGTATTTTTTTTATCAAATTATAAATGGTAAGTATACTTTTTTAACAAAAAAAAAATACAATTTAAACCAGAACCAAATTAGAACTAGTAGGTATTATACAAGTAAAATAATAGAGCTAACTGCAGGCTGTTACAAACAAACTACAGTAGGTAGCTTAATTGATCCGTATCAATAACAGTCGGAAACGTCCACAAGACGCTGGATGCTTTGCCTCGCCTATGCTTCTTGTTATTTAATCTGTATCATATGTTAGAAGGATTCTAAGTAGGTAGGTACGTACTTTTTAGCTCAAAAACATCTTTACTCATCGATACATTCCAACCACATTGTGTAGATAATGTTATAAAATTGTTATGGAAAACGTTTGGAAAATTTAATAGATTTTTCATTTTCATTTGGTACTAACTTGGGAAACGTTTTCCTGCGTGGTTGAATACCATATTTTTTACTGAGACGAACCTGTTTCTTTGGCCAAAAGCAGGAGTAATTTGGTTTTATTTGCAAAATAATCATATTTATTTTCTTATGAATAAAACTGTCTAACTACAAAAGAAAAGGGCCTATGAGTATACATTTTATACGCGGATAGTTACCTAAGTATGGTTCTTTCTCTGAAGTCAATCAGCATCAGCAAGTCACTTCTTCATCTTTTAAGACTTATTTTCAGACTGGGAAAAGGTAATAAGGCCAACATTTTCAGGATAATCTAACCGGTAAAGTCTAGAACGCTGGCATTGCTGGTGCTAATGCAACACTAAACTCCTGAGTAACGTTTGGCGAGCGTGAACCGTATCTAAGAATACCGCACTATGTTGCGAATGCAATTCTAGGTGACGATACCATGCCGCTGGCTCTATTTATACCCAGAGTTACGTTGTATCGCGTTCGTGCCCGATGACTCACTTAAGCCCTTTTTCTTTCTCTATACATTTAGATACGGCTCTTTGACCTAAATACATTCAAGCTTCACCAAAAAAGACTTTGCCTAACTTACAGGCGAGAGAGATTCTGCTCTATAATTTGTGTTGTTAATTTTATTATGATAGGATTGATAACTCATCTCAGCGTTCGAAGGACCATTCTGGGAACTTAATAGGATCGCATTTCAAAGGAAAGCTTAATAGGCACGTTTCATACATCTCCAAACTCTCGAGATTATCAGGCATCGCCCGCCCTTTATCCGATAATGCCAAAATTACTCATAGTGACGCGGACGAAAAAGCTGACACTTATAGAATTAACTCATTGATCAGTAATGTAGATTTGGCATCGTCTACACTTATGTATATACTGGTTCATTAGTCCACTGCGTCATGCGTGTCGGCGTGCCATGATTAATAATTACGCGCGTCAAACACTCGAAAACTAAATCCAGATTTATCATCCCGGACTCTGACGTACGAACACCATGAAAAGTGAAAATGTTTATCTCGTCTCATGTAGATTCTATGTAATCGTTTGCTATACGTAATTCGCTTTTACGTCGATGGCGTTTGTTAGCAAAGATTATTTGGGAATCTATGGGTAGATATAGGTCTCGTGTTATCACGTTTACGCAATTGATGGAGCCATTCAGGAAGATAAGAAGATAGGTAATTATTATATCTGTCCCTATGGAAATCCACTGAGTAGTTATAAAACATTTTATGTGAATGCGACAATCCTGAAACTTCAGGAAATAAAATATCTATTAAACATATTAATTTTAGTATCATAATGAATTTTATAATCAACTAGCGGTCCACCCCGGCTTCGCACGGGTGTTTAACAAAAATTTAAAAAATTATGAACTCACTAACACGTTGGGTTTCACAGTTTTCATCCGATCCCTAACTTTTTTTGCAGCATTGAGCTTTTTGACATATTCTCGCACTTTATTTCATTTCAAACAAATCAATAATTATCTTTATTAAGTATGACCCGATAGCGGGTAGCCGCGTCCACATTTCAAACAAACCCATGTTGTAGGTAGGTACATGAATATCTTAGAGTTGGAAAAGCAATGTTATTTAACCCAAGTTTCCACTGTATGGAGCTCATAACATTATTTGTGTGGATAGTTCCTAGAATGAGACGGGTTGGTTCAGGGGTGTGTTGACGTCATGCCACCCCACAAGCGTCCGGGAATTATGACGCACACCGATTACTCCCCGAGTCCTATAAAATGAAGTGCTAGGGGCTTGCGGGGAACCTAGGGTTATCAAAATATGACGCTGTTCATGGAATGGTTGTTTACCGCTATTGAATTGGGTCAACGTTATGGAAATATTCGGTTAGAATTTAAAACATCGAATTCCGTCATCTAAAGTCTATCTGTAATGATAAATATACTAATATTTCTGACTATTATTAAAGGATCCCGCAACACAAATTATAAGAGAAAACATCAGCTCAATAGGAGGCATCAAAAAGACTTACAATACAATGCAGACTTAGGTAGGTAGGCACATTAACACCTCCTGTTCTAAATATCTAACCGCGACTGCAAACATGAAAAAGGAGGTTAGTTTTTAGGTTTACTGAACTTCGCCGTCGTTGCTGGACATTGAAACCGTTAAGAATCTACTAACCTAAGAAGGTGTGTAAGCAATTGAAAACTCGAGAATTTCGTTTCAATTGGCAAGAACTTAGCGAAAAGCTCATCTGCACTTTCCGCAAGCTTTGTTGATTTTGAGAATGTAGATTGTTATTACTTTACGCAAGTGCTATGATATGAGTATATTTAGCGGATGATGCTGTTAGATAACGCTACCTACGCTTAGATAATGCGGGGTTTAGCGCAGGTTGCGTTATCGGAATTGCGTCATAACATTCAGGTGACAAAAATTTAAAAGCCTCCCTGCCGGCCGGTGTGCGTCAACCGCTCACCTGTTGATAGATCTGAATTGCCCTTGTGCGGTAACCTTTGCCGGGGCCGGGTTGCCGGCGATCGATGCCTATGACGTACAACCTCATTCATAAAGAGGGCCTACTCATCCCACCAGCCGGGGCCGCCACCCTCCTCAAACCACGCCGCCGTTTCCTCGCGTCGGTTCCATGAATGGCGCGCACACATTGCAATACAGAAAAACATTTATAACCTTGCTTCTGACGTGTGCTAAACAAATAATGTTTTAATAGATAACAATAATGATCCTGCAACCTGATGGTTCTATTTGTATCAATCAGAGGGGTGATTACTGATTACGTAGTTAGCTTATAAATGGACATGTGGCTGACACGACAAAGACTGAACTTCTAAGTTCATATTTTATTCATCGAGGCAAGTTCCTATTTTATATGACTTGGATGTATGACGTTGGAACGAATAAATAATGGCTATTACCGGAATATATTTTCTTTGTAACGAGGTATCTGAGTGGTTTATAAAAACTGCACATTTGACTTTGATTTGGTTTTGGGTCTACGTTTTCTATAGATTACCTACATCTAACTCTGCTAAACTCCCGCATGTCTTTATGATTGTGTGAGCCCACGAACGGTGTAGTGTCTGATGCAACATCACAGTGCACATGTACCTTACCTACCTACTTAGTTAGTAGGCAGTAGATGCCATGTCGTGCATCTGTGCATGCGTTGTGCGTGGGCTTCGCATCGCGATTTGACACGCGTCCGCGACACTTACATTCGCAATCAGTGCGTTAGCGCACATGTTGCACTGGAGTAGGCTTTGATATCAAACATGACATGGTAATGCCATCATGATGATGATTTATGTTGACATGAAATGGTTACTTCGGAATTCGAATACCTACCTAACAGGCTCCTAGGTATTCGTAAGAATTTTGTAAAGTATTTTTGATATGACTTTGCAGAGTCTGTAAACATTTGGATAAATATTATCTTCTTTGATCATTAAGTCTATATTTTTTTTCTTATAATTTACTTAACTTGTTAAAATAGTATCAAGCAAATTATTTCAGTTAGAGCATACCTACCTTAATTTTATTATTATTGAATATTTATGGTTTTCTTTATATCTAACAGTTCTAACGGAAGACCAGCACCTGAACCTTTAAATCTGTTTTTCCTTAGCCAAATTTTACTGTGCATTTCTGTGTAAGTTAGTATACAAATAAAATATATTCTTTTGGATTCTCTTTACCAGAATGTGAATTTGTCCTTGAGGATCTATTTGTTTCTAAAAATTCCATAGTATTTGGTAGATTTGTTTTGACTAGGGCGCTCTAATCGCGTAAACATAGGGGGAGCCTTGCCCTCTGCCTCTCACAGAGGACACAAACACATTGTTGTCTGTCGTTGTTTACAAAGCCTTGTTATGTCTATTGATATTTCCAACTATCTCAAATGAATTGTTTGGCTTTCATATACGCCACCTATCAGTTTAGATTGAGTCAGAATAGGTTTTGTGGTTGATTTTTACTTAAAATGTATTTGAGCTCTATAAATTCGTCTCGACGGTTCTCCCCGTTCGTGTTCTCGTGTAATGTAATCAGAGGTGCGCACGCGTCTCTTATTTACGGCGGATTACGCGCGCAATCAACTGCGAGAAAAAATAGAATCCTCATACACGTTCCCGTCTCAGGACAATGCATCATCACTCCTTTTATTGTGCGAGCGAGTACAGCACCAGGTTTATTTCGATATATTCGAATGTCTGACTTTTGTTGTTTATTGCAACTGTGTATGTTTATAGGTAGCCTATAGGTTATCCTATTCAATCGCAAATCACACATTTTATATGACTTAAACCTAATTCATATGTCTCGCAAAAATACCCTAACTGTAGACAGTTAATTTGTTGTCGTGAAGCGGCTCTCGACCGCCCCTGGCATTGGGAAATCTCTGCATCGATTTCCTGGTAAAGGTGAAGAGCAGCGTCCGGCCATGGCTCCAGGCGCCACGCTACTAACGATCGATGCCGTCCTTGAACCTTGACCGCGGCATACGCATGCGCCGGCTAAATGTCGGACGTCATTCCGTGTCCATGGCCACAAGCACGCGCCGCGCTGCCTCCACACCCACCCTACTCCCCTCATCTAGCTCTGCCATTCATCTGAGCAACTCCTGCTGCGCTTCCCCTATTGTTACGCTTCCCCGTAATTCTCCATCAAGTTTGCCTTTTATTGCTGTATCTGACCTTTGTAAAGAAGCTAGAGAGCAATTTGTGTTAATGGGGTTAAATCAATCATCGTTTAAGTATTTTCCGGTCGGGATCTTCGGGTGAACTTTGACATTTAGTGTGATTAGGGATGCCTTGACCTTTTGCGTTCCTGTACTTACAGTAATATCAATAAACTGCCTACTCGTATTTCGTAAGGATGAGTAATCGGAGAGATAGCTATAACAGAACCTATCAAATATGTAAAGGATGTGTGTCTGGCGTGTTGACGATGCAAGTCGACATTGAGAGCAAGCCCGCGACCACGCAGGGCTGAGTTATGAATGAACTTTCAGTGGGCGGCGGTGGAACGGCGAGCGTGGCCCATTCATTCATTAGCTCGGAGGCTATTCCTCATGAATAATACCATATCCGAAACGTCAATAACAAACTGTTCGGTTGTGTAATAAACCGCATGGCGTGAATTCATGCTTCTGTACAATAGGCATTTGACATTATAATATATGAAGGTATTTCTACATACTGCATTTCATTAATGCATTCACTGCCCAGCCAGAAAGTGTTACTTTACCTAATATAAATATAGTTTGTGCTGTAGTAATATCTATATTTGCCATTTAGGGACTGGGTAGTCAACGTGACAAAATGTTAAAGGGTTGGAAAACCCTAGTGTCAAAATGCACATACTAATAATGGTCATATTGTTTTAGTGACAAATAGTACACATCTCAAAATGCAAGTATAACAAAAGGTGTGATAGTCAGAATATTCGATTGATATATCGTGTTTAGGTCTAAATGAATACCTATCTGTCAAAAGTCCAATGTTCTAGATAAGTTATCATATTTCTTTAAATGAGCTATTCTTATAAATAAATATCAATTACGTAATTCATTTCTCAAGAACGGCTATGTTCCGCTTTGCAAAATTATCTAGATAGATGTCATCTAAAATAATAAAACGAGTCAGACCCCCGAAACGAGGGTTCTGAAACCTTGTTTCTTCACAAATACCTATAATTATTCTAGGTTATTGGAAACTAGGTACCCTATAGAATTTTGGTCCAGGCGATATTTTATTGTGAATAAACCACCAAATTACGATTTTCAGATATTTCCCTTTACTTCTGCTACTACAAAATTTTCTAAATCAAAGGCATGAGATTTCGTAGGAAATTTTGAAAAATTTACATACTTAGCTATAATTTTTGATTGCGTTGACTTAGAAGGTCACGGCTCCAAGAGGCTACGGACTTGCGTATAGCCTATTCAATTCAAACAATCAAATCTCTCCTCTTTATAATATTAGTATAGATGATGACAACACTATTTGGACCCAAACACATTTTAACTCCTCATCTTTTTAACCATGCACATTTCATGCACGTTCGTATTTTTGCCGCATAGACAGCCGGTCCGAATAGACATTTTGACCCCTGCACATTTAAACCTTTGAACATTTTGTCACGTTGACTAATTGACGTTCATACTTTTAGTCACATATACCACCGGTCCATATAGATATTTTGACCCCTGCACATTTCAACTGTTGAACATTTTGTCACGTTGACTACCCAGTCCCTAAATGATATCGACATGTATGCAGGGTGATTGGTATTGCATTGCGTGAGACATAATTTTTGGGGTGTTGTGGGAAATATGATTTTTCAATATTTTTGAAAATACTTAAGATTAGAATTTTTTGTTCGTTGTAGTAAGGCCACAAATAACTTGGTGTTAATTGTAAACTCGATAGGTATATGTATATAAATGAAGACGTGGCACAATCCACTTAAAAAAATTGGAGCATTCAAAGTCTATCTGTGTCAAAGTTACAAATTGTCTAACACTTTCATGGCCTACGACGTAATCTGCATGGGGGTCCACTCCCGAACAATTATGTCTTTCGTAATCTAATATTAATGTACAACGGTTAAATTTTATTCGCACTAAACTTTACTCTATGTTCATCCTCCTTTCCCAAGATTGCGAACCCTTATTAACTTGTTTGTTAGTCTAAAAACCGCGGCTGAAAACTAACGCTTATGCCTTCTAAATGTGTGTTTTGTCAAAGCAACTAAAACGCACAAGGTTTCATTTAGTAAAAGGAGTACTGAAGCGTAGGAGTCAAGGTAAGGTCTGCAGGTTCTAACCGTGGATTAGAGGCTTTGTCTACGCCAACACATCAACCATTGCCGTTAGCTCAACAAAGCTCTACATTCAGAAATTTGACTCATCTAATGCTTTCCGATTTTTTGCAGCAGTTCGACAGTCGTGTGCAAAACTGACTAAGAATCGCTTTTGGCAATCCCGCCCACTTGGTGCGAGGCTTTACAATTTACAGTTATAAGCAAGCAATTATCCTCGTTTTATATCAGCATCTAATAACCAACCTTTGTTCATAAATCAATTCATAAACATGGTCGTATGTTATACCTATATCAAAGTAACGTTTTACTGAGATCATAAATTGCATTATTGGGGCTATCATAACGCTTACAGTACAGGCGTCTCTCTTGGTTCATTTTAACTATGACATCATGGCACGGTCGTTTATATAAACAAATAACAATATTGTAACTAGTCCATAGACACCTATTTATTTTCGTCCTGAATGAGAAGATGTTTGGTCAAGACCTCTAGGTACTCTACCGCAAGTATCATTAATTAATAAGTGTCTGTTGTGGTCAGAGCGAGTGACACATATAAATTAGATGCTGCATAAAAAAATGTAGGTACCTACTGATTGTAAATTTAGAATAGTAAAGTACTCTTCTTGCAAATAGGTCAGTCTGCATTCTGGTTAAAGGGATAGGTCTTATCAACAGAGCTCTAATGCTTATGATATAATCAAACCGTTCCATTTTTAAGGAATTTGGTATAGCGCCTATCGCCTATACCGTGCGGATACAGCACTACATAAATACCTTACAAAAATGGATTGCCATGATAGTGTTCGTGATACTATCAAGAAACCAAAAACAGGGTTTAGATCATGATAACTGAGAAACTAAACATAGGGTTCAGATCATGATAGGTTGTAACTAACAATATAGAAACAGGGAAGGCAAAGCACGTGGTCGCAAGCACTCGTGTTCATACTCGGCGGGACGCTAATTAGATAAACGAGCGGTGTGGCGAGGTCCCGACCGCAATTACCAGTTGCAACCCAACCCGTAAATAATCAACGATATAGGACGCCACTTGCGGTCAACCAGTTGACTCACTTATGTCGCTTATAATCTTAAAATTAGCTGATGAAGTAACCCTTGTCTAAGTAATGTGATTAAAGGAGATTGCAAATTTAATGGAACATTTGCAATCTCATAGTTCATGAAGGTTATTCTTCATCAGCGCTCATAGGTTGAATGACGAATAACATGCCTCCACCCAACGACGACGTTTTGCTATAAAGTTCTTGCAAACTATCAAGGGAACTCGGGTTTCCACAAAAAATAAATTAAATGTTCCATATCAATTATTCGGTTAGGTAGGTAAGTTTTACTTTTGTAATAGATTTACTTATTACAAAATTTTCTCCTTTAAAAATATAACCCTATGAAAAAAATCTCTTTTTTACTTAGAAAATTTTGGTACTAACGAGGCACATGCGGCGTCTTTGTATATTGGACTGAGTATCAGCTATCTTACAAACAACAAATTGAAATTGAACTTTGAAAAGTACCATTGAAGGGACACGAATATTATATATTAGCGTGAAATAGTATGGTAATTTGATGAGGGCAGGGAAGTGCTAACTCTTACCTCACCGCATGTAAAAAAAATTAGAGATGAAAAGAGTCCCTCAAAGTTTTTCTTTTTACATGCGGAAGACAAAAAAAAAACAGGAATAGTTGTATCAAAGATAATTTAGATGGTCTGACTGAACGAAGCTGACGTATTATAAAAGAGAGATTATGGAAAAAAAATACATATTGTGTCTACACCATCTAGAGTGGCTTGAGGTAAAGAAGAAGAACACTGAGATCGGTACATTGGTGATACGTGGGTACCTAGACAAAGAGATCTATGCGCTCAAAGTTATAACGTTATCTTTTAGTCGAGAGTGAGTTTTAAAGTTCGAAAAGCGGTAGACTGTTTAGGTTTCAACAAGTTCTATGGATGGATTGGATGTAAAATTTATAGATAATAGATAAGTGTAAATACCAGTTATTATTGTTTTATTCAGCTAAGTAAGTATTATTGCTATTATGTAGGTAATTTTCTTTGGTAAGAAATTTCAAATTCATAATTCTTCAGCCGTGTGGTGCCGGCATAGAATTTCACCACCCCAAATCTTCCCGTGGGTGTCGTAAGAGGCGACTAAGGGAATCACACCGGGGGTGGGCAGATCAACTCCACCGAACTGCGATCCCCAACCCGCATGCCCAGCGTGGGTATTATGGGCAATAACCCCCAAATGATAATGCCATCTATGGCGCTCATTAGGGGAGGCCTATGTCCAGCAGTGAACTATAATAGGCTGGCGACGTTAATGATGTTGACATAATTTTAAAAATAATTAAATAATTTACATTAATTATTTAATACTACTATTATAAAGAGGAAAGATTTGATTGTTTGTTTGGATATAATGAACACGGAAAATTCTGGACCGATAAGAAAAAAATCGAAAATTCTTTCACCATAAGAATCCTACGTTATCCCTGATGGACATAGGCCATAGAAAATTTTCAAAAAAGGTAGGGATTAGTATAAAAACTTCATTAATGTAACGCAACATGTTTGTGTGTGTGTGGAATTTTATGTTAAATACCCGTGCGAAGCCGGGGTGGACCGTTGGTTATAAATAAAAAATAATTAGCAATCGAATAAAATCTTAGAAACAATACTTTAGCCACAATGAACAATGTTTCTCTCAGGTACACATATTTTGAACCTTTACAATACTTTTAAGGAAGGTTAACATTGCTTCAGATCTTAATCAAACATGAAATTCCTTCGAGCGCGAGAACTCCAGAATATTTTAGGTACGTGATGTCTCTACTCTACTGGTTGTTATAATATTTATAGAAGATTTTAAACGTTATATTCTTTATACTTAAGTCTTAAAATTTGTAAATGTGTATGTGTAATTGAATTCGTATTCCCAACGCAATATATTGGTACTTTTACCACAGATTAGGTAATCATTATACCCAGATATCACTCCGAAAAATAAAACTAAATGATTCACAAGCTTACGTAGGTAACACCTCATCAAAAACATTTTACGTTTATCTTCAAATATTTTTTAGAACCGAGAAGACGACAATTTAACAGTGGATATCGCTGTTGTAAAACTGGATGAGAGCCAATGTTTGACCTGTTTTGAGTTTTGTGCAATCGTCCTATTTTTCTAAACTAAAATTGAATTGCTTGCACGCGACACCCTTTCTAGAATGTGGGAATATATCGAAACTCACTACACACTCGTTGAAAGTCACTTATCTTATTGTAATGGCTAACACAGTCACGGATTCAACTTGTTACTTCCCCAGGAAAGCAATCAACGGCGGTTAAAAAAACGGACACATTAATTGATGGACAGGAGCAAGGCCCTGACCGCCGTCGGACAATTAAGGCACCATAATTACTCGCGTAGTCGAAAATTAAAGGCCAGAGTCGCCTTCGAAGACGTAACCTTGTCATGAGATCGCCACAATATAGTGTTGTTATTATCTAGAGATGACATGCCATCAGTCTTAAAAACTCATTAGGCGCGACGCGGAACGTTTCTGCAGACTTCCTGGTGTTTCTCAATGATGACCCAATTTTGTGGCTCCATATCTAAGTTGCTATTAATTATTTACTACTCAATATATTCAATTCCTTGTAATGATTGTTTCGCTTTTATTGTGAAACGGGCGCGAAGTTCTTGTTTGATGATTATTTATATAATCAAATTGAAGTCATCGCCAGAAGGTCCGACCTACCGACCCAGAATGCTAGCTAAGAAATGTTTTTTTTTTCAATGCATAGAGATGACAAAATTCATTTTTCTACTCGTTTAAAAACATTTTTTTTATACCAAAATGCATTTGGAGGTTGAGTAGAGTTTGAGTCGAGGTCGGGGTAACGACTAAAGATATGGGGGTATGTAGGTAACTCTGGGTCTTCCCTTTTGTCGTCTTGCTTCTACTTTTCCTTCCATGATGTTCCTTATCAAGTTGTCAATAAGATGTACAATTAATCTCCTTATTTTGTTTTGTATGTTATCATCAATAACCTTTTTCCTCAATTCATTTGAACAGCTCGTCATTAGTGACCTTCTCCGTCTAGCTAGTCCTTTTGGTCTGCCTTTCTTTCTCTCTATATCGCGCTGTTTTATGTCCAGTTTCATTAAATTGCTATATTGTTAAAATTATAACCATTGCTTCTTTATAATCCACTAGCTTTTTTGAGAGAAAAAAATATAAAAATAGAATATCACCGTCAGATATTCACAAAACTAGTTCTTCAAAATAATAAAAAGCTAAACTCGTTACTGACTTCCGGCCGTCGAAGATCGCTAACTGCGGTTTACCTGTTCTTTGTAATTTCCAGAAGCTGTTTTGCTACGCGTGATGCGAATCTTACTGGCATACCTAGGTATCTCTGACTCAGTGCTTGCTACAGGTATTTTTAAATCACGTTCAAATATCGGACATGTCCGAGATTCAGGAGCAAGATTATTCCAAGACGTTACCTAGATATTGTTTTATCGCTACTCTAATTGTGTGTACCTACCGAAGTTACGTCTCTCATACTCACTCTTCCATTACTGGACAAAAAAATTAAGTGAAAAGAAAATAATAACCTTTTTCAATGCTTATTTTATAATAATTTAATGTATATTTGCCATGTCTAAGTGCTTATTTTGTAAGCCTAAAGAAATAGATTTATGGAAATCTCAAATGCTTCACTATTTTGTTTTCATGTGAAAAGCTTTTCAAGAGCAAGAGATTATAGAACTACTTTGCATAAGGCAATGTTTTCTGGACGCAGTCAATCGTTCGAAACGAAATCGCTTGAGTCAGCTGTAATCGATACAATAATTGCAGAGCATGTATCGAGTGAGACAATGAGTGGACCGGGCTCGGCCAGCGGAGCCCAGATCGTATCGTAATCGACTACGCAGTTACACGCGTTTAAGTAATTGCGGGAACTCGCATTGTTAACCAGTCGACGCAAATTGGGCATTAGCGATAATTTATTGGTTTTAAAATAAACTCGCATTGTCGTTGCGACTGTTTTGAGTATGTATCGTGTGGGCTCAACGGACCGCGATGGTCACTAATGATAGCAATTGTTCTCCATCATTGGGCACAGGTGCGTCTGCACTGACGGCCTCCAGGGAAAATTGCAGCGAAACAATGGCCCTACTGTTAGTACCTATCTGTTTCGAACAAGAAGCGATACGAATATGTCCTGGGCTGGTTACTTAAATGGAAAACTGTTTGAGCTATATCGTTGACGATGAACAACCTGTAAAAGATTACCAGCACTAGAGCTACAACCATTAACCAGATATAAATTTAGTTCTGTTTCTCTCAGAAACGGTCTTGGTTTTGTGCCCCTCTATCATTTTAATCAGGTGTGGCCATTTCGCACCAAACACATCTATGTTGTTGCAAAAAGATCCGCTTTTAAGATACTATCGATAGCACTGCCGGTAGCTGTTTTGTAAATCTTCCTCGTCTATCCAGTTTTATTTTGGAAAACTTCATCTACGAGTAAATTGGACTAGAGTAAGCATGAATCACTTTTCTGTATAAGTTCTCTCGACGTTTCGGTGATGCAAAGAGCATCTTTCGATGGTGCGGATACAAGAAAGCCCGGTAAAGGCTAGATGGCCAATTTATTTGTGATGATGTGAGACGGCGACCGGCTCACAAAGGCACGTGCGTGCCCCCGGTGCCAAGCGCGGTGGCTCAAAGCAAATGCTATCACACATCTGGGAACTACCAGAAAGGTGTAATGGCCTCGTGTGGGCACCTCTTAGGAGCCGACTGGTCCAATGTGACGCGAATGGCGTAGGATGTGCTTTGACAGTATCAGTATGGACTACCAGAAGCACTTGGTAAACACTGATGCAATCGCTGTAGGCGCCAAGCTTTGGGTGCCGCCGAACTTGAGATGTTTCAATGACGTAGACAAAATGTAATGGCGTGGGGAATTGGGCACCTTGTTGCACTTTAATGACTAGTCTCTTATAAAACATCGCTTAATTCTAAGCTAATGTCCTGAAGTCCTTATCACACTATCGCACTAAAATTAATGATGTATAGCAGGTTGCCATCGAGCCTCCTGTAAGGTATAGTCCACGTCTCGTATTTTGTATGTAAAGAAATGAAAAAGTCATGTGTCAGTCATGATTTCTGAATTCTATTTTGAGATTAGTATTTCTCACTGTGGTCTGCTGTCTATAAATAGATGCAATTGGATATTGCGAAAGCTTTTGCTATTTTTGTAGAACAATACCATTTCACCCACGGTGCTGAAGTTATTTGTAAATTCTAGTCTGGTTCATAGTCACCAAGGTATATCAATTTGTATCCTTGGGGGTAGTCTTTATAGCTTCATTTTGTTCCATTTCAGACACTGTCTGTCAGGCGGGGATAGTGGCTACCCCTCTTATTTTCTAATTCCGATAAAATAATTGTTGCCGCCCTTCCCCCGCCTTATAATAAAGAATAAGGCATTTACCCTGCGTTGGTTTTGAGAAATATGATATTTTATTTTGCTTTTGCCACTATTGTGTCTGGCAAATTTTCGAAGCCTCAAATCTTTTTCTGTGTCATACCAAGAACTGCTGTGTAGGTGTTGAAAGTTCTAAAGAAAGATTAGAAAATAAAATATACAATTAGAACATATAGGTAAAAAAATACTTCCTGGATTGTCTTTTTTTCTTTTTACACTTATATAGGTAGCTTGTACGTATATGAAGGGTGCCTCCGACTATAATATCAGAAGAAAATCATAAGGATTAATGATTGATAATAGACGCTCTTATTTAAGACATTCACCTACGTAGCCGGGTTTTTATTTTTAACTAAGTATATTCTTACATTTGATTACTTCGTCATCATCAGCCCATGTTAGGCCTGATGCTGAACATAGGCCAGGAAGACAAGGTGTTATGGCGCCGTCTTCAGCTCGTCGCATCCAGTATCTGCCTGCTTACACTTGATTCCTTAAAAGTAGTAAACTTTAAAAGTTGAAGAAACAGTTTTAGGAAGTACAAACAAAGGCTTTTGCAACGATGCCCCGAGCATATTTGCTAATTTTAAATTTCGACCCAAATTTAGACCCTATCTTATTAGACCCCTCTGACTTCACCGGAATATTAAGAAAAATCATACAATGGCTCATTTGTTGATATCAAATCCAAAAACCTGTGACCTCAGAACTGGTCAATATCTGGATCTGGTCGCATCAGCATTGTTATATAGCGAGGCAATGCAGGCAGCCTCTTGGACTTACTTCCAACTAGTATTGATTATGGATCTGTTGAGCAAATGGTAGTTTGTTTGCAACAGTCTGCAGATGGCTCAATTGTATCAATGGATAGTAATAGTAGTTTCAGCGCTATACGGGAATATAGGAAACGACTACTTACATCATGGAGCAAAGACATTTTCCACAGCCAATCTCATATCCTCATTCGTATGCAGTTGGGTAAAAATTAAAGAAATTAAATTAAATTAATGGTAACATGAAATATATTTCATTTATGAATTGAAATAAGAATTGTGTTTGAAGGTTCTTTGATTGGTCGCTCTCTGATATTGGAACAAAAGCTCTGAGAAATTACACTATAGTTTGAGTAATAGAAAACACTCTCGGTAGACTCTTCATGGAAGACAGTAATTTTATCGCTCGAAAACGGTGACTTTGCTGCTCCAATAATAGCTAGCAAACTCGATTTTTTTTCATTTATGTTGTGTAACCAATATCACGTTTCTTGAATATACCAATATCCATATATAACCAATATCTCTTTCTTCTTCTTTAATTTAAATATCTATTTGTTTTCATTCAATTTCATTTTCAAAAGTTTTGTACGAAATAAAACTATTAAGTTGTACATTTCTAGTGTAGCTATGGCGTCCTAGAAACAATGAAACATATCATTTACCGCTTCTTAAAAGCTATGGGCTTCTTATAATGTTTGAGGAAATACCTGGTAATTTAGCTACCGTATTTTACATTTATGGGCTATCAAACAAGTTTTACTTACATACTATTCCGGCTTCTATATGTTTGCTGTTTCATTTGTTTCATTGCCTGTCATCATAGCAATATTTTGTATTCTGTGAAAATTTCAATTGTCTACACCGGTGGACATCGGACGGTCATCGAAGGCGTTACGGAACCCTTTAAAAGAAAAACGAGATAAAAATTTACAATGATAACAATGGATGGGCCCTGGAGCGCGTCTCCATAAAATCTTTAGAAGAAAACAAATTGGTACTTAGTGTTATTATTTATTCAAAACAACAGAATCAAACTTAAAAGGGCAAATTTCATAAACTTAATTATGTATCATCGTCATGTTTGGTCAGTAACTCAATAAAGATGTTAGGGATACAAAGTGTGAGCCAATGTTTATAATGTCGGTGTAACAGCATATCGGCTGCGCAGACGCAGCCGATTAGGTCCGTCCTGTTCAGATAACGATGTGCCGGAACGCTGATCCGAAATATTGTGTTGCGAGCCTGACCCCACCGAATAATTTCATGAAATATTTGCGACGGTGCGGTAATGCTGTGCTAAAATTGTAGTAGAGTCGAAGTTGATTTGTTACCCAGCGAGGGTTTTTGTCAGTTCCGTGTAACTTTGCCAGTTAAACATTTTAACGCCTAAACAGCTTAGCGGGTTGTAATGAAATTTTACAAGGATGGATCACAGGTATCCCTGGGAAGGACAGACAGACAAGACTGGCAATTTTTTCACGGAAAAAGACAAAGCTAAGCAAAGCTTGTGTTATAAGACTGATAAATTATTGCAATATATTACAAAGAAATATATTTTTTATCATATATAGAAAACGAATAGAACACTCGGAACAAATACCTGCTGATCGTCCAAACATTTGTCCCGAGGTGGAAATCGAACCTCCTGCGTCGCACCGCGCCACGGAGGTCGTCTAATAAAATACATGCTTAGTCCTTAATTGAAGAGTAGTGGTAGAGTTGTGATTTGGATTGAATTTCTGTTCGAATATTATTTTGATACAAGATAAATATACAATTATTTTGTAAAGATGTAAATTTACCCCTTCGGCCACTTAGGAAACCAAAGGTTCGAAACCAGTTTAGACAATAGAATTTACATGTAAGAAATGAGGAATAAATGTTGATATTCCTACAATAAAATATGTTGTATCTAGCCGCGCCGAACAAGATCTCTCTTCAATACATACATCTACGGAACGGTTATTCAAATAATTAATCAATAGTAAATTTTTAATTCAAACTCATAATAAATTAAAGTATTTTTTTTGTATTTTTTTTAATACCCGTGCTAAGCCGGGGCTGAACGCTAGTAGTAAATTATAAGGTCCAATCATTCGTTTGAAAGACACCTACAAAACATATTCCGCTGTCTCTAATATAATAAAGTGCATGGTAGAGCTCTGAACATAATGTAAATTGAGTAGGTTGAAAGCGAAATGTAAACCGTAGGTAGTTATTTGTACCAGACGGAGCTTTGTTGGAATGAGAATTGATAACTTTCGTAAATTAAAATAGTTTAGATGGTTAAGTAAATATTTATTTGTAGGTATCTTAGATGGACCAGCGTTGGCTAGGTCTCATACTAGGGATTAGCCAGAATTATGCTGTTTTTTGTAAGAACTATATTAAATTTCATTATTTGGCTATATTTTTATCTGAATATAACTTTTTGTTGATAACAGCAATACGTTGTTATAATAAAAGTCTTTGAATTCTATTCTACTTTTGTGAGATTAAAGAATGAAAAGTTTTATAGAGTCGGAATTGGTCTCTATTTATCGTCAAAATGTTTTTTTGTAAAATTTTTTTTTTCAACAAGATGTTTTATCAATTCGCCTAAAAGTCTTCTAAACCAGTAAAAAAATATTTAAAATTTAAGTCATATCGAATACCGAAATGGACTTGCGCCATTGGAAAATGGTATCCGTAAAAAAATAAAGGATCCTATCTGCAATTTCTTCATAATATGATAAACTGAATCTGAATAGATTAATATATAATAATTCTGATGTTTAATCAGACGTTCAGTGCGAACATATAAGTCTCCCAAAGTCGGTGCAGGTCCTGGGAATTGTTGCATTTAAATTTTGATTCTAATGTGAAGTTGTACAGGTAACTTAATCTACATAACTACCTAATCTAGTTCTAGTCCAAAGTCGTCAAACAAGGTAGGTACTTATTCTAGACAAAGCTATAGGTAGGTCTGAAACCGGTCCGAGATAGCATCATACCTAGAAGATGCTCACCGTGCATGTTGGTGGGTGGGAAGTAAAAGGCGAAGAGGTCGTCTACGGAGGTAGCGTTCGCTGCGGCGGCGGCGGCGTGCGGCGGCGGCGGGTTGCCGTAGGGCTGCGGCTGCGCGTGCGGCGGGTGCGGGCCGCCGTAGTGCAGGCCGCTCGGGCCCGCCTCGACCAGCAGCTGCATCTGCGAGATGTCCACGAACTCGTCGCCGTCGCCGCGCCCGCCCAGCTCCTCGTCCTCCGGCCGACGCATCGCGAGCACAGAGAGCATCGCACGCGCGCATCCCCGCTCGCACCCCTGCACTCCACACGCACCTCACCTCACCTCACCTCCGAGCAACGCAACGCACCGCACTGCACTCACTCTCACACCACCTTCTACCCACAGGACGCTGCACTTAAACTAACTTACGTCCTAGCGAATTGACGCGATCACAGATCATTACGTATAGGAAACTACTAAACGGCACGATGATCACTTTATGGTCACAAGAGTCTACTGATAAATGAACACAGATTTCGCACGCGGTGTGTGTCGTCGCGCGGGGAACGCCACATCCTCGACTGAGCGCGCTCACAGAGGCGAGGGCGTGCAGCGCCGCCCCGTCAGCGGCGGTCGTCGTCCGCGCGCGCCCTATCAATGGACCAGCCACCCGGTCGAGGTCGGCGTTCATTCACGACGGCCGCGTTAATGGCGTCGGTATCGGGCGCCCTCGCTCGTTGCCGGCACCGCCGTCGCCCACGTGCGCGAGAAAATGGCGCGGTGTCGAGACAACGAAGGGAGGCGCGCGAAAAGCGCGGTGAGCACGAGCGTTGTGATATCAGCGAGCCGGTGCGGCGGGCGTCGCGCGCGGGCGGCGCGTGGGCGCGGAGGCTCGTCGTGCTGCGCGCGTCACGCAGCATCGCGCCGCCACGTGCCCGCGGACCCCGCACTATCCACCACCGCTTCCCACTTTCTCTACGCGCTGAATCATCTTCCGCTTTGGTACGCAGCACGACGCAGCCAGGCCGCTGCCGGCAGCGCGCGCCCGTCTCCTAAGACGCCGGTTACCATTTTAGTTAGGCTACAATTAGCCGGCGCAAGCACTCCCGTGACGTAATAGACGAATAGTTAGGTCGTGACGTATGTACATAGGTCAATCCAATCGGCGGCTTTATCTAAAAATACAGTTTGATCATAGATTTTCACTACGTAATAATCCTAACTATGCGTTGTTACCTTTATAGAAACTTACTCCATGGTTTATTTCTGTATGTCAAGATTGACGCGGAATAGACGTAAGCCAGTTCCGTTTAAATTTTCACTCGAAATAACACTGACGATACCGATGACGAAGTCCCAACCAAAAAAGTTAAAGTCAATCTGCTGCTATATCAAGAAAGTATAAAGCTCGAAGGATTGAGTGTGTCCTGGGTGTCCTCAGTCTTCCTACTTGACTTGTACCTATGACTTATGTTATAGGTACAGTGGAAACAGGGTAAATGATAACTCTAACGCTGATACTTCGCAACTGGTTTATTAATTAGATTTAGGTAAACATTAAGGTTTAATACGGAACAATAATCATCACGTAGTGTACATGGGAATTTAGAGGAAAAACATACGAATTCATGTTAAATGTGGATCAACATACATCATGTAGGTATTGTAAATTTTTGGGAAACTATGTAGATTAGTCTGACATTAGACATTGTACCTTGTACATCCTGGCCACAAAAATGGGAAATAAAATTAAAGTGTTAGGAATAATCGATAACATCAGAATCCAGATTCAACTAAGATTCTGAACAATACTTAAATTTTTGGTTACTCAATAACAATGTAATGTGTAAGAACTGTGTAACATAAGAATCCAGAGAAACTAGATTTTTCCCTCTTAATGTATGTACTGTACTTCACCTTATTCTTCCGTACAGCTTAGCTATGTTTGAATTTACGGATATCGGTTATCGGTACCTAACTGTTGAGCAATGTGGGTGTGAACAAAAATCGATATTCACAGTAGCCTACATCCCGGAAAGATCTCTGTGTAATTCCGGTAACCGATTGCCGAAATGAGTAAAGGTCACACAGGAGCGTTGCCATGGTAACCACCTGTTGATCGCAATCGGGGTGAAATTTAATGTCAGAGTGTGGGAGTCAATGATCCCGGTGGCAGAAGTTGAGTGCGCCCCCGAATTCTTAGTTTGACAATCTACATTATGAACTTTTAACAGATTAGGAACTCTATTTTATCAGTAGTTACGTGAGTATGGTTATTCCCTTTTAAGAAAAATCTAAGGGTGCAAAACGCTGTTGTAAAAAGTGCTATGTTTATTTTGATGAATTTCTCTTTGGATGAACTTTGAATATGTTTGCAATGCCCATGCACGTGTTGTGTGTACCTTTGTGTATCGCAGGGAAATCGCATCAACATCAGCCTGTCAGTAATCAATCTAAATCAATTATTCTTTGTCAAATTCCATTTCGCTAATGAGCGCCATACATGACCACCAGAGGGCCAGAGGGTATCTACACTACGTTAACCGAGTTGTTGTCTCCACTCAGGAAGGTTTTTTATATGGCCGGCTCACTTCACTTCTGCTTGCTAATTCTTAGAGCTATGTTGATGACTCTGGTTCTCTATAGAGACCGTTCTACCACAAAACTGGAACAGCATGTAACTATAGAGCATAATAACCTTTTGACTTCAAATAATGGTTCTGGTAATGTTCTGGAATATGAAGTGTCGCTTGCTCTAACCAAAAGGTAGGTCGTTCTTCTTTGGGTCCGGACGTAGCTCGGCACTTATTTTAGTTTGGCATCTCGTTTTGAACAGTATTCCTGAGTAAATCATTAATGGTCAAAATAAAATTGTTTCGTGTACCTATCATATACCATATCACCTATGGTTAGTCAGCCGCATAGCATGTATCAAAGGTCTTGTCACAAAACCAGCCTTTCTCGACTCCTGTTTATTAACAACACTTCCTTTTTGGTTCTTGGAGACAGAATACGAACCAAAAATTGTTCACAAGCTGGTCACAGAAAGCGAACCAAAAACATCTCAACTTAAATAATTAGGTATATTTTTAAGTATTTTCTAATAATGTGCTACTATTGCTGTGAGCCAATTAATCAGATTTCTCTGTTTTTTTTTCTTAGGAACAATGGTGAATATTTTCCTCCGGATTGTCCCTAGTAGTAACAATCGGGATCTTTTTCTAGATTGTTCCCAGTAGGAACGCAGGGATAGGAACAATCGGGAATATTTTCCTCCAGATTGTCCCTAGTAGTAACAATCGGGATCTTTTTCTAGATTGTTCCCAGTAGGAACGCAGGGATAGGAACAATCGGGAATATTTTCCTCCAGATTGTCCCAAGTAGTAACAATCGGGATCTTTTTCTAGATTGTTCCCAGTAGGAACGCAGGGGTAGGAACAATCGGGAACAGGTGAAAATTAAGAATGCATCTCACCAAGGTCCCTGAAATAACCTACACATATTATGTGGGCAGATATAATGTTCTCTACCCACTAGATGGAGTGAAAATGTTGGGTAATTCATACAGCCTCCGCAAATTTTACCACCCACAATTATTATGTTAGGAACCAGAGAATATTTTTGTAAGTGTGGGTTCGAGATAACATTTCTAATTAAAACTTACTTGGTAAAAATACAATAAAATCTTCTTTGCAACAAGAATATGGAACAGAATGCTGCTGTTAAATAATTTGTAAACTTCCGAGCCGGTTCAGTTTTGGAATTCGTTTACTTATAACAATTTTTGAATGTTTTTATAGAAAAAATGTAGTCCATAGTGATACTCACAATAATTTCAGTAGGTAGCCAAATTTAAATATTCGGTAATTAAAAAAATATGATAAACATCCTCCTTCTTACTCATTAGTCTCGCAAAACCTTAGGCATACCTACATTAACTTAAAATATTTAGTTTATTTCTTATGTTTTTTCATATCGTTCGAGCGAGAGTTTATTTGTGTTTACATGTTGTAAATTGTTACTATTCGTGATTTTTTAAAATTTATCTGTGATTCTATCACTGTAAATGATTAAATAAGTTTATTATGTTGATTTTCCAATAAGGTAAATAAATACCAACAGAATCGGCGAAGATCAGAGAGAAAGCCTGGCTTCTGGTCAAAAAGTTTTTCGCCCCAGGCTCAAGACGCAGATGTCGTTTTCCGGCCCCATCTAACGGTGCGTGCGGCAGCGTTTCGCCGTCAAGGCTGGGCAGTGAATGTTTTAAACGCTATTTGATATTGAGTACTTGGATTACCCAGAGACGTACTTACCGACGATGCATAATTAATCAGATCCCTTTGTTTGCTCTGTTATACAGCCTGCAGTAATTACATGGCCGTTGCATAATTGGTTTGATAAATCCCTCTTATGTAGATGTCATTTCGTGTTTCGGGGGCGTATTGACGCATTTCTATAACTTTATCGCCATAGGTACTCGTAGGTATCTGCTGGCCCTAGCGCAATGACGTCCTTTTGTTTCATAACATCCTATTTAGATAATGATGACGATAAAAATATTATGGAAGTATTTTATGTGGTTCAAATATAGCTCGGCTGACTTGGACGTTTTCATTGATGGGTAGGTAAGTTATTGATGGAGTTCGAAGCCTATGACGCCATAGACAGCATCGAGGTTAGGTGTCCACTTATCTACATAAACGGTCGGCTGTAAATTAAGCACTTACTATCCAAAGAGACCAAGGTTCAGCTAGGTAATTGCTCTTTGACCTTTTTGTCATAATTTTGTGTAGCATTTCAGTTTAAATTCTTTGTGCTCAATACCCGACAATACCACCTTAACTAGAGCGCTATTAATAGTTGACTACTGCTCAGAATAAGTAAGTGTACTAAATGAGATCACACTTTTAAATAACCGAGTGACTTTATCAAATTATACTGATTGACCAAATTGACGTTTTCATTTAATAACAGCTCAATAACCACATTACAAAAATAGGCATGTTTTGCCATTAGCATATCGATATGGTTAGTGTCGGAAAATGGCCCCAGAGTTTAGATTTAGAGGTTCCGTCAGTAGACGCGTGCGGGGGCGATTAGGAAGATTGACTTTTAAGGAAGCAGGTAGCTTGGAGCGCGCCGTCGTCACCGACCTGATTAACCAGCGCCACTTGTTTACCATCGACAAAATCGCACCCATCCATATATGGACATATATTTAAATTTCGGATAACTCCTACGCCTATCCAGAAAGTACTATAAACGTTTCAAAGGTTATCCTGGTCCCAAAGTAAAATATTACGTGTAGGCGAGCTGGGAGGGTGTCGAAGATAATCCTGCTGAAAGGTTAACATAATTTTGGCGTTTGATAAAGTGTTTAGTTGAAAATTATGCACAAATTTAGCATTTCAACACGAAGTACTAATCCCTGAGTCTGATTTATGATAATATGGAGAAGTGATCGTCCTATAGAGGCGTTTTACCAATCTTATGGAATAATGAGACGTTACTGGCGTTACAATGAACTCTCGAGGGTGATGAACGAAAGGGTGCTTGTCAATTGTCTGTTTTATTATCGAAACTTTATTTGTTTTACTCATTTATTATTTCAAATAATTATTTATTTGAAATAATAAATTTATATTATCAATTATTTATTATCTCAATTAACTTATTTGCCGTATTCTATCGGAGCTATTTAGATTTTTTCTAAATTGACAGGAAATCTAAGCCGGTCTCTGAACAAAATTTTCCAATCTATTTCATTCTCTCACTTTAAAATTTGACCTTAATTTTTTCTAAGAAAAGTATTTGCTTGCTCCGTTGTTTTAACAACGGTTTTACAACATCTAGGCAACCCTAGATATTCCACTTGCTACATGCTTGGGATTGTCAGAATATGCGGTCGTTTAATTATGTCCAGTGGGTCATGTAATTAAACACAATAGCAGATATGATTATTCACGCGGGTGCCCGCAATCTGACCATCTGTCACTGACATTGCTACATGCTGCATCGGGATTGTAATTACAATATTGTTTAAGTATGCTTATTTATGAAGGGTAATCTGTTTCGGTGCAGTTTGTTAGTTTTCAGGGTTCCGTAGGCATTTATGGCACTCATTAGGGGAGGCCTATATGTCCAGCAGTGGACTGATATAGGCTGAAGATGATGATTTAGAAGAAGTAAAACATTTTTTTACGAAGAGCATAACAATCAAATAACCAATTTAGAACTAGTTTCAAGCAATTAAACTAACTGCAGACTCTTGCAAATAATCTACAGGTGGCTCAACTGATTTATAACAATCAATTGAAATACCTGTCGGGAGCGTCCTCAAGACGCTGGCTGCATTGCCTCGTTGTATGGCAATGCTGATGCGCTGCGCCAGAAACTCACCAGTTCTCGGATCACACGTGGCATGTTTAATAAATTGGAGCTTGATATTTTGTATAATATTATTGATAGGCGTTAAAACAAAGAAAAGACAGTGAGACAAAACAGCGAAAATAAATCTTCGTCTCGAAAACACATTGAGCTCTACCACGGCTCTACCAACCAAAATTAACAAATAACTAAAACAATTTCTGAATTAGGTAAATAATATAAATAATGCTGAATAATCCATACATGTTCATCTAGCCCCAAAGTAATCAGATCTCTTTACTAGATGACTGATTATTATTATTCTGTCTATCTATAGAAAATAACAAATATTTACAGATCATACGCGATGTAGGCATGTTAACGCGATGTAAGTTGTAAATCCTGGCTGAACAATAAAATAACAATCTACATTCCGCACTGTTTGCAGAAGCAATTTTGTGTCATGCCAGGCAACAACAGGAAATACGCTATGGCTATAGAATACGTGGTAGATAATGTAGGTATCTCAGATAAGACACGTGCTCTTGCGTTCCTTTGTTTTACGAAATAGGCTTTAAATTGGGTAACGACATTGTACCATATACTCTTAAGAGAGTATACAGATCGTAAACTCTCTTAACAATAAATATTTTTAAACTTACGCGATCTAAACACATAGTTATTAGTATAATTTTTATTTTTCCAGTCATCCCATGACAACGACAGTGTGTAAACCTGTTGAAACGTAGGTAAATAAACGCGATAAATACCTGTTCATCAAATTTTATGAAACCGGACGATGACGCTACACATAATATGTGCCAACCTAACCTCATAACCCTCCGTTGGTAGTCGAGTAAAAAAAGTGAGAAAGCTTTCAAAATAACTTTTCTCATTCGTAATGTTCCAGAACTAAAGTGTTTACAGACGAAAGCAGGAACTAACGAGCATCATCTATGACATCACAAGAATTTCATTTGCGTCAATGCTGATCGCGTCAGCTTTTTGACTGCTTCAAAACAACTTGACTTGAACTGAATTGAGGATGAGGTGATTATGTCTGCTCTAAACATTCTAAAATTTAACCTCAGTGACGTTTGTCTATACGTACCCCTCCTTAATTTTACTGAAAGCTTGTGTCAGTAAAATGAAGATAGAAAACTGTTTTATATGAAAACAATTAATATTATATTATGAAACTAAAACGAATGTTATTGCTGCCCGCAGTTATTGCATCGCTCTGTTGTCATATATTTATTTATATATTATTCGCTCTTAACTAAATAATTTCTACTTTAATCTTTAAAAAATCATGGATCCAACATTTGACGCAATCACAATAATTTATAAGTACACATCGTCTTGCGACACGCGATCAGGTCTTGGCTAAAAATCAGTAAAAATCATCACAGCCATGTTTTTGTTCTGCAGCAAACACAAAAGTAAGATATTATTGAAGTGTTATGTGTGTCTGTACTTAAAATACATTTTCATCTATCTACCTACGAGTAAGAACCTGTGAGGAGATTACCTATCGATGAACGTACCATACCTAACCCTTTTGATCACAAATCTCAATAATTTGAGGTCTCTAAAGAGTTAGTCCTAGAAGGTACCATTTCCTAGCCGAGTCAAGGCAGGGCATGACAAGCTTTTGTATAATCCAAAGCCAATATCGAGTAAAATAACAATCAATAGCGTGTTGAAACGTATAATAAGCGCGTAATTGAGTGCTTCCTCTGATAGGAATAGTGTTTTATGTAAGTAATAAATAATAAGTGAAACATTGGCTGAGAGGCTACCGGCGCACGGACGCGATCACGTTGATTTATTGCCTCAAATTGTGTATTTTTCATCGTCAATGATCTCTCGCCGTTTCGGCGACGATAAGTGCCGTTTAACACTTGATATAGTGTCGGTAATTTGTGACCGGGTTCCACTTTTCCTTTTTCAATTAGTACAAAATTGGGGTTTATTATGAAATCTCACCTAGAGGTACTTACTTGTGGGAGATTGATTAAAGAACCGTCAACAAGCGCTTTAAAATAATGAATCATAATAAACAGGTTCATAAAACTATGCTTGCTTCTCATTCAAAATTTTATTTTATTAATGGTTTGCTCACTATATGCACTTCTTACTATGTCTTCTTCTATTGAAATAAGTAAGAGTGAGAAATAGTTTGAAATAGCAACTGTTTTAAGTTAGCAGACCATAAGGAATAAGGGTCTTAAAATCCCGACTGAAAGATATCAAAAACATGTTCATGTCTAGTCCTATTTTCCTATTATCAGTATTAATCACACGCTAGCTGTTATAACAAAAACAAGAAAGTGGGGATGGACCTTTCTCTATCCATTAATTTACCTCGTCACGGCGAAAATGCACCAAGACTACGGAACGGAATTTTTAATGCACTATTGTTCTGTTCTTATCGGGATGACTATACTTCGGCTACTTTTTACCCCAGGAAAACGCTTGCGATGCTATAAATAGAAGCTAGTTTGGGGAAATACGTAATAAAATATTCCATACTATTCCATATACAGATTGAATTTTTTGTAAGGGCAGTAAAGGTAGTACGGTGTAGATACGGAAAATAGTCTTAGGAGACTATCCAGTCTCTATTCTATGTTTCTGTAGCTACACCAGTTTAGAAGGTATCTCCTATTACTGCAAAGTCCAAAAATGCACCTGTTTACTTAAAACACATTTTTTTTATAAATAAATAAATAAATAATGCCGGACAATCCACACAACTTCATTATAGAACAGAACATTACTTTTGCATCATATTTGCAAATAGTTTTTATAGGATATTGAAGTAATAAAGTATTTTAATAACAATAAAGTATTTTCTATCTGTATCAATGGATATCTGATATCTATATCAATGAATCTATGGATGGAATAAACTTTGAGTACGATCACGAATGAGTGAAGTCGCCATGAGATCAACTTTACCTACCTCCGAGGTCAGGTGCGTAGTTCCCGTTGACTTGGCGCCAAGGAAACTGTAGAAATGCGTAATGAGCCAAACGTTGCCTCAGGGCGCGTTATAATTGTGCCGAGTCCACGGCTCCACTCTCGCAGTGACCTTTCGCCCAGTCGCTATTACTTTCTTAGAATGGACAAGCACAATGGCAGGTTATTTTTGCAAGGAAATGGGTATCTACTTGCAAGATAAGGCGGATTCAGGATCAAGTTGTATTCGAAGCCGAAGGTTATTTACGTATTTTTATAAAGATATTTCAAGTACAACTCATATATTTCAATGCGGATTTAGGTTGCCTTTTTTATTATATATAGAAACGACCAGAACACCCGGAACAAATGTCTGCAGACTGTAAAAACATCTGTCCCGCAGCGGGAATCAAACCTCCTGCGTCAGGCGGAACTTCGCCCACCGCGCCACAGAGTCGCGTCGTTACAATATTTTTATAACTATTGCCCCACAGCAGGATTCACGGATTTTAGTAAGTACCTACAAGTAAATGATATTATAAGGTGTTTCTAACGTGTTGTCTCTCTGTAGGTGATGTCAGTTATTAACAACCACACCGGGTTTCACCACTTCAAACGGCCTATCTATTTGTTTTGTAAAATCGATAAATACATAATTTTATACAATTTCAGATTATGAGAATGTAATCAATGAAATAAAATCGTTGGTACCACGTTATAAACGATTATTGACCCTCATATTTGAGCACCGATGAAATGTATAAAATACAAACACTCCCACAGTCTTTCGATTTGAAATACGTTAAATAATGTATTATGATTATAGATACGTTTTAAATGAATCATATAAAACGACCAACGTTATTGCGATACGCTTATATTTTGACGTGGCATCCTAAAACGAAAAAAAGCCTCTAATTTTATACGCTGACCGGTTGAAGTTCATATTCAAAATGCATAACAAATTGTAAGCTGGCGACGTTTTTCGTAATTGACGAAGGGTGCTCTAGCAGTGTACGCGACGAGAGATGTTCTTTATGGTTGCAGAAGTTGTCCGCACAGCTTGAGTTTGTTTTTACGACACCATAACCGCTGCTATTTATGGGGTGTATTTAGCATGAGCTTGCTCAGTATTTCCTTCCGAAGGGTGTGATACTTGTAGATGTTCGCTGGTTTGCCTGCGATCATTGTGCGCCGCGTGGGATGCACCTACTGGTTATCGGACACAGTATCAATAAATTGCACTTGCGTCTGTCTTGTTCAGAAAATAAAAGGTCTTGAATACTGAGCGTTATCGAAGACGGTCTAAATAAATTTGAATATGCACTTATTTGTTGCAACCCCGTGTTGATATCATCATCTGTTTCATTGCTCGTAGGCACTGTATAAACTCGTCCGATGTGAATTGTGAATACTCGCATACAAATACACATCAGCGATGGTATAAATGCGCAGTTCATTTGTTCAAAAATATTAACAGCATGGTTCGTAACAAACAATCGTTGTCAGAAACTTTTCGATTCATTCCCACAGCAAAATCTCTTTTATTTTGATAATCAAGAAACAATCGAGGATCGGGGCTTAACGAGCAATTACGTTTCTCCATAGGTAGATGCAGGTTGTGTGCGGCACAGACTGATGAATATTCAGAATATTCGCAAGCGTCCAGACAAGGATCCGCCCCTAGCGGCCGCAAAATAAAAGAGATCCAGGTGGCAGATTCAATAGCCTCTCATTAGAAGCCATTATATGCCAATAAATATCGAAAGGAGACAGTCGCCCTGTCCGTCTAAACTAAAGACGGTGCCGTAACTCATATCGCGGTAATGATCCCTATAATGGAAATAATAGCATTTGCAAAGTTCTTTGGAGAAAGCGAGTGAATAACAAACGTAACGAGAACACGAATAAACAAGGTTGTTATTATGGGACAATCGAACCTGAGAACAGCCAGTCCATTGAATTCTATGAAGAGAGCCTGGTATCCACTTGTTTACCGAAAAGAATATGGTATACCGGTTCAACCTTTTAGTACCTAGATATCGAAAATATGATCACCTAGAACTGTGATTCTATTAACATTGAGAAATAAATTATAATTGGATATTAAATGAAAAAATCTGTTAAATCTTGTAGTGGTTCTAAATTAAATTGGAAATTGTCATACCAGTACCATCAAGATGGCTACTAAATAATAATTTGAGTAGTACATCAATCAATATCCCTAATAAAATTAGTATAAACGTCTAATTCAATCTCGAATCGCTTTCTGATATTCCAAAATAATAATGTTTGGACTCAATGGCTGATTAAAGTATAAATTATCACAATATGAAGCGGGCTGTGGAAAGCTGATGCCATCGGCTTAATTATTGTAACTCGAAGACGAGTTCCAACATATGAGGACGAGATTATTATATCGTGATTGCGCCGTTAATATTATATTTCCTTAAGCGGCGATGGTGAGTGTCTCCCACAGTCTCGAGATGTGTTCGAAGTGGTGTCAATTTCCATTAATACCACCATTATCGTGGCCGGTGCATAAATCGCTCGCTGGATCGACCAGCGCGCGCCGGATATTCCAACCTTTGCCACAGGACAATCAACTTTAACTGGACTTAACTCAAGATACATATGCTTGTAACTAAACAGCAAACTATGTGCTATCCTGTAAAAATGTTGATACTTAAACATCTGGAAACAACAATAATGAGTACCTACGTTGAAGGTATTCTTAATTTCGGTTTGGATGCTCGCCAAGTCTAGTCGCCAATTGAGTATTTTTGTACCTAATCACCACGTAATTCGGATTGCAACAATGTTTCCTCGCGAGGTAATTGCGTAAAGTATTACCGACAATCTGTTATTTGTCTTGAATGTGTAAACAGCCTCTTCAGTGATTCCTTTCCTCTGTGCTTCCAATGTGGTCAACGTTCTGGGGAGATGTTAAAATAGGTCTTCCTGTGTCGTAAATGCGCTGATTAACCAAAACGAGACATTGTAAAAGCACGTATCTCTTGCATTGGAATAAATAATTATGACATTAAACCTCAAAGGGTAAACTCTACTGCAGTATAAACGCAAATCGCGACCATTTGTGGGCGTCTGGTGTCAACCGCTTTGGCCCTTTCCCAATTAAAACGTAGTAACACATTAAACTCGTTTCGAAGATTTGTCACCGGTGGCGTTATGCTTAAATAACGAGTATATTTAGGTAAACACGCGCCCAGACCACAGGAATGTGGTCGCACGTACAATTATGCACATACAAAGTTTTTCCTAAATAATAAAAATCTTTTTGTAAGATAAACGAGCCGTAATTTAAGATTACCTACACATAACTAATATCTACGCCGGCTTTACGGTGCGTATAAATTATGGAGCTCACTCGACGATATTGTGTTTCATGTCCGGCGGTTTAGACACGGGCCGAGGATATCAGCGTGAAAAGGGCGAAATATTGCAGAAATTTCAAAGGCGACAGGACAGCGTTCGATTCGTCGCGGTGTTGGATTTCATTGCGCCGTATCGCGGCCGCGGGACGCGTGAGCTCAGCACGCGACAAGCTCTACCCGCGTGCGACGTTTATTGATACCAATGTTTTTGTTTTATTCGTGCTTATTAAAATAAGATTCAATTTCACACTGGTAACTTTTATTACATTCGCAAGTCTTATTTACGGCTCCGTCATAAGCCGCTGTGCCATTCTGGAATATAGCATCGTTAGATTTTTAACTGCCTTTGTTAAACTGACTAGATTACTGATATTTTGTAAATCATGTTCGTTATCTGTGCTTTGTTATGTTCTTAATTGAATTGAAATTAGATTGCTTAGTAACGTCGTCGATTTTAAATTAAAATCTAGATGGTATCCTGAGTATTGTTGATCCGGTAATTTGAATTTATTGCTGCATGAATAAATAATCATAGAGCGGCTATCGCGGGAGCACATCGATACAGCTGCGTGTCTTATAAAGTCTAGTGAGGCTATCGTTTGCGGCCACTACCTACTGCACTACACCGGGTCGCGTCCATTACATAGTAGTGGCAACATGATGCACCAATGCGAAATCCTAACGGACTACGAGAACTAAAATTCTGTCTCAGAAGTCGCAACAGGTTCATCCAAACTACTCTGTTTCAATTTTAGTAAGCCCGCTCCTAACGTGATTCAGCATTCCATTACGATTCATATCTAACTGTAGCGATTACACTGTACATAAAGCTTAGGAGTAATCTTGCCTATTCCTTGTTTGTGATGTGATTGTTCTTCCTTAATGGGCGAAGCGGTCTAATCGGTACATCCTCGATGCAAGCCGTGTCCGACTTGCTTTAATTAGACTCCGATTGCATTCTAAGCTCGAGACATGGCTCCAGGTCAGGTACAATGCGCAGATATGAGATGTTTTAGAGATACAATGTAGCTATAGGATTGCCATTATCGAAAGTATGCAACGGTTGGGGTTGCCACATTGCCGATGACCCGTCGCGTCGAGGTGTGGACCGACAATCTGCAATCATTATTTACGGACAGCTATTATCACCTCATGGCTTTTCTGGTTTATTATCGCAGTTGCTCGTTATGTTGTCCTGCGATGGATAAATTATGCTATTAAGTTAGCAGATTGACAAAGTTATTTATGACATTAAGTGAGAGCGAGCTGAGTGGTGACCGCTAGGTCTTGCAGGTGACTCTACCATAGAAACTCGCTGCTTTTTTATCTCACTCGAACCTCTCACATCCTTCGAGAATTACTTGTGGTGTGAAGTTTCACTTTTAGAAACACAGGACTGGGTATTGTCTGTTTAGTTCATAGTAAGCATAGTTGACATTTATCTGGTCGTTCTACAATTTCTTTTCTCAGTTCTTTGGTATTAAACAAACTCCTTGGTAGTGGCAATCGCAGACGGGTTTTGCGTCTGTACAGATAACCAAGCACCATTCTGCTTCGATAATTGTCACACAGTATACGATTTGTACGGTAGATTTTATTACAAAATTCAATCGATAGAGATAAAGGACAGGTAATTTTAGTGCTATGAAAATATTGATTTAAGATATAATATCATTGTCGTGGACTTTAATTTTATTGTAGTTGTTATGCTATGTTCACATGCGCGCGTTCAACTCGACATTCAACGTGCACGTTCACGTTCACGAGCGTGTGAACAGTACGCCCGAGCCCGTAAACGCGCCTGTGAACGTGAATGCCGCGAACCAAATGCACTTAGGATAAAGAAAATTATGTTTACTGAATTATTAACAACGCTTTGCTCACAATTATGCAGCTATCTTAAACAAAGTAATCATCATCGTCATCAACATATAATAGTCCACTGCTGGACATAGGCCACCGGTAATGAGCGCCATCATTATCATCATCTGCCTGTCTTAGTCCACTGCTGGACATAGGCCTCCCATAATGAGCGCCATAGATGTCATTATTTATAAATAAATTATCATTATTTCTTTATATTTTAAGAAAGTAATGTGTAACAATAATTTCCAATACCTAGATACAAAGCTCTGTGATAAGCAAAAAGGTAAGTATCACGTAAGGTGAGAAGTTCATTCGAATAACTTGTAATAATTAACTTGACTTGCTTTAATTAGACTCCGATTGCATTCTAAGCTCGAGACATGGCTCCAGGTCAGGTACAATGCGCAGATTTTCGAATAGCACAAACATTGTTATAGTAACGGTAGAATGCGCGCGCATCAAACTGCAAACACAAGGGAAATTACCAGTGTCGCCGATTTTACGACAGTAATTTGCATAAACATCGTTTGCCTGTTTGTAGGTTAGTACTCTATGTCTACGGGAAAATAAAAACGTGAAATCGACTTGTCTATAAAAATAATGCTGAATAATTCACACTGCATCTATGTAGCTCCAAGCTTGTGTTATTATTATTGTAATCTGACGAACAGTCGCGTTCATCTTACACTTACCCATTGTTAGATACAGTCAGCTGCACAGATATGTATACACTCCTAAAATTTCACATATAAGTATACTCTTTATTTTTCAAAGTCAAGTACACCAACTACATTTCAAATGAATGTAACCATCTAAATCTTCAGAAATTGGTATACAATTTAGGAAAATTATGTAGACACTCACTTATACATGAACATGAAATGTTGGGAGTGTTTACATATTAGTGCAGCTGACTGTACGTTTACGTTTTAATTTTTTAAGAATACGAAATGTTTTAAAATCTATATAGTCTTTCGGTAAAATTTACACAGCAATCCATTTTTTATATAAAAAGAATGATATAACAAAAACTGATGTCATTACGGGACTTTTTGCCAGGGTGGTCAACTGGTCAGCTAACGATGAACACCACTGTACCTACTAGCTATTCCCGAACCAAATGGTCTGTTGTGTAACGATGGTAAGAGGTCCGACGATATAACACTTGTCCCATGGGAGTTGGCGAGGCCCATTGTGTGGAGTGCTCTAAGCGTTGATAGCTACACATCATGATGCACCTCCAATCTTCCGAGGACATCCGTTTGAGTTGGTGCGGCGGCAGATTTGGCCGTGGATATCAAGAAGCGCAAATATGCAGGTCCCGACAAAGCCTACGTATTGGATCCTCTTGAAGTCGAGAACCTATGTCCGTGAAGTACTAAGGCTCTCAAGGTTTAAAAAAGTATTAGAGCGTCTGGCAGAAGCAATGCGTGACCGCGGCGCGCGTGAGCTGGCGCAGCGGATGCCCACACAGCGAGGTAATGCAACCAGCATCTCGAAGACGCTTCCGACTGGTATTTGTTCTTTATTTTGTAGCCTGTTGTTAACTCATAGTTCCAATTGTAATTTCTAGTTCTTATTTGGTTCATTTATTTGTTTGTAATTAGCTTTTTAAGTAAATGCTAGGTACCTACCATTTAATTTAATGATATTGATTTAGGTATCATGAATTCATTTAAAGAATTAGAAAAAAAATATCATAAAAAATGTGCACATGTAGTATTTTGAACCTTCTACATTATCTTATTATTTAATTTGCAAATTGCATGTGGACATTTTTAAATATTCCGTTAAAGTCCTGTCCATTCGATTTGATCCTCATTTCACAGCAGGCTCCAGGCAATCGAAGCCTGCGGCGTCTTTTCAAGTGACGTTAGCCGTCAAGTATGTAATACACTTGTCAAACGATTGATATAGATAGGACAACCTGTCTGACGCGGGATACTGGCTATAGATTACTATTATCCACTAATGTTGTTGGGCAGTGGATGTTTAACCCATGAAAGTGTTATAGTTGCAGTTACATGTTGGTGACGTCACGAGGACGATGACAGATTTGTTTGTGCAAAGCTATCGAGTAAAGCTCGCCATGTCTCGGCCAACCTCGGTCAAAGTGTAACTGAACCGTTATTGGAACCACAAATTGTAATACAAGATAGGAAATAGAAAATTCTTTAATGCACACTAAATAAAATAATTAAAAAAGCTCCGATGATTATTATAAATTGGCATTTTCCTTTGCGTAATATTCTTTATAGGTATCTGACAAATATCATCTTCGGGTGTATTACAATCAATAATCATTTTATTTCGTAAATTACATGAATAACAATTAATCACATTCGTATCTAGGTATAACAAAATAGAAACATTGTACTCACACAAAAAGAATATCATTAAAGTTTTAAAATTTATACAATCAATTGAAAATGTCTTGTTGCCTCCGTAATATTTTTAAGAAGACTGTTGTACACTGTCAGTCACATTATGCGCGTTAACTTCCCAGACTTCAGGAGCGTACGAAGCAGGGTTTATCTGAACGCCGACTATTGGACTTGTGAATGTCGCCGATGTGTGTTTGTCTATTATAAGAATTGTGGACACAGCTCATACTGTGGAACCAAGGATGATAACCGCTATGCCCTTACCTTTGAAATTACTCTCCTAAACTCAAAATAACACTTCTCACCTCATCTACGGCGCCTCCATGCTGCTCAAAGATTGTGTCACAATATGGCCCGACATCTTGGAATTCAGATAAAAATTACTCCATTTACTAAATAACATAGAATAAATTAAAGCTAGGTAAAGAAATCTACTGAAATTATTGAACATTATTCTCAGTAGATATTTTTAATATACCGTGATCTCTGTCCGAGTAAAGGCCTAATGGATATAATCGGATTAATAAAGCGCTGAATCAAATTATTCATCAGATTTTAGATTATTAATAACTTTATTTCTTTAGGCTTACAAAAAAAGTACTCAGACAAGTCAATTTCATACTGATTTTCTCTTCACTTAAATTGTTTGTCCACTCATGAAGGAACTAAAAAAGAAGCTACTACTCTCATTATAATCACTTATGTTTATTTTGCCAACCTAAATCTAAATTTAAAAATAGTGATTGTCTATATTTATCTACATAGCATAAGATTGGTGAGGAATGGAGAGACATCTGGCCTAGCATTAATGTCATTGATGTAATCATCTATCGAGTAAAGGCTTTCTCATAAAGATTTTGTTTCACTCGCACTGGACGAATCTTGTTTATGGAACAGAGATGGATGTCAGGCAGCTAAGATCCAGACTGGATGTCCTGGAGCTGCATAACCCCAAAGCAAGCATAACACTGTAGAAGTAACTGAAATAAACTCACCTTAGTGTATCTACATCGGTAATAGAGTAGAATTACTGTCTCTAAAATGTTACTTATTGCAGGAAGTATTGAAATTCGCCAGTAAGGAACCAGCTTATTAACCAGTTTCGTTATTTTTTAGTCTCCATGTTGCTTTTATTTTATTTGATGAGTTTATTATTATTTTCTTCAAGCTTTTCGCTGTGTTGCAGACTTTCTTAAATGTTTTCGAGTATTTGATAAAAACGAAACGCAGGATTATGTACTTTTCTATCACTATACCTAGAGATTTGGCACACTTCTTAAATGTTTTCGAGTATTTAGTTACATGCAAACAGAACGCAGGATCATGTAGCTATTCTATCTCTATAAAGATTGTTTAGTCACTACACGTATAAATGCCGGGAGTGGCCCAATCATACGATCCGAATAAATCCGACGCTGTCTCTCATTATTCACAGTCACTCAAAATCTATGGTGTGCGTTCGCCCAGCAAAAAGTATCGTCTTTTCAAGAATCGAATGATGCAGATAATTTGTGCCCTATGTCGTGTAAATGTGCCCAAAATTTAAAATTTGTGCCCCCAAGGGCTGCAGAGTTATTTAGGAAAATCTGATTTTGCTGCACGAACGTTCGCCCAGCAAAACTTTTTTTAAAAAAAGGGTATAGCTGTATTTTAAATATGCAAAAAGATAGCTTAAATACTAGTCTAAATGTGCCGTTAAAGCAAAATTTGTGCCTCTAAAGGTTTTAGAGATATTTAGTTTTTTGCTGGGCGAACGTTCGTGCAGCAAAATCAGATTTTCCTAAATAACTCTGCAGCCCTTGGGGGCACAAATTTTAAATTTTGGGCACATTTACACGACATAGGGCACAAATTATCTGCATCATTCGATTCTTGAAAAGACGATACTTTTTGCTGGGCGAACGCACACAAATCTATGGTGTAACTACTACTATTAAGTATTCCAAATTCCAGGTTATCCTCGAATCTGACATGAAGTAAACAAAATTGTTGGTTGTAGGCCTAAAACTAGCAGGCCTATTCATTCCTATCTTCTAGTATACCGTTTGTTATTCGTGGTCCTACTGGCCGAAGTCGAGCGTGAAAGCTAGTGTAAAGGTAAACTATAAATTAATTGGACGACCGGAATGCAATTTGTAACGTTGTCCTTTAATGATGCTTGATTGAGACATCGATATCAGCGTTTCCACTCGACGGGTTGATTACTTTTTTTGCTCAGCCTATAGGCACTAAGTTTTGATTACGATGACAGTTTAATGCCTGATATTATGTTTCTTACTTTTACTGTGTGAGCTATTATGGTTCTTGCAATTTAAGATTGCTTATAACCCTTTTGAAGGCTGTTCAGGCAAGTTCGAACATCATAAAAATAAGATTGTTTAGGTAAAGTACGTACAATTATAAAGTACAATTATTGGTTTGTAAGTAATTAATGTAGAATGTATGAATGCTACGAATTCTTTCACGTATGCACATGACGACAATGTGGGTATGCAGTATTAAAAAAATACTGTCTAGATATGGTAAGACATGAAGACATAGGTAGTTATCAAATTAAATATTACTAGCGGTCCGCCCCGGCTTAGCACGGGTATTTAACAAAAATTTCAGAAATTATACACACGAACACGATGGGTTTCACAGTTTTCATACGGATCCCTTACTTTTTTTAACAGCATTGGGGTTTTTGGCATTGACTCGACACTCCAAAACTGACACTGGCCGTAAAGAAAAAGCAAGCAGCGCGCGCTATATATTCAACCTCTTTTTCTATTATGGCTCCGCGCCATAATAGAAAGAGGTTGAATACAAAGCGCACTGTTTAATTATTGAATTTTTCATGTGGATCCCTAGGTTTTTTGAAAATATTATATAGCCTATGTTCATCACGGAAAATTTAGGATTCTATTTGTGAAAGAATTTTTCAAATCGGTCCAGTAGTTTCGGAGCCTATTCAATTCAAACAAACAATCAAATCTTTCCTCTTTATAATATTAGTATAGATATAGATATAGAAGTATAGATTAGAAGTAAGTTATTTGCAATCTTCGCAATTCTAAGTCCAGTCTAGAGTCTGGATTCCAAGACTAAAGCAATTAACAGCAATTAGCTATACCTACAGTGTAACGTCTTCCATTGAAGAATGCTATTAGAATTGAAAGGTAAGAACATTTAAATATTAGCCCAGAAACAGCAAATATGTTTATAACGGAGATGTTAGAACGGATCATTAAAACGGATTTCCAAGAAATAAACTTTTGGCCCATTAACAGATGTAAATCGGAATGTAATCTAAGAAATATTTCACGTCGCAGTAACCAGATGCCAAAATAAATAACCATAATAAACACTAGTGCTGACAAAATGTCGCCGCACGCGTACCATCCATCTGATAAAAATATGTAAATAATTATTAAATATTATCGAATGGCAGATAGGGTCGTTTAGGTGGCCGGTACGTTATCTGTGTTATTTGTCGTTAACAGGTCCAGGGGACATGGTGTTATCGGTTTGAGTTACGGCGACAGTGGTCCAGAAGGGGATTCTTCTCCTGTTTCAAATGTGACTGTCGGTGTTGACGAGATAGCTAGCACCTGGCCGGCCACTGTTGCACAACGTTCAGATATCATCTACACGCCGAGACTAATGGCACAAATTAAAGAAGTAGCCGTGGAGGTGCAGTAAGTAGCAATTTGCTTAAAGGTAGGTATTTAGTTTTATACAGGTTCGTCAACAAGCACTGTTAACCTATTTCCCCGTACATCTCTTGAAAAATAATAAAGGAAATGTTTTGGCATCCACCCTAATCAAAATTCTACAGAACCACTCGCTAATTCCATATGCAAATTCGAATAATTAATTTTGATTTCGTTCAGAATGACGGAATAATTAAACCACCTACTGTAACTGGTTCCGTTGGTTTTGTTTATTGGCCAGTCCAAAGTATTGCTTGCATTTATACCTATCGTAAATCATTTCACACAGATAAGCCTTTAGCTCATTGTATTGTCTACGGGAAAATTATAGAGCTTGTTATTATCAAAATAACTGGGGACATTTGTCTTACACGTGTCATTTTCTTTACAAGCAAAAGAGAGCTTGCTTAGATTTCTACCTATGAAATAATACCTACTTGTTTCTTACCTAAGGATTTGTAAACCACGTAAAAATAAAAAAGTATTACTTCAAAAAATAAAAGTTGTTTCTCCGTTGTTTAAGCTCAAATATGTAGTTGGTGTTATTGTTACAAGACTTTACTATGCTGCATTAAGTGAAAGAGGCTGGTTAAACGCTTGGAATGACAAAAGTGAATTACGTTGAAACTACTCATAACGGGCGGATAGGATGTCCATTTATCGTCGTGTAAAATAAAAGAGCAGCCATAAATTATTTTCAGATACTCTGTCTCAGCGGCAATGAAAATCTAAGCCACGCAAGCGATAAATAACATGAAATAAGTAATAATTTAAATAGAGCACTTTACTATACTAGTTTCCTTTAATTTGTAACAGCAGTCAATATTCATGGTGGGGTGTTATTAACCGGTGGCGGCCCGCGGCTGCGTTCGATCTGATTCCAATTCTTTTATGAATAGAAACTATAATTGCAACAGGCTACACCATAGTTGACTATAGTCGGTTGCCCAGTTGCAAAAGCGACTGATTTAACGCTAGATGCCTATCGCACCGTTAAACATTGGGAGCGGGATTCGAACCTACCACATCAGTCGGTTTTAAGAACACCCAGATAAAACGTCGCGTTTGATCTGGCGATCGGCTACGGCTCTCACAAAGTTATCGCTTCTAAAACGCTTTCGATATGGCACTCCCAGCGCTCCTGCAAATGAAGCGGTCGCATTAAACTTGTCCATCGAAGCCCTGGTGGTAATTAATAGCAGAGATAAGTTGCGGGTCGCGTCGCGATACCTACTCGTAGGTCGAGTAATCGAGGCAGTCTGGAGCGCCGCCACCGCCGACCGCCGCCTTTTCCCTATATTAATAAACGTCAGTCGATATCGGACGTGGCCACACGAATTGGGAAATTAAAAGGCTCTTATGGGTTCCACTCATTAGGGCGATTTGTGTTAGTGAAGACAGCGGCGCCGTACAAGAATTTATAAATGAGCATTGTAATCGCTGGACTCGGACACGAGAATCATTTGTGCAGTCATTTATCGAGCTGCCTTCCCTGTCTGACGGCTTCTGGTTAGGCGAGGCGCGGGCGTAAGACGACCGTGTGTTGATTGCACCAACGTTTGCCGGCCTGTGATTGCGTCTCAGGGTGTGCATGCAAGCGTATCAGTGCAGGCTAATTTGTCAATTATGGAGTCAGAAGTCGAGCGGGGTTGCGGGCGGCCCTAAACGCGTAATAGCGCAATTTGTGCCATCATTGTTCTAAAGTAGCGTCGGCCGTATATCAGCGAGGCAGACGGGAGCAATTGATACAAACGAGCGCATGTCACGTCTAAATATAATATTAGGAATCACGGCGCGAGCCAGGATATATTAATTTGGAGTGGTTGCCGCATGACCAAGCTTATCGTTAGGGTATACGTCCGTTGCTATTTTAGGTAATAATCTTGTCCTAGATGCCAGGAGCATCTAGGAATTTCCTGTTATGGTCAGTTATAATAGAAAGATATAGCACAACTTAAATATTATAGTGACAAATGCTATGTAGACTTTGATAAATTGTTCTTACCTATTGTATCCAAGTCTCTGTTCAAAAGTTCATTTAATCACTAATTATGCCTGACAATATGAACCCTAGAGCGCGAACAATAAATCTTTAGTTTGTAATAAAAGTCGTGCTATGCCAACATTATAACCACTTTCGAATGTTAATGACATAATTTTATATGAGAGGAAATTTATATTCGTCTGTAGACCCTTGCTTCTTGAGTGCAAGACTAAACGACGATTTATGAATGAGGTCAGTGCGGTGAGTGAGGTCGGCTGGGGTCACCTGACACTCATCAGACAAGTGTCCGGGCAGTATCAGCGTTGTACACACAGAGATATCGTTGTTTATGGTGCTTGCTTTGATAACCGTCTGACTGGTGGTAGAGTTAGACACAGACACCACAAAATCTCGCAATGGGTTTCGATTTGACTACACTTGGGTTAACTATGAACTTTGCTATGAACAATTGACTTGATTGTTAAAATTATATACTTACGTCCCGGGTTTGTGTGAATGGTTCTTTAGCTGCGGTACGAATTGTGGTGGCTCGTGCCAGCCACACGACCGCAACTGACTAGCTTTCGTATGAGTAGAAGTGAGCACACGCGATAAAACAATATCATTCTACTATTTTAGATAGAGCCAAAATATTCAATTGGGCCACAAGTGATAGCAGTTTGATAAATCACATAAAGTCACAACCACCCTGATATTACACCTCGAATGAGGCACCTCACAATACGACAGTTGAATTAATTCAAGAGACCTGTTCGCTCCGTAATGAAATAGTACGCCATTATTGTAGCATGTTTCGTAATTATCGTAGATACGCCCGTAACAAAGGGACACCTCAAAACAACATTGATCATTGCAAATACCATGCAACAATAAATCAGAAAACCAGGTTCAACACCTAGTAATAACAACTTGTTCTCCGTCTCTGCTTTTGTACAGTGCGCTCGGTAAATTTGGTCTACTATTTAGAATGTAGACAATATTTCAAACTGGTCATTTCGTTTTGGATTCTGTATTGAGGTCATAGTTATCTTATTACTGGACCATAAGTCTTCAGGCTGAGTTTGATAAGTAGTTCTACTGAACAAACTTTGTTCTATTGTTTACAGAAAGTTGGCAGGTTCATTTATAAACGTAAAGTAGACATGCTTCGGTCCAAAGTGAGAAGCGCAAAATTGCCTTGGAATGTTGAATTCTAAGGTTACGCTTCTTGCATTGCATACCTATTTTTCTTTCCACCTACATATACTGTTATGTTAGTAAGTTTTGAATAGACGCGGCCAAACGCGCCTTATAGAGCAATCGTTATATTTGTTCAACAGCCTAAACGCAGCGCTTATTTCACGTCCATAGCTCGCATAACTTCATTACCAGCTCAATTGAATAAACTGTGATAGGAACGCAGAGGCGCTCTGCAAGTTGATTGCTCAAATTTCCTCTTCAACTATCACAAAGATATGGTGAATTTCTAATTGGATAAACGTGTCGTTTCCTATTTAAAGGCGACGGCGGGAGTTGCGTTACCAGCGGAGAAAGAGCTCCATAGTTTTGAGACACTCGGGTCTTTGTTGGTGATGTGTTGTGTTGTGGGGTAATGCAGAGGTCTGGGTAGAGTGGTGGCTGCGTATCCTCGGGCACGCGCGCCGTCATCCCGAGTAATGGTCCGTCAGTCGGCTCGCGCTCGTGCTCAATGACCAACTAATGAATTGTGATTTTACTTTAATGCTTCCTGGGTGAGTCTCGCTTTTCAAAACGAAGGTGTTATCGTTCTGTCATTCAGCACGTTTGTTGATTTGTATGGACTGGTATCCACTTGGATTTAATCTTCCGGTATGCTCTTAATTGACAGTTGGTTCATGGAGAATTGACAGATTTGGATTGGACAGTGCAACAACTTGGCTTACCTGTATCTTTTGTATTTCATATGTTTTAGTCCGTACCTAAATCTTGCGTACGGTACCTTACTACATCTATACTAATATTATAAAGAGGAAAGATTTGATTGTTTGTATGTTTGTTTGTTTGAATTGAATAGGCTCCGAAACTACTGGACCGAGATAAAAAATTCTTGCACCATTAGAATCCTTAATTTTCCGTGATGAACATAGGCTATATAATATTTTCAAAAAAGTTAGGGATCCGCATGAAAAATTCAATAATTGAACCGTGGGCTGTATATTCAACCTCTTTTTCTATTATGGCGCGTCAGAATAGAAAAAGAGGTTGTATAGCGCACGGTGGTTGCTTTTTCTCTACGACCAGTGTCAGTTTTGGAATGTCGAGTCAATGTCAAAAACCCCAATGCTGTTAAAAAAAGTAAAGATCCGTATGAAAACTGTGAAACCCATCGTTTTAGTGTGTATAATTTCTGAAATTTTTGTTTAATACCCGTGCGAAGCCGGGGCGGGCCGCTAGTACATAATATAGTTACATTCCTTAGTTATGTTTCGATGATTCACATTGATCACCAGTGATTAGTGACATTGACCTCATTGTGGTTTCTTATCTCTACAACATCCAGAGACTACGAATAAAATTAATTAGTTTTTTATGGGTTTATGGAAAGTTTGTTGTACCTATAGCGCGTCATCGTAAATCAGCTGCCGATGGCGTCCGATAGCGCTCCCGTGCGTGCGCATGCGACTGCGGCTATGTTTGTACTCCCTGCTGTATTTTAGAAGTAATTTTGCTTGACTGGAGCTCCCGCTGTTATCTGTAAAGATCAGGTTAGAATTAGAGCCGGTAATCAGTTTTGTATTATGGTTAGGTTAGTTTCCTATTTGATCACTTTACTAAGGATAGATTTGATAGTATCATTATGCTTTTCCTCAGAAATAAGCCTTATACAAGTATGATCATGTAAAATTGGTACAAGATGACGAGTTCCATGACCCCACACAGAGAACATGTCGCAATTAGACACTAATATACAAAAAATACATTAATATTGTAGCTTCTATGGGTTAGTTTGGGTGGTCGTGACCACGTGCCTTACCGATACCACCTCCCGTAAAAGCCGTGTCTCTGGACTACGATTAATCAAGCGGGTTTACCGACTCTATCATTAAAACGAATTTCACTAAATCTGACGTTTGATTAAGAGAACATGTTGGTCATTGATATATCACTTTTTAACTAAAAAGGCTTGGTACCGCCGAGATCTGCCTTAGAGGGAATCTAGGCGTCTGATGTTGTTGCAAAAGTGATTTATTTGCTTTTTTACTGTTTCCTTGCTACATGTTAGGTTAAAAATCGTGGTCATCAAACTAACAAGCCCCCAGTAGCATATCATGCATGTTATCGTAAGAAAATACCTGATTGTATATTGTTAATCGTTTATTACACAATAAAATATATAAAACATCTAGATGTAAAATATTGGCACATGCGAGCTTAACCCTAAAAGAGTCCTCTCCAGCAAACCTTATTTTATATTCATAGCTGTAAGTTTTCTAAAATTTTTCAAAATAATTTTACGGAAAATCCAAGTCAAAATTTCGTGATTATTTATAAATAGAGTATGTTTCCATATTTGCATTTCACTTTATTTTAAGCCGGTTACAGTCAAATATTTATAAAATGCATTCATATCCAGGTTTAACAGTAGGTTCCAGTATCAATTAAAAAGCAAATTGCAAACACTTTATGTCAAGGAGTATTAATTTTTATGAGTACCAGCTAGCCGGAGTGCGGTCTTGAACGAGACCCATACCTTTATCTGTATGTTATGCATTCAATAGATTGTATCGCTTGTTCGATAAGTAATAAATAAATTATTGATGATCCATACCCTTTGAAGCTAGATGGAATGATAGGGATGACCGTTATTTTTAAAGACGTATTTCAAATGGTAGAGTTTGAAGTTTAAAAGATGATAATCCGAATTGCCTTTAGGTTACCCAATGCTTAAAACCAGATATCCCTAAAAACTCATACCAAGATACGATGTGGCGCGGCGGATGAAGGTTGCGGGTTCGATTCCCGCCTTGGGACAAATCATCATCATCATCACCAGCCTACTCCACACTACATGTCCACTGCTGGACATAGGCCTCCCCTAATGAGCGCCATAGATGGCATCATTACTGGGGGTTATTGCCCATAATCCCCACGCTGGGCATGCGGGTTGGGGATCAATAACATGGGACAAATAATTGTACGATTTGCAAATATTAGTTGAGTCTTCTATATATAAAAAATGTATTGAACTATGTATTTTTGTTATCTAGTACCAACCCATAACAAACTCAGCTGGCACGTGGCTAGATGATGCTGTGTATATCCGGCATTATTTATATCGCCTCGAACATCGTTTTAAATCGCTCACACATCTTTTGATTGCCATTCAATCACATTCCTCGTTAAAACGTTATAAAACTGTCTGCGAGTCGAGTTGATATTGCAATTCGCCTTGTCATTACAAAGGTGCACGCACACGTGCGCCTAGAATACCCGGACCACCGACGTGGCGGTGCTTTACTTGCAACGATTTATTGTTATAAAAATAATGTATCATCGGAGCGCGCACAATGCACGTAACAAGCTCGCTGGCTGCGTTAACGGGACAACGCTGAAACTCGACGGGGCTTATCATGCCACTCCTCTCGGAGATACGCTTTTATAGCATGGTACACGAGACAGTTTGATCAAAAATTATTGTTAAAACACATAAAATAGTTCACACACTTTCAGTCAGAGCCCGAACTATTTCTCTCCGGCCCTTTGTGGGGCACGGAGGGAGGCCTCGAGGCTACAATCAGTGCACACGTTTATGACACCGGCGGCAGTGAATCAGAATCTGGGCAGTGAATGGAATAAAAGTTTATCTACATCTCGTCATTGCCTAACACACGGATAAAATAGGTTTAATTAAACATATTTCAATGTGTAGGCAAGTGAATTCACAAAAAAGGTTTGGTTGGACTGGCTCTGGGCTTGCAAGACCTGTTATTGATAGGGCTTTTGGGTTATAGGTACTTAACTTTACAAATATTTTCAAACGGTCAAAGGTTAACTATTTTTCGAAGTGATTGATTATTATGATCATTTCTTTGTCTGCGCGCTATCAGAATGCGAAGAAGCAGACCGTTGTCAAAGTATACTACAAATATTTAACTTTAATTTCTGAATGCGATTGTCAATATGAAATTAAGTGTCAAAGTTCGAGTGAGAAAGTGTTTATTTTAGTTTAAAATCCCATACTGATCGCGCGTGAATTATTAATATAGATCGAATAATATGCCTACCAGTGAAATCCTGGCCTTAAAAGGCCGATCTAGTACGAACTCCTCTTGTTCAATTGATGGATGTTCTAACTCAGCAGTTTTTGATCTGTATTAAGTGAAGTAGCCGCATGCACGCGATAAGGGAGAACCCATTGCATTCTATTGTCGATTAAACCGATTGCTTATATTGTGACGGATGGTTGTTGATAAATTATTGCGCTAGTTCTTGATTTTATCGTCCACTTCAATTAGGAATTTTAATTTTCACGCAACTGATTCTAATTGAAAAAGCATATATGCTATAAAAGAAAATAGTTAGAATAGGTATGATAAGTTGTCAGTTAAGAATAAGTTAAATTTTAGTTAATCTTTAACTTCGACAAAAAATTATAATTTTAATTGAAAATAGTTCTTTTGTCCAAAAATTTATGACCAAAGTACGTACGCTAATATATAGGATCTTAGTATACAAATATTACATGTCCATCACGATTCTGCTAACGGATATTTACTGAGGGTAGGTAACGATCTACTGTCAGTTATCTAAACCAGTTGTGTGAGCGACAAAGCAATACTGAGAGTAAATTAAATTCTGTTAGAGCGACATCAGCAACGTATGATTACGTGACAGCAGCGACACGAAAAATATCTCTCATTCACATTTGATAGGAGACGGGTAGGTAATGAAATTCGTTGCAGTTATAATTATAGCTGTGCCGTAAATGGTAGTTAATTATACATTTTCAAATGTGTCATACCTTGGGTACACAACGGAACACGTCGTGAAATCCTGTCAGTTCAGAACTGACTATCGTAGCTACAATTTGTCGTTACGACAGTATTAAAATGATATTCTTTATCATTTATTTCTTGAAACAATACGCAACACCTAGTACCTATTTACTTGTTATTAAAAAGTAGCAAGTACCAAGTACATATTTACTTGTTATTAAAAGCTTGAGAACCCAAATCCGATATCGATCAAAGGGTAAATCGGGCGTCCCTTAAACTGTGATCTGGTACCTCAACCAAAAACGTTATATCAACTATTTTTCATTTTCAAAGTTCATCAACAACTTCTCGATATCACCGTACGGTATAACGTTCACGAAGGAACTATGAGATGACAACATGTCAAAGCAGATTGATCAGTCAAATAATACCCCCGCGACCGGTTATTGAAATTTTAAATTGGACTCTATTAAATGTAAAAGACGGCGGTTGTTACTGCTCTTTAATGGTAATAAAGTGCTTTCCTGATACTAATATAAACGTTGTAAGTGGTAGTAAACAGCCTAGAGAACCTTGAAAAGTGCGCTTCATCATGAATAAAATTCAGACCACCTGTGAAATGTCATTAAAGAGGTTGTTATAACTACTTTGAAAAAAATAACAGGCTTGACCATGTCGTTTATAATATCGATCTAGAGTGAGATTCTATCACCAATATGACGCAAAGTAAAAGTCATTTATAACGGGATATTTACCATGATTAGATTTTTGAGTTTTCCAATATTTCGGCACAGTTTCATGCGCCATGCTCACGGAACAACAAACGTTTTGTGACGCAAAATAATGAAATTAACAATAAAATTACAAAACCAATTTAGAATTAGCTTTTATAGTTGAAAATATTGAGCTAACCCCAAACTGTTGCAATCTACCAAAATAATTAGAGGATAAGTAAAAGAATTATATTTTACAAACATTCACATCGTTTCGCCAATTTGAGAATTGCAATTCTGTTTCACATAAGTGCGAATGCGCATGATACCAGTTTATACAGTAGCGCCTCCATTACGATGAAGAAATATTGCTTTATTTATTACCAACACAGCCCCTTAGCTTGAGAAATTAATTTCTAATTACTAACATTATCAATTTCGTTTTACTCTCGAAACGGATGTTGTCCGTCTGATAGGGTATCATTAAGCTGTATGTACGCGATACTGCAGCTTAGCTCTTGGAAACTAAACTCTTGTAATCCAGCGGATAAATAAAGTTATGGCGCTGACATTAGGTATAGGTAGTATTTAATATAATTCTACTTCTATTATAGCTTACAGTAGATATTTAAACTGACAGACGTGTGTCGCTGGAATTGCCTTGTCTCGTCACCCTGAAGGTGATAGCTGAAGATCTGTGTTTGCTCATAGAGCAACATTAACACTGAGCCATATTACCCATTTGCTATACACAGATATTTTTTTTATTTGTTAACAATGTTTTTTTTATTGTTAAACAATACTGTGTATTGTAGAGCTATGTTGTAGAGATTTCTATTTGTTTACTCTGAGGTCTTTTATACAAAACTAATGTTTAAATTATCCTACGCTAAGCATTTTATATATCAGTGTATTTTAAACACTGCGTGTATAGTGACAAATTAAAAATTATTCTCTATAAGATAGGTGATTCCTTGCCCAAACCGTGTGTGTTCTAAATACGGTTTTGTCCGATTCCAATGGGTAATCAAGGATAATAAGAATAATAATCAACGATAATACAAATTGCAAGAATAGAATAGTTAACTATGAGACAATCAATTAATAATCGCAGACTAAACTTCCATATTTCTAGTTTTGAGTATAACCTAGGAACAGGGCAATTCGCTACAGTAGGCGAGTGATCAAATGCAAAACATTTATCATTCGCAATCAAAGCACGTCGCTCTAACATTGATTAACAGCTTGTGCTATTCCATTGCTGACACTACCGTGTATATCACTTATGGTGTTGATCATAGTATAAAACTACTAAATAAAACTACTAACAAAGAAAATTACAATTAAATAACTAAATTTTAACTAGTTTTTACGATAGAAACAATTGAGCTAACTGCAGACTGTTGCCAACAAACCACAGTTAGATGAACTGATCCATATCAATACCAGTCGGAAGCGTCCCCAAGATGCTGGCTACATGCGCTGTATGGCAATATATAAACGCGAAAGTATGTATGGATTGCTACTCTTTCACGCAAAAACTACTAAACTGATTTTGATGAAACTTGGTAGACAGATATTTATTACCCGAAATAACACATGGGCCAGCCTTTTATCCCGAAAATCCCACGGGACCGGGAGTTAAGCGGCTGAAACCGCGGGCACCTAGCTAGTCAATTAGAACCCCAGTCAATTAGAACCCATCACACAAGCTCTGCTTAGCTAGGGGCTAGATGGTGCTGTGTGGATAGTCCAGCATTATTTACTTGCAGTTGTTGCAAGTAAATAATGCTGGACTAAATGACACTCATGTTATCGTATAAATAAGAAGATGTCTAAAAATAATTTATACAACAACACAATTTGATAATTAATATTATTAGTAACGGCCAATAAAACATTGCGATTCGATTTATTTAATTTGGTTCCACTCGTATTATTAAAATGACACGCTTTTAATTTTATTATGATTTGACATTGGAATTTTAAACGGTATAAATTTAATTATAATTTTGCTTCGTTGCAACAACCTAGTCTAAATTAAGAATCGACTAATTTTTTTTTCGAAATAATGCTAATAATAATGCTTATTAGAAAAATTGGTATACAAAAGCGGCGTTATTCCATGCAACACACACACACAGAAACACTCACGCACACACAAACTTCTCTGCACTTCAAAACAATGTTGCCGTACTTATTTAGTAAATCTAGTAATTTAAATATTTTATCGTACTCTTTGTGTACATTTTAACTAACATTAGGTTCTAATTTTAGTTAAAATGTAATCAATTAATCTGGGTTTTAGAAAAATTGAATAATTGTTATGATTATTAAATTTTTTTTAATATAATTTAATTTATAATGGACATCTTTTAAGCGATAAGGTTATTTAATTTACTAATGTATTTATTGTTGATTTACTGACGTGTAATATTTTTTACCAATAAATTGATTATTCTGATTATTCTAGTATAGATCTACTAGAACATGATACATATTAGTATAGATATAGATCTATATCTATACTAATATGTATTATAAAGAGGAGAGTTTTGATTATTTGTTTGTTTGAATTGAATAGGCTCCGAAACTACTGGACCAATTTGAAAAATTCTGTCACCATTAGAATCCCTAATTTTCTCTGATGAATATGAGCTGTAGAATATTTAAAAAAAAAGATAAGGGATAGATACATCCGCATGAAAAATTAAATTTTTATTAAATACTCATGCATACACACGTTACACATACAATAAATGATTATTATGTAGCTATAATAGTACCAATTGCCTATTTCACATCAGAACTCATACTTATACCAACATAGCAACGCAGGGCAAAGGAATGGAACTCGTTGCCTGCTTCTGTTTTTCCTACTAACTACAACCTGGATCTCTTCAAAGCTAGAGTGAATAGGTGTCTTCTAGACCTGCGTGATCCACCGTCGGCCACATCTTCACTTTCCATCAGGTGAGATCTTGGTCAAACGGAGGTCTATCAGTTATGAAGAAAAAGAATAACTAGCTGCCTTTACCAATAATAAATATCATGTTTAGTACATGAATTCTCAAAGTATACCGCCGATCGGTAAGTCTACCATTGATGTGGCTAATTAATCGGGAACACTACCGGCCATGTCAGTGCGCCTCTGATTCATGCCGGGTGAAATCATACCGAGCGGCCGCAGACCGCTCATTAATTACATTTTATTATTGTTTGTTCAATCGAGGCTCGGGGAAAACTCCCGATTTACTCATCAACATATAATTAACAAACAAGCAACATGGGAACGCTGCCAGCATTCTAGGCACTCTGCCTTCTGGTGATGGCTTAGGTTTTTTGGAAATAGATATAATATAAGTAGGTGTAAATTCAATAATTTAAGCTTAATAATTATATTAGCACAGAATTTAATTATATTTGAATTAAACATCCCTTCCACAGTGCATGTACCTACTAGTGAAAACTATACTTACCATTCACATAAACCTAGTGATGCGTGTGATGCTATAAAATATTCGTAAATAAGGAATTGCCTATGAGTGGCCAAAGAAAGGCGTAGAATAAATAATAACCAAGCAGTGTTACAGCAGCGTAGCATTAACAATCAAGGTAGGTCAATACATAAAGCGACAGCTGCGTTTTTATTATGGTGTGTAAATAAATATTATTTTCTTTATATCAGTGGTGCATTGTAGCCAGCTTATAACGGTGGCCACACGCACGATCACTTTACGACTTGCGTCATCTCTATAAAGTGAGTTTTATCCTTTACGATTTCTTGCGTATGACATTAGCTGTATCCCTTTACATTTTACGCAATAGTTTACAAAAGTGTACGTAATCAAATATATTAGTAAACTGTCCTTTTGTTCGTTTCTAGTTCTATACCGTTTAAACATGTCTGAATCGACAATATTGCCAATGTTGTAATAATATTACTAAATGAATAAATGCAAATACAAAGTATTGAGTTATTTTATAATATCGGCGCAGCATCGCCATTAAACGTAGCAATGCTGCCAGCAATCTGGGGACTCTGCCTTCTGGTGATAGCTTAGATTTTTAGAAAATAGATATAAGTGTATATACTAGTTTTAATTGTTTTATTCTGTCCCGTAACTTACAATACAATATTATACATTACAATACAATACAAATACTCTTTATTACACTACAAGATAGAGAAATACAGAACAGAAAAACATAAACCCAATAGTTGCAAATGGCCGCCCTTATTTTCTTCGTTAATAAATGGTTCTTGACTATCTATTCGTACTGCACAATTTACGTATCGTGTATTGTAAATGGGATTCTAAAGTGATCGGCTACGGATATCTAACAAAACAACCAAAATGGGAGCATTGCATTGTTCTCACTATTATTTTGTACTCGTTCGATAAGCACACACTCCAATTGGAAGTGGATGTGTTTAACGGATCATGTTCTTGATCGGCTCTTTAGACTCTATCGCGTTACATTGTGGCGGTTTTAAGCTGGTTTATTTCGTACTGTTTTCATAATAAATAATAAAGATTCAGTAGTGCTATCAAGTTTTATGGAACTTACAAATCAAGTCGCTATCTAGCTGGTTGCATTTTTGCATTTCTATTAGAAAATATCATAAAAATATTTTCCATCAGCTTCAGATTTCACTCATAACTACGGTGAACTATGTAATCTGATATGGTTGGCCGCGGAATGATTAATTTGGTAGAGTTTACCTCACCGGGTAGCTATTAAACATTATTGGGGTCGGGTCACAGTTCTTTGGTCAAAAGTGATTCCGTGTCTGGCGTGCCCATAGACTCGAACATTAAGGTAATAATCTCCGTAGGTGAACTGGGCCAATTGCTTTTCAATATGGACCTACCATTATCGCGAGATAAGTGAAAACACCCAGCGCCGCAAGTCCTGTTAACTAAACCACTACAGATAAAACTGGTTGCAGGTATACTTGATGTAGAGGTTGTACTAGGGTTATTGGAAAATGACGTAATCCTAGAAGAGTAAATGGACCTCGCCACCAGTTTAGCAACAATAGCTGTGGGAGACCTTTGTAAAGTAGGCAGTACTTTAATTGATGATTCTTCGATATTGATGATCTATTCAGTCGAACAAAAGGACTGTACCCAATAGTTTTACTTAGAATAGCTGATTGCGGTTTTATAGCCGTGAAATAAGAGTTATGGCACATAGACGTGAAAAACACTTCAGGTACTTTGTTGTTTAATGAAACTTTGTTGTTTAATGAAAGCTCTTCCTTATACTAAATACATTATTATAATATTAAAGGGAGTACTTTTTTGTGTTCTTCGATGTAGGATTTATTAAAAGTAATTGCGTTATTATTGGAGGCATTATTTATCCGCAATGCGCGGCGGTCACGACCGGCGCTACTAATACGGCGCACGCGCACGACCCGTCCCATTACTCGGCTAAATTAATTTCACTTAATGCCCATCGATTATCGTATCGAATGATAATCGTATAGTTTCGGCGATCGTGATGGACGCGATTCGTGGGCCCCCCGCAAGCTCTACTCGTGTCCAGTAGGGACACGATCTACTGATATTGGCTATACTAGCACATTTGCTGATACTCCGAAATAGCTCACCACTATTAGCCCTTTAAACCTCCTCCGAAAAAATAAAACGAACATTTTAGATTTATATCCGTTTCGACAGAATTATAAATTTTAAAACACGTGTTCTAAACTCTGAAGCTCTATCATGTCTCTATCGTGGAAAAGGATTCACGCAATCCATAGTTATTCTAACAAGTTGTTCCGTTAGAATTACACAGAGTATCTTTCTCGCTACACCCGACAGCGGCAGCCGCGCCACAGCCTTTGAAATGTCGTGTTCCGCAGAATACTCCTACCAGATTAGCTTCTAAGAAATGTAATGGTATCTAATTAAACCATTGTCTAACACGGTGGCTCTATACGAGTAACAGCGCTAACAGAGATTTGTGTACTGAAACAATTTGTGCAGCATTTGTTAGCTCAGATGATTAGCTTTTAGAATATAGTTGTGGGTAGAACACTGCCCAAAACCTCTTTTTTTCCCTCAGATTTTAAATGATGCGATGCCCAAAACATTTTACTGATTCTAAGCAACTGCTTACTGGTAGGTATATATTTTAAAGTGATGCAATTTTGATAGATATAGATATAGGTATGTTCGATTTTATCTCCATTAAAGTGCTACCTACATGTTTGTTTACTTATCTCTTTTCTGTTTCTTGTGAAAACTATTTTCATGCAAGCTTACCAAAGTCATACCTTTTTATCTTGCCCAACCTGCCCAACACACACAGTGTATGATTAAAACTTGAAGACAGCTTTAGGTAGCCGTCGAGTGCAGTAATGGCCAGCCTTGTAGCCCATCCATAACATATTCTCATTCATCGATATAAATGGTACATGACGGACCGCCGCGGCCGCCGAACAAATGAGCAACCAACTCGCAGCCGATTATATTTATGTGAACATCATCTTATTCCTTACTGGCTTCTAGTGCTTTTGTTTATAAAACACTGGTAAATGTCTGAAACCATAGCCCTCAAAAGTAGTACTCACCACTTGCAGTGCGGTGTGCGGCGAGCGGAGGAGGACGTGTGAAAAGAAATACTGGCAGTTTTGTTAGCAATCAAAAGAGGAGTATAGTCAAATAAGAAAACCACCATTGAATTTTATGCAAACTTAAACTAGCTTGGTACTCAAACGTAATGAGGTTAAAGTAGTTTTTTTTTAAGGTAACGGGAAAGTAACTCGAACTGTTGATAAGATGTTATGAAAAACTAAGCTCCAGAGATCCGATGCTAATTTATAGCACGACATGTGATTGATTATGTAAATTAACTAAATCAATAAACTCTTGTTTGAATTAGGGAGCTTAAATCAAAAACACTGAATTACCATAATCTTCATCAGAATGATACCTAGTCAAGTTTTACTTTATTAAGCACACGACCACGTTAATACTTAATGAACTTATGATAATTCTCTTATCTCCAACATTCCGTAATGAAGAATTTCGTAACAGCTTAAAGCAGCTTAAGGATCTAATTGTGTTTAATTGAGTATGCTTGTACCGGTAGACTTGACCCTGGTTGATCTCATAACGCACAGGAAGACAAATCGACCTCATTAGAAGGCGAGACATGCCTTCCTAATCGACATTCGGCAATTCAAACATTTTATTTCGCTCCGCATGAAGCTCGAGTCTTAAGAAATTTAAGAATCTCGATGCCATTGAATTTTAAACAAACTATCACATGAGATTTATGATGGCATTAACCTATGAAATGGTTGTATGGTTTTGAAAATATTGCTTGGATGTTTGTTTGAGAAAATTCATATTTTTATTTAACAAAGGCGTACTACTTAGATGTAGTTATAGTAGAGCTATTCTAAATCGTTGTTTAAGAGAACATAAAGAAAACCAAAATAAGGTAGCATGTCCACGACGGCCAGCTTCTAAACGAGGTTGTTATTGTTTTCAAACAGGCCGCAGCTGCGGGTGCTATGGTATTGCTGCACTGTTATTTATTAACATTTAATTTTCATTAGGCAAGGCTATTAACGCTATTAACCGAGCCCATAGCCATGCGCTATAGACCGGAGCTGGATGTCCCGCGACGGATTTAGTTTCACGACTTACACGTAGTAATGAACCGAATTTAAGATAACTTTCACCAGATGAATATCTAAATATTTAAAACGCGATAAAATATACCTTTTAATGACTACCCTGCATTTTATTAGCCACGGGAAGCCGAGCGCCCGTTATTTTACCTCCACTTGATACAGATTAGAAAAACTACACATACATTTTCTTTTATGGCTTTTAGGCATTTTTATTTCATATTTAAATTAATTGAACGCAAACAAGACTTGGTTTAGGAGTGACTAAATAATTGAACATTTTGTAGCGGCGGCGGCAAGTAAATGAGTTCGGGTAGAGATTGGGAAAAGACAAATTGAGCTCGAATAATATGCAGGTTCTCTGCAATTTTTATTAATTTTTAAATCAAGTTGGGCCGTAAACTTATTGTGTTCGATGTGACAGAGGATAAAATATAAACTAGACGTTTTAAACAATACTTTGTTTAAGTAGTAACGTTGTCGAAACAGTTAATGGCATGTTACTTGATATTTATAGCGTCTTTTTATTGTTATTAGTTTAGTTATCACGTCGCATAGAGAATGGGATGATTCTTTTACTTTACAGTTTTAATGCAGTGTGAAAGCGCCGTCCTCCATTATTATAAAGGTAATAAATTAAGCAGCATACTCTCCCCGCCCGCGGAGAATCAACATTAGTTCCAAAAATCTCGAACCGTAAACAGCATCCCTATAGCGCTTATTGGACCGCCCGTCTCATTTAATTTACGAAACTAAAATAATTACGCATGTAGATTCCGAATATAATGTTCTTATTGATAAATTTATGGGTGAAGATCACGTTATATGGCTTCGACGACATGCTTCAAATGTATTTTTAAAATAAATATTCATGAGTGATAGACGCATTGCGAGGCTACATGGCTATAAGTCAACGAAATGCGGCTGGCTGAGCGGCGCCGGCGCCGGCCGCGTCCCCGAGGCTCTGCTCTTCCCTATATCATTGTGATGCCTCGTCTAGCTCACTAAATCATTCCAGCTCCAGTATTCCAATAGCTATTTCAAGCTACAAAGGTTTTGATGCTCTTTCTGTCCTGGTATACACACCTCATAGCTCTTTTAAGCACTTCCATATTTTGTGTTGTGTTTTGTATTTCTAACTGACTTCGAAAAAGATGTGGTTGTACGAGTATGTTCAGCTATATGTATGTTTTTATTATGTTTGTTGATTTCTCAGTGAATTAAAGACCGACTTTAAAAAAAAATGTCCCTAGATTAACATTAAACTACATACATATATTCACAAGGGATGAGTATTATCCCGCAAAATTTACCCAGAACACAAAACAGTGTAAAATTGAAGAATTTGAAGTAGGTTTTTAGATTTTTCAATACAACCAAATTCTAAACAGTAAGTTTTTTGAATATAAGGTTATTGAAATAAGTCTTTATTGGTAGTAGGGCAGACAAAGTTATGTTATAATTATCTACTTGCTTAGTATTAAATGTAGAGTTATGAAGATGATATGTTGTTTTCTAAAAGTTGGACGTGTCTTTGTATCATAACTTTCATATTATTCATATCTATCTACACCGCTCTGATGCTTACCTCTACGACGATATGATGTCCACACTTGGAGGGTTCATAATTTTTATAAATGTTTTCTTTCTATGTAAGCTGTCTTCACATAATTTAACTGTCATTATTATGGAAATATAATTAGCTGTGTTGTCTTGTTTTGTTCCACGTACAAGTTACCTACTGAGAGAAGACTTTAAAGTTACGAATTCCCACAATTTATGTTTATACCTACTTTAGAATACAAATACAAACATCACGCTGTTAAACATTGAAAAAAGTTTTCGAATACTATTTTTCTTTGTTCATTATGTGCAAGATAAAGTAATTTTATATTTATTAATACTTTTATGTTACTTTCATAAAAGATATCTCTTTGCTGGTTTTGCTTGGTTCGATAATGTCATGCAATGTTTTTTGTCCTAATTTAAACTTAAGAGTAATCTGAAGCTTTAATATCCTAAATATTTAATATCTTAAAGATATAAAACGACCTAAGTAGGTATTAATTTGTGGTGTATACGACGTAGCTACTGTATCGCTACCGAACGGCCCACTCTGCGCGCGCGCCGCCGCTTGGCACGCGCCTTCCGCCCACGACCCTCTTCCATCTTCTAAATACATACTGTTACGTTACTGACTGACCGACAGTCACAACACATCCTTCTTAGATCTGAATAAACAGATTTATCCAGGTCGAACGATGTACTTAAAGTTTCTTAATTGAATTTAGGTACAATTAAAATTATGTTCAATTTGTAACGGTTCGCGCTTCATAATTTAGACTTTTGCGCCCAAAACAACTTCAGAGCGCGGTGCATAAGTTGGCAACAGTGCCTATGCGCTCTAGCTTGTCTTTGGCTCGATTAGAGGTACACTTCCACTTACTTGCGGATTGAACTGAACTGGATTTCTTCCAGTTTTATCTAACTACTTGTATTCTTAATTAAGATAACAATATTATATAAACGAATAGTACAGTGAGCCTCCGATAGGGTGAGCCCATATATTGTAATACTCATATTGGATTATTGTTCGTAGTGTGTATTTAGTCCTGTAAGTTATGTGCTAGGTACGTCAAAGTAACGCAGTCAATGACCTATCAAACCGTTATTGTACCTACCATGAATGGTATTCTCAATCCGCCTTGTAGACAGATTGCGCCTTCCTTACAGCTCATGCTGTAAATCTATGAAGATTGGCTTCGTAAATTAATTTTCATTCATGACACAAACTTGCCGTATTTCGGGAAATCTAATTTTCATCTTTGTTCATTGTAAATAGTCATAGAAATTTCTCCGTTTTACCAACCTTTGACTGTGGTCCCTGTCTCACAATCGAACCGATTAAGTGAGGTAGGTAAACTATTATTTCATTTCCATTGTTCTAGCCTCATCATCGTTCGCAAATTGTTTTTGCCATTGCAGTTGTCCTTTGATTTGAGGATAATACAATCATACTGGGCAAATTCTAATATGCCTTGACATGCTTTTCAGGGTATGTTCTGTATCTGTATCCGGAAGGATTCGCAACGTTAACCGCTGCACCTCTCTGTCAGCTACTCGACGATACAACCACACTGTCACCTCACCGCTCGTTACCGACAACATACCTAATCGTAGTGCGGTGCAATGACTTGAAATTGTGTTTGTCATAATTTACCTGAGGAAAATTCTAAAAAAAATTAGTTTAAAAGGATCATCAACAAGCAGATTAAAATTATCTTAAGTTAAAAAAAAGAGTTATTGGTTTTTGCCAAAATCTACTTCAGTCAGCTATTTAGGCAGGAAATTGAACCACCTGAAATCGTAATAAAAAGGGACTAACCAAAGCTAGTCTATACAACATAAAAATGTGTAGCTCCTTAGATAAATAAAAAATGCTGAACACTAAACATGCTTGACATTTAACGCAGCATCATCTAGCGCCGAAGTAAGAAAACCTAATGATAGGAAATCACCTAATATGCCAGATGGTATCATGTTTTATGTTCAGAGCATAAAATATGGAAATAGAATTTAAATATGTTGGTGCTTATTCCTTCGAGTGTTAGAATCTTTGCCGGATACATATCCATTTCACATATATGTAGCTACGATTACTATTAATAATACGTTTTATTATTTATCAACTTCAAATCATCACTGCCGTTGGTAAGTATCGAATTTTATGGCGTTTTAATAACTTCAATAATATGACTAAATGATATTCCATAAGCATGTAATATCAGACTTTATTATGTGGTGAAACCCAACTAATTTATCGATAACAAAATACCTATTATATTACCAAAACCCATTAAATATTTAAAATATCATACAGTTGTCAGGCTTGTAATGAAATAAACTCAAAAGAGTTCCCTTTTGCCTTTTAAAATATTCGGAGTTTATTTTGCGACCATAATTGCATTTGTAAAAATTATTCTGAGGGGACAGTTTACCTTAAGATTCTTCATTGTAATGGAGTCGTTTATTGTTTAAAAATTTGTTTCTTGACATTTTGGAGGATCTAGTGTGCAATTTTATTGTTTTTTGAATAACCTGTATAATATGTATTATAAATATGTACTTATATAACGTCATTTCTTGCTCATGCATTTTAGAACATTATAAATGTTCGGCTAATTAAAGTGCATGCAAGGGTATCCACCCTTTAACTGATTATGTAGCGTATTGCTACACAATCACCTAAATTTTCTACATTTTAGAATTTCTGGACATTATCATCTAATTCGATTAGGGATTACGTACCTCCATTAAAGATTTATGCCGTCTTACCTTTAACTTCGACGCAAGTGCCTTTCCTAATGTTCTGTTCTTCATTTAGTAATAATCATAAATTAATTTAATAGATCATAGAAATCAGCTTATGACATTCGGTTGTGTCTGTAAACTTCCCAATATTACTTTAGTAATATTTTTTGTAATAAATTCTATCTCCACTGGCTTTTCTGTCCCTTGGCATACGAATAGCAGTTATGATAATTAGTTGCATCTCCTTAATAACGAGTGCGTCCACAGTTTCGGCTCTTACAAAATGAATGCTTGACCCGATGCTCTCATCTCATGAATATTTAATATTTACAAATTATTAATCCAACACTTATCCATCGTCGTTCACGAGCATTCCATTTCCATACGATAGGGCTGAGGGTTCTCGAAGTTACCTATTTTTAATCTTCTGTCTACTTTTATTTATTTCACAGCTGTTTTTAGCATTGATATTGCAGAAACTGCTGGAACATTGTTCCGAGTTTTCGAGTCTCATACCGATTGTTTTCTCCATAAACCTTTCTTTCCCATTTCTTTCCTCTTTCACACAAACCACCTACTGTTTCTTAGGTCTTCCAACCCCTAAAGCCGTGTAATGTGTTACAGGATGTAATGTACTATTCGCGAGCATGAACCGTCAAAAATCCATCTCGCTGGGAGTGCCTTCTTTCACCGTACTAAGCACAATCATTCGCTTTGTGACACGTTCATCTTTATTTGAGTCACAAAATTTAAAATCAAGTATTTTGCTTATAACTAAACTTACCCCTTGTAACGCCAGTCAGTACGCTTGTAGTCTCGTAGGAGTTTAGACCTTACACAAAAACTGATAGATCAAAATGTCAAAAATAATTAGAAGGTGTCTTAATGTTTAAATAATTGATTTGTCTTTGTATGGTCTTTGCATAGTGAACCTATGTATTTCCTTCAGTCTATCATGTAATTCTCAATTGAGAAATCTCGCTTGACATTATTTTGGTGGCTACTAAGTATCAATCAAACACACCGCCGTTTCCATATTTTAAAATGAAAGCTTTTATTATAATGGATAGAGTTAACCTATCAGAATTTAATCCCGATTCTTAGCTATCTATCGCTCGAAATATTTCTATAATGAGCTCAGTCACGCGTGCGTTAAATTTAAATAAAGTGGCTACTGTATTAAAATATTGATAACACATTATTTTGTTGGTATCCATCCATTAAGCCATCAACACACGCGCGTGCACTGATGGAAATCTAATATTTTTTTATTGATCCTTTAAATGCGTAATTTTGAAAACTTCGTTGCTGTAATTTTGCAATGAAAACGATTGTTTACATGCATATATCGTCCACTTCTCGTGCCACTAGACGGGTTTTTAAATAAATACTATTTACTTTCCTATATCTAAATTGAAACAAAACACACAATAATAGGCTTTATTACTCAAAGCAATTTCTTCCAGGTAGGTTTTCTATTTGTTAGTATTATTAATATAAATTTCCTGACATGAGTACTCGCCTTAATTGCTACTAATATTTCAATCGTATGTTGAGATATGTCGGTGTTTCAAAGGAATGGCTTAATAAAAATTAAAATTTGTGTGTTGTGTATAGGAGGCGAATAAATCCGGCGTGGAATGCTTCCCGCGACCGGCGCGTGCGCAGTTATTAATTGCCGATCGGGGGCCGGTTTGCGATACCTGCTTTATTGGTATTGTGTACTAGCCTTATCTACGCTTGGGGCTCAAATAGAGCTTTCTAGAATAGAATGGTTGTATATTTATTATTGTTATTCGGCGAATATTTTTTTATCATCGCCTATCTTAACTTATCTAGGCCTAAATTTGATAAAGAATTGGATTAGATCGATTAATAGAAAATCATGATACTATACAAAAAAGAGAACATTACAAACAGACATGCTTAATCTCTTCCAAGCAATCTTGGCATAGAATATAATAATATAAGGATCTCAAGAAATACATACATAATACTAACATGCTAACATGATTTTCAATATTTTGTCCGTGACATTGAAAAGAATGAACATGACGCATTACGTCAAATCTTCTTTGTGTCTATTTAGAATATTTATATTGTGATTTAGTGTAAGTGGTTCAAAGCAGGCCATTGTAGAAGATGAGATCAAAAGCCGTCACAGCATCCTCAAAATCCGAGACGGCGCGATTGTTCCTCGACTTAACATATCAATTACGTCGAACACAAAGTTAGATAAGACTTGAGCGACGTGGATGAAATAATTAACTGATTGGTGTTTGTATAATTCATCAAGAGGTATTCAGGGGCTGCCACTTAGCCCGATATCAGATAGTTCTGTGTACCGACAACATAGTAATGCATTTCTATAGTGACCTAGCTTTTGTAGGCATTTATCTAGTAGTGATATTATTAGTTTAGTATTATGCTGTTGTACCTATTTGAGAAGATTTTCACTATTGTCTGCTAATAAAATAGTATTTATCTAGGTCCCTGATTTTATATGAAATACTTTTCTGAAATTAAATTAAATAATCTAATTGCATTTTTATATCAAAGAACACATGTTTTCTTGGTATTTGTGTTGATAAGTGTACAAAGTACAATGTCAGACCCAGAGTTTCCCTAAAGTCACCTGCAATACGTGATGTATGTTGTTAATGTATGTTGTTAAAAAATCAGTTGCGATCTATCAGTGTTAGATTTATCATTTACTCTGTTTTCACGGTACATCTAACAATAAATATTTAGAAAAAAGCTTGTGGCAGAAACCGAAATAAATACAATTCACACAATTATTTATATTATTACAATAATAGCAAGCTACGGTAAATACATTCTCAATTTACAAACAATTTTGGTATTACTTTTGTATGGGAAATTCATCCGTCGCTTGAGCCTTAAAACAGTTAATGTATAATGTTTCTTGTCAGAGTAAGAAACATTATACATTAACTGTTTTAAGGCTCAAGCGACGATTATAACGATTATAGAAAAAAAGAAGAAAGAAAATCTTATTTAGCTCATACAACATAAAAGTTTATTTGGCTCATACAAGAAAATTTGTACAAAAATATGCAGAATAAGTACAAAAATAACCTTAAAATAAATAAAATATTCCTTAAATTATATTATCGTATACAGCGTACGTATGAACCAAAAAAGGTCCTACCTCAGCATAACGTTGAGTGAATTTTTGTTTAACTATCTATTTGCCGGTTTGCCAAGCTGAAAGTGTTTTTATACTTATTTTTTTTTAAATTTGTAATTTTTCATTTATTTTGCTTACATGTACATTCATTCTTAGGTCTAATTGAATGGTTAGTATAGTTTTCACTAGGTACATGCACCCTGGAAGGGCACTGCAAAACTGAGTTCAGATTTATGTCAAAAATTATTTTAAAATATTAACATTAATATACATACATTTCATGAAATAGAATTAAGCTTTTTTCAACTAGAATCGATTGGAGTGAATTTAGAAGCCAGAATTGTCAGGTAGTCATTGTTTCATTGGATAATGTCATTTTAGTTTGTCGCTAGTAAATTCGTGAACAGAATAATAACATTTTTCTAATAAAAATAATTTCAGTTTATTATAAAAAAGTGTATCTTTTTCTTCTTTTTTTTTTAAGTTTTCCGGTATTTTATTATATATTTTTGCTAATCTATTGTATGGGCTTTGACTAGCCAGTTTCAGTTTAGTTTGTGGTAGTTCTATTTTGTTCTTGTTTAGTCGATTATAGTCAATATTAACGTCTTGCTTTGTTTTAAAAAAGTTTTTGTGTTTCCTTACAAATATAGAGGCTTGCATAATATAAATGGATGGTAATGTTAGTATTTTGTTGCTTAAAAAGTGCGGCTTACATATATCTATACCTACACTGACATGATACACAAATACGAGTACTAACAAGTTAAAGTTTTATTAAAGTCTTGTTTAATTATGCATAATTATTTGGTTATTTATTTCAACACATCTAACATACATATAACAATGTACCGAGGGCAAAGGACAGTATCTTTTTCGTTTGCTTAAGTATCAACATCAACAACAACATCAACATCACCAGCCTATAATAGTCCACTGCTGGACATAGGCCTCCCCTAATGAGCGCCATAGATGGCATCATTATTTGGGGGTAATTGCCCATAATCCCCACGCTGGGCATGCGGGTTGGGGATCGCAGTTCGGTGTAGTTGTTCTGCAGAAGGCGCTGCTGCCCGCCCCCTGGTGTGTTTCCCTTAGTCGCCTCTTACGACACCCACGGGAAGAGTTGGGGTGGTGAAATTCTATGCCGGCACCACACGGCGAAGACGTCAACATAATTAATATCTTTCTTCAAATGGTATACTTAATGTATTTCGCTACTACCACGCCTGACCTTTCAAAAATCAACCAATTACGTTTGCATAACGATTTTTATACGATTTCCTTTTCATCAAATGGCTTTGACTTTCCTTCCTTAAAAATATAATCTATATCTATACTAATATTATAAAGAGGAAAGATTTGGTTGTTTGTTTGTTTGAATTGAATAGGCTCCGAAACTACTGGACCGATTTAAAAAATTCTTTCATTATTGGAATCCAAAATTTTCCGTGATGACCACAGGTGATGACCCTATGCTATAGAACATTTAAAAAAAAATAGGGTTCCGCATGAACATTGAATTTTCTGATAAAAACCCGTGCGAAGCCGGGGTTGACCGCTAGTGATGTATAAAATTTTCCACAATTTTTCAATATTTGATTAAACCTACAGAAAAGGAATATCAAACCCCACGGAAAGTTTCACCCATAAAATTATTCTTGTTGATATTGCACTGAGGAGCTTTGATTTTAAATGTATTGAGCAATTTCGTGAGACTACAATTTCATATCTCTTTGATGTTTTCTCAATGGATTATTAATCCCTGGTATTTAAGAACGGGACTCTACCTACCGATCATAAAGCTTAGCTAAGTTGTAAGGTACCTTACAACTTTATTAATAAAACACACATTGACCTTTGTCCAAAAAAGCCACAGCGCAACGATGACCAGAGAAAGATTTCAAAATTTTGTGTAGATGTGAAAATAAACACACACTAAATATTTTTATAAAAAGAAAACTAAACAAAAATATTTTAAGCTCAAAACCACGTAATATTGGCGACGTGTGTCACGCCATATGTGCGATGTACTAGCGGTACGCCCTGGCTTCGCACGGGTATTTAACAAAAATTTCATTTTTCATGCGGATCCCTAATTTTTTAAGAATTATTATAATTATTATTTACTTCGCAAGATGTACTCTGATAGAAAATGTTTAGAGGGGTGTTTACCAGGCTACAAGTTCTTGTAAAGTTGTGCTTCTACATATTGTGAGCTGTGCTTTGTCTCGGGGCAGTGCAGCGGTACTAGCGCATCATTTATGTCGACTGACGGAAATTAAAGAGAGAGAGGAATAAAAATGTCCCGCCTAATGACGGGCGCGGACCTCTTGCGGTGAATATGTAATAATTTGCCTCGGGGACACGGCCCGACCGCGGCAAAGACTAAATAATTTTAATTACATGTTATTGATAAATATTCTCTCCTGGAGCGTTTGGATCTGTCGATAACGCCGCGCAATTAGGCGGTGACCTTTGACTTAACGATTTGTGGTGGGAACGGCGAAATGGGAAGCCGCGGGCTAAGGCAGCGACCGACGCAGGTCACCGCTGACACCGGCAGGAAACGATGTAAATAACGACCTCTCAAAACCGAGCTTCGCAATGAAACATCTAACATTAAACAGATTTGAACTTAAGGCATTCACTGCCCAGTATTGTCTTAAACTCATTGCGCGCTGCTCCACGTATCTCGAAATGAACGAGTGTCTCGAGGGCTATGAAAGTATTAAAAACGACCCAATTATCCATAACATACTCTACAAGAGGCCATAAAAGAACCCGACCCGGCTTATAGCTTAACTAAATACTCATTATGAATGTTGTTCGAAGATGGTCGCATAATACTTAATTGTGGCCCGCTCAGCACGACTCTCAAAATTATTACGCAAAAGATTGAACGAATATTCGTAGTCTCATAATATACAGGTAATAATATTAACCTTAATATTTACACTGTTATAAGATTTTTGGACAAATACTTGTTCCTCTGGTATGAAATTCATACGTGACCACCTCGAGACCATTTTCGATACAATAGCGAAATAGTTTTTCAAATCGGTCCTTAATCAACGGAGAAATTTACAAACGCACTTATAAATACATGCAGCTGAACATATGTAGAAACTACTCTTTTTCCGTCGCGTCGGTTAAAAATAATCTATGTGATGGGCGTGTGCAGCAAATCATTACCTTGTGCACCAATGTCGAGACTGTGAGACGTGGAGAGAATTTAAGGGTCTATGTCAGACCCTCACACTCAGGATATTATAAATATTTACGGGTATTTATCTTGTTATTTAGCTATTGTTCCGGACGCGTTTCGACAGTATCGTGGTCATGGGATGACCAAGAGTATAAGCCTGTGGAAACTTGTGTGTGTTTTATATGTCTAATGTGTTCAGAAAACTACCTCACCCTCAAACCATAAGTCGCGCGTCGGGTGGCCGATGAAAAGTATTTTGTCGCCAAGTAACGTCATGAATATTTAGTCTTAGCACGCCCCATCCCGGTCCAATACGACCACATACGACCGACGGCGGCTGCCACAGATAAAATGTTATGGAAAATACAGAACAATCCAGAATACAAATTAAGTGAGCGCACTCATTATTTTTTATATGTATATTCCCTTACTCTCATTCCACGAGCTTATGTGATTATTGTCCAAGATTAGTTGAGTAACATCGTGTATTAAAATCAATTCTACTGAATGAATTAGAACTTTTAATGTTGGTATAATCGATAAGTTAAGTCCATCGGCTTAAAATGTCAGGGCCCGGCGATCCGACACGAAAGTTCATCACATCGTGTTCATTATGGTGCGCAATAACGATATAGATGAGTTTATCATTACTTTGTCAGGAGGTTCTCCATTATCATACGAGATTGTACCGATATTTCGAAATTGAAGGTTCTTAAATTAAAATTATTAATATGCAATACACTAATTTTCCCATATAACTATTTATTATGCTTGTCAATACTTGGGATAAAGCAAAAAATCGATGCTTGGGATAAAGCAAAAAACGCTATTGGTATATTTTGTGATCTTTCTAAAGCTTTTGATTGTGTAGATCATGGTACTTTAATTAGCAAATTGAAACATTATGGAATTAATAACAAGGCACTGGACCTTATGCAATCATATCTGTCTGATAGAGTTCAAAAAGTTAATATTGGTAAAGAAAGATCTAGAGGTTCGAAGATTGAATTAGGTGTTCCGCAAGGATCAATATTAGGTCCATTTTTATTTTTAGTTTATGTAAATGATCTTCCTTTTTTAGCAGAAGATTTTTGTGATATAGTTTTATTTGCTGATGATACTTCGTTGATTTTTAAAGTTGATAGAAATAAATATAATTATGACGACGTAAATAGTTCTCTGTTACAAATACTTGATTGGTTCACCGCCAATAACCTCTTACTCAATGCTAAAAAAACCAAATGCATAAAATTCATGTTACCAAATGTAAGAGAATTCCCTACTAAAATTATGCTAAGGGATGAGATAGTTCCTCTTGTAGACTCTACCATTTTCCTAGGGCTACATATTGATTCCTCTCTGCAATGGAGACCGCAAATTGATGCTCTTGCAGGCAGACTTAGTTCAGCAGCCTATGCAGTTCGAACAATTAAATATATTACCGATGAAGATACAGCTAGGTTAGTTTATTTCAGTTACTTCCATAGTATTATGTCCTATAGTATTTTGCTATGGGGACAGGCGGCGGACATACAGACTATCTTTGTACTTCAAAAAAGGGCGATCCGTGCGATTTATAAATTAAAGCCACGCGATTCTTTGAGAGAATTATTTAAAGAAATAAATATCTTGACAGTAATATCACAATACATCTATGAAAATTTAATGTATACGCATAAAAACAAAGACAACTTTTTGAAAAACTGTGATGTTTACGCTAGAAATACCAGAAACAAAAACAAATTACTTATACCATCGTACAGATTACATAAGGTAGGGAAGTCATTTATGGGAAATTGCGTGCGCTTCTATAATAAGCTTCCATCTGAAGCAACTGAGCTCCCTATTCGTAAATTTAAACAATACATAAAACAAAATCTTATTAAGAAAGAATTTTACTCGATAGATGATTACGTTAACGATAATAATGCTTGGCCAGATGTCGCTCCATTCCACACCGACAATAGCATGTAAGAAATTGAATGTTGTGCTTAGCTTCATATATGTATTTAAATAATTATTGACATGTATCTAAATCATTTTAAACTTAGATTTAGATAGGCAATAACAAACATTGTATTAGACACATAAGTTATATGAATGTACTAGTGGTTTCTTTTTCACTTCTTCCACTAGTGGACAAAAAATTGAAGTGAAGAGAAATCAATAACATATTTATTTCTTTTTTATAATAATTAACTGTATAAAATTTGACTTGTCTAAGTGCTTATTTTGTAAGCCTAAAGAAATAAAGTTATTGAATCTGAATCTGAAATACTTAGTTCTAATTTGGTTTTGTGTTAAATCAAATGTTTTAATTATAATGATAGAAGGAATGTCTTGGAGATTTCATCAAAAAGCGTCTTGTACATACTGGGAATTTTTAATCTTGTTTCAGCATTAGCATCATTTTGTGCACTAATTGTTAAATCGTAGCACAGTTACTACAACAAGCTTATGATACAAATAAATAAAAACCAGACTTGCTTTATGTTGTATGTACCAAAAAAATTTGTGGGTGTGAGTGGGAATATTCTTTTAAATTCAGTAAATGCCACTGGATGTTATATTTTTGGATGTGATGGGAAGGCGCCATTTGGAAAAAAAGCAATAAAATACAAAGCTTTCTAAAAATATCAACAGGCGTTTGATTCTTTGCGATTTAGCCCATTGAAATCATTCAAAAGGTTTCAACAATAAAATAATATCCAGCCCACTTAATCTCGTAGGTTGCAAAAACGATATCTATATCTATCAAAATTCTGTAGATGCGATATTTTTAATTTTCATTTATGCCGAGATGTGACGTTATTTGGCCATAATGATTACTAGCGTGTTATTGTCTTGTCTATTGCCATTTGTGACACAGTATACACTTCTGTAGGTTGCATCGCTTCATATTTTTGTTATATACCTAGTTGTAAGTTCTTACATAAATACTTTTTTACTTTACTTTATTATGATTTGTACTGTACCATTAATACTACGAGTGTTTGATATGGATACTTGTAAGATAAATCAGCTAATTGTGAAATAATCAGATACCTAAATATATTATTTTTTTTTATTTTAAGAACTGATGGATTGATTTCCTGCTAACTATTTTTTTTATTGAAGTAACTATGTTATATTTTTTTTAGTTAAATTTTACTGACACTGAAGAATCATTATATTGTAGAAAATAGGAGGAAATCATTTTAGAGATCATAATAGTTTACCATAATGTTTCAAATAAAGAGAACGAATGTTAAGGAAGTTGTTATTCTATACCTAAATATAACAGCCAGTAAAAATTTGTTTATTTTATTGCACAAAGCAATATAAATACGATTAAATCATAAGTTACAATGAAAATTGCCAAACGTCATCGGATGCAATTGAAAGAAAATCCAACCGTAGCGCTGGTCTTCCGCATAAGCCAGAAAAAGTAATAAAGATGCGGCGCTTGTCCGACGACGAAGTTCGATCTCTCTTTTCTATTGCAGACCACCTCTAAAGGCTAATGGAAAAGAGATACGTACTTACCTGTACTGAAATGCATGATGTTGTGTGTGCTCCAATCAAAACGTTATTTGTCATCCATCCGAGTCATTGTGGTGTTTGGCGGTGTGTGGTAACACGGGGAGCACAGAATGGAGAGCATTCGGCTTCTGAATGTCGATTTAATTGCCAGATAAAGTCGAGCGTGTGGACACAGCTTATCAGATTGTGTAGCTTGGTCACTTTCGAAGTAATGCCATAATTTACATGTTTCAATAGGCTGCCGAGGCTTGAAACTCTATAAACATTTTTAAGCCTTAGATAGTAAATTTTACCTAATAATTTTTATTTTATTGTCTAATAAGTTTTTACATAGCTAATAAGTTTATACATATACTTTTGGTTAATAAGTTTTAAGTAAGTATTGCATGTGTTCTTCAAGTTGATTTGTGTCTTCATCTGTTACAGAAGTCCATAATCTCTTACCTTCTGTACTTATATTAAAATTTATCCCTGAAAGGAAATGTATACCTAGTTAAAAATAGGTTAAAAAAACTAGGTAGGTACCTACCGTAAAATATTACTGAGATTTTTGCAAGTAACATCGAAAGAGTCGTTCGAAGAGTTTAACCATTAACTACCTAATTCAGTCTTCCTTGCGGTAGAGTGAATTTCAGAATTTCAAGAAATATCTTGGATACGTTGTTAATAAGGAGTGAGTCAGCTTCTAGCTTTATAAGCTTTGACAGCACTGCCATTGAAAGATAATGGTTTAGATGTTACGAAGCTTATTCGAGATGGCATATCGGTCTCAATGTTGTTTACTTTCTTGATGACTATGATATTTTTGTCTAAGTCGAAAATAGTTACCTACTGTGAAATTAATATCTTCATCGGACTATTTGTTTTACTTATTGCGCGGCCAACATCTCAGGCCTTAGTCTGAGATTTGCGCATGCTTACGATATACGTTCGTGAAAACCATTGACTTCGTAAAAGAAAAAGGCAAAGAATGTCAGGGGACATTAACGAGGTGAAGCCTAAAAATGCGACAAGTACTTCTCATTCGGTATTCGAAAGGAATTAAGCACAAGTACTGCACTCTGGGTAACACCATGATGGTAAAAACTGATCAGAGAATGTGGCAGATTTTCAGACATTCATTTGTGAAAAGGCTTGTGTACAGGGTTGCGATAGATGGTGTTGGAAGATCCCCAAACTGCCCTTCGAGAATGGTATTTGTTATGGTTTTTGATTATTTAGAAAACTCACTGGTATGGTATGGACTATATTCACAAGAAACATATAATTTATATTTAGTTAATCTACTGCCGCCAACTTATGGTAGGAATGAATGGCATGAAATTGTTAATATTGGTTTGAACTTACGATGAAGGCGGTTGATCGCGAACTATCTCGCTTAGGCAACCGCAAGCAAATACGTATTTCGCAAGTGCGGCTAAAATTCATATCTACTGTGTGACGGACGGAGCCGGGAGCTGAAGATCAAGATCGATTAGCCCTCTTTGTAGCCCTTTAGAAAGGGTTTAATTTGTACCCCAGTCTTTCTTTCGCAAGTCTTAATCATTAGACATTGTAATGTAAATGTGTTAAAACTTGCTCGCCCTACCCCCTACGGTGGCGGGACAAAGTATTTTAATATAAGTAGCGCCAATTTGAGTGAAAAAGTGTAGTCAAGTAGTCAAGTCAGCAAGTAATAAATAAACAAGAAGAATAAACCTAGTAATACAGTCCACAAGTCGTTTCAATTCGCCTAAGGAACGTGGAGGAGAACCCTACGAGTAGGAGCTAGGACCCCCAAAGGAACGTGGAGGAGAACACTACGAGTAGGAGCTAGGACCCCCACAAGTTTTGGTCCTCCGAAGCCGGATCTGAGAAGCCATCGTCGACAAGAAGAGCGGTACCGGGTTGACTATCGTGACCGACCCCAACCACAAGGGCGGTCACGTGACCCCGACTTCCCCGGTTCGCATAAAGCCGAGGTAGCGGGAGTACCCGAGGAAAGGAGCCGCCAACCGGCGCAACGTGCATCATTCGTCGGGGCGCACTGGGCGCTCGAAGAACCCCGAACGGGGCAGCGTGCATCGTTGTCAAGACCAGCGCCAGGGGCACGGGGTGCCTGAAGAACCCCGAACGGGGCGCCGTGCATCGTACGACGGTAGCACTGGGTGCTCGAAAAACCCCGAACGGGGCAGCGTGCATCGTTGTCAAGACCAGCGCCAGGGGCACGGGGTGCCTGAAGATCACCGAACGGTGCTACGACCGAAGACACGCGTTATCGCGGCCCGCTGGCTCACGGATACCTTGCGGTGTTATTACGAAGTGGCCAACGGGTAAACGCCTTCGGGTGGTGTGGTGTTTGTGCGGCACCACCAGTCCAACAAGAGCGCAAGGACGGCGCGGGCTGAAGTGCACTCCTCGCCGGTAAGGGACACGCAACACGGGCGCCGGACTGTAGGCACACGCCTAAGGGGTCGGACATTCCAGCCGATTCCCGAGCATCCCGTGATTGCGTGTTCCCCTCTGCTGGGTGGAACCCCCCTACCCATCCCAACGTATCCATCCCCGAAGGAGCAAACGTCAGCCTTTTGGCGGCACCTCCTGACGGACTGATAGGGACCGATAGGGACCGATAGGGACCGCTAGGGGCGTTCAAGTGCCGAAGAAGATGACCACAAGAAGCCCGCCAGCTACGAGGACAAGGACTGCCGCGCTGAGGGTATACCAGGACTACCCCGCATCACCATCAGACAGTACGCACCCCGACGCACCACCCGTATCGAACCCCGAAACAGGGGCAGGACCCGGGCCATCCGCGCCTGAAGCACGAATCGCTGGTGATACTACTGCTGACGTGACTACCAACCGCGCCGTAAATGGCAACGCTCGTGCCAATACTGCGCGGGACATAGCCGAGCTAAGCACTATCGAACCTCAAAGACTACCAAATAGTCGCGCCCAATCAGTGCTCTCGCAGCAATCGAACGTTAGCATCGCGCTGCGTATCCGTAAAGCGGAACTTGAAGCAGAAGAACGGCTCGCGGAAATACGCCGAAAAGAACTTCGAATTCAAGAAAATCTTATCAAAAAGAGATTAGCCGCAGAAGTCGCCGGAATACGTGAAGAAACCGATGCAGTTAGCGTTACTAGAGAAGAGAATGGTACTGCAGAGAGACACGTTAGTGAGTGGCTCAAGAAGCATCGCCTACGGGGGGAGCAGAGAGGATACGATCCAATAGAAACGGATGAAGGTATTAGGATCCGCTCTGCTTCAGAGGAACGAACTGCTCCACGACGACCCACAGCAAACCAAACTACATTTGAATCAAGACGACAGAGATCCCCTTTGCCAGAACAACATAGAGATGAAAACGCATTCGATAGACTGACAATAGCGTTAGAAAGAATGGCATCAAACAGACCACCTACGAGACAGATGCACGAACTACCCATCTTCAACGGTGGAGCCAAAGAATGGCTACCGTTCAGAGCAGCTATGCGAGACTCTACGAAGCTTTTCAAACTGTCACCGGCGGAGAATCTAGCTAGACTGAGAACGTGCCTGCGAGGCGAGGCACGAGCTACGGTGTCAGCACTGTTGTTCACAGCGACTGATCCATCTGTAATCATGAACACTCTTGAACAAGTTTACGGACGTCCAGAGATGATAATAGACGATGCTATTGAGGATATTAGAAGAATGCCACGTTTAGGAACAACCGTAACAGAGTTGAATGGTTTCGCAATCAAGCTTCAAAATATAGTGGCAGTAATCACAAGCCTAGACGAACGAGGATATCTACAGAATCCCATGCTAGCGCGTCAAGTTACAGAAAAACTGACTCCACATATGAAGGCAAGATGGTGCGACTATGCCGAGGAATTCGGAGATCGAAGGGAAGCGGAAATCGTAACTCTATCCAAATTCCTCATGAGGGAGGCAGATCGCGCCGTACGTCATGCATACTCGGCCGCTCGCGGACATAGTTTGCGGCCGAACGAGGGAAGTGCAAAACGCACTGAAGAGCGGAACCCTGCGAATGAACGAAACCGCAGAACCGTTCTTGCTACAACTGAAGAAAAGGACAACGCAAAGACTAAGGAAGATAAATGTCTCTGCTGCGGCGGTGAGCACCGAACGCCACTGTGCCGGAAGCTAGCGGCCCTGACCGTAACCGAACGATGGTCATGGGCGCGAGAGGCACGAGTCTGTTTTCGTTGTCTTAATAGTAAACACAGACGTTTCCGATGCAAGAGCAAGAGATGTGGGATTGATGAATGCACTCAATCGCATCATGCGTTGCTGCACTCGCCAGAGAACCGAAGGGAAACGCCCTCACACAATATCGAAGAGTCTGCCCTTACAGCAGCAGCGAGGGCACCTGAGGAAGAATTGCAAATATTGTTAAAGGTCTGTCCAATAACTGTCCGAGGTCAAAACGGCAAAGAACTGAATACTCACGCATTACTTGACGAGGGGTCAACGATAACACTGGTCGACGAGGAGATCGCCTCGCTGTTAGGAATGAGAGGACCAGTGAGAGCGTTGAATATCGTGGGAGCCACATCAAGTCAACGTGAACCCGAAAGCCAGATCGTAACATTCGGAGTGCGAGGACAGAGTCAGGAGAACTTTCATCAGATAAAAGCCAGGACGGTGAAGAACCTGACTCTGGGAAGTCATTCGGTTGGAATAGAGCTTCTCCAACTACCCCACTTACGGGAACTTAACCCGAAGGCCGTCTGTTACTTGAACGTAAAACCACGAGTACTTATCGGCGCCGACAACTGGCATCTTATAGTAACACGGAAGCTGCTAACAGCTAAACGAAACCAACCAGCTGCCTCGCTTACGGAGTTGGGTTGGATAATCCATGGAAGCGCCCCTCTAAGAACGATTGAAAGAGACGCTGAAGTTATATGTCACGTGCGTACTCCTCAAGGCATTCCAGACAGGGATGACGAGTTGAACGAACTCGTAAAGGCGCATTTCGAAATAGACGCTCTCGGAGTCTCAGCCAAGAGGAAACCTAACCCTAATGAGGAGCGCGCTAAAGAAATATTTGAACGAACAGTCAAACGAAAGAAAGATTGTTTTGAGGTGGGATTACCGTGGGCGATCGACCATTCAGAAATGCCACCGAGCTACGATATGGCCGTACGCAGGTTGCAGGGCATAGAACGCAAGATGGATAAATCGCCAGAGTTCAAGAGCGCCTACACAGGGCAGGTGACAAATTTATTTGAGAAAGGGTATGCGGTCAAGAGTAACGAAGACCACCCGCAAACAGAACGGTTATGGTACCTACCGCACTTTCCTGTCACGAATCCCAACAAACCAGATAAAGTTCGAATGGTATTTGATGCAGCCGCGCGTTCAAACGGAACTTGTCTTAATGACGCGCTTTTAGATGGACCGGACTTACTTCAGTCGCTCCATGATATATTGTTTCGCTTCAGAATGAAGCCGGTTGCGGTCACTGCTGATATACGTGAGATGTTCCTTCGAATAAAGATAAGACACGAGGATCAAGTAGCTCAACACTTCCTGTGGCGAGGAGATGATCGCTCCGCTCCGCCACAAAAGTATGTGATGGAGTCTATGATCTTTGGAGCCCGTAGTTCACCCTTTCTGGCTCATAGCGTGAGGGACCGAAATGCAGCAGACTTCAAGGTGTCACACCCACTTGCGTACGACGCTATTACTTGCAGTCATTACATGGACGATTGGGTACAAAGCTTTGACGATGACGAAATAGCCGCCCGCACAATAAAGGAAGTGCAAGAAGTGCACAGCAAAGCTGGTTTTGAGTTGGCCAGCTGGAGTAGCAATAAGGAACACTTACTCAGAGGAATACCCGACGAAAACCGTGCACATGCACCGAAAAAGCTCGCAGCTAACGCACATCTATACGAGAAGGCGTTAGGAATTCTGTGGATACCTACTTCAGATGAACTGGGATTCAATACTGCGATGAACAAAGTACCCATGGAGGTGAAGAAAGCCCAAAGGCCGCCGACGAAGCGCGAGGCCTTAGGGGCAGTGATGTCTCTGTTCGACCCGCTGGGCTTGCTAAGCCCATACACTATAACTGCCAAAATTATGCTTCAGGAACTATGGAAAAAGAAGGTGGGTTGGGATGACCCGTTACCACCCGAGGAAGCCTCGGCCTTCGATGAATGGCAGTCTGATTTGAGGCACATTGCCAAGTTAAGATTGCCGCGATGCTACGATCAAGGAAGCAACATAACGCGGCGACAGCTTCACGTGTTCTGTGATGCGAGTGAGCAGGCGTATGCAGCCGTAGCGTATTGGCGCTTGTCAAGCCAAGAAGGCATTAACGTTTCAATAGTTGCCGGAAAAGCTAAAGTCGCACCGTTGAAAACGCAGAGTATACCGCGGATGGAGCTACAAGCCAGTTTGATCGGAGCGCGACTAGCGGCTGACATAGTACGTTGTCACAAATGGCATACCGAAGTGATATTTTGGAGCGATTCGAAAACCGTGTTACACTGGATCAGAAATGATACGGTCCGTTACACGCCGTTTGTCGCACATCGACTGGGAGAAATAGCCGAACTGACAGATGCGGACCAGTGGCGATGGATACCGACCGCTCTGAATGTAGCAGATGACGCGACGCGCGCCGGCAATACGGAGCTGAAACGAGACAATCGATGGTTTACTGGACCCCAATTCCTACGAGAGAGCGAAGACTGCTGGCCCGGCCCGCATGCTTCTGAGACCTCAGAAGAGGAAGTTGTGGTGTCGCACGCCAGAGAGAAGTCGACGCTAGTAGAGGTGTCACGTTTCTCCTCCTACGAACGTCTAGTCAGAACAGTGGCGTATGTCCTCGCTTTCATCGACAAATGCAGAAAGCAGGCGAGGAGACTTGGCTTGAAGCATATACGAGAAGCCGAACGCCTGCTGATCCGAGATTCGCAAAGCGACACTTTCGCCGAGGAACTAACGCGATTATCAAAAGGACAGACCGTCGATCGCACGAGTCGTCTCTATAGACTTGATCCCGTGTACAAAGACGATAAGATAATCCGTTTGAACGGAAGAATTAACGCTGCGACGGTTCCGGACGAGATGAAACAACCTCCGATCTTAGATGGGAATCACCCGATCACGCGCCTAATAATCCGACAAGAGCATTTGAGCAGCGGACATATGGGGAGAGAACACATAGTGAACAACCTCCGTCAGCGTTATTGGATTTTACGCCTGCGACCAAATGTACGAGCGGCGCTACGTGAGTGTGTATGGTGTAAAATTAAGAGAGCCAACCCAGAGAAGCCAGTAAAAGGTGACCTGCCTCAGATACGACTTAGTACACACACAAGACCGTTCTCACGCTGCGGAGTCGACTGTTTCGGCCCTATGTGGGTGACGATTGGCAGACGACGTGAGAAAAGATGGGGAATGTTATTCACTTGCCTATCAACTAGAGCAATACACGTGGAGCTTATAGCTAGTCTAGACGTGGATTCAGCTATCATGGCAATAAGACGAATGGCTGCACGTCGAGGAATGCCCTGCCTGATAGCGTCCGACAACGGAACGAACTTCCACGGAACTGACGCGGAACTGAACAGAGCTTTCGCGGAATGGCTCCCCGCCCTCAAGGATTACGCACTCACGAAGCGAATCGAGTGGAGGTACATCGATCCTGGTGCACCGAATCAAGGGGGAGCCTGGGAAAGGATGATCAAATCCGTTAAAAGAGCTCTCGCAGTGACGCTCAACGAACGAGCGCCTAAAGAAGAAATACTTGCCACTCTAATGACCGAGATTGAGCACACCGTCAATTCGAGGCCACTAACTCATGTACCAGTAGAAGCAGAAGACCAAGAGGCCCTAACGCCCAATCACTTCTTGTTAGGAACTTCGGTGGGGCTGCCCTACGTGGGAGAATGCAACAAAAACGACAGGCGAACATGGCGCGCCGCTCAGGCACTTGCTAATGTGTTCTGGGAGCGATGGATCAGAGAGTATTTACCGACCTTAGCACCGCGAGGTGACGCCAGGCGAAACCAAACGAATGTCAAACCAGGTGATATCACGATAATAGCAGACGGAACGCTACCGCGAAATGTTTGGCCCCGAGGTCAGGTCGAGCGCGTATATCCGGGTCCTGACGGTGTGGTGCGAAGCGTGGAGGTGCGAACTAAAGGAGGGATCTTCAGACGACCAGTAAGAAGGCTCATTGTCCTACCGATGAATAAAGGCTGCGAGGATCTACGCCGGGGGGAGACTGTGACGGACGGAGCCGGGAGCTGAAGATCAAGATCGATTAGCCCTCTTTGTAGCCCTTTAGAAAGGGTTTAATTTGTACCCCAGTCTTTCTTTCGCAAGTCTTAATCATTAGACATTGTAATGTAAATGTGTTAAAACTTGCTCGCCCTACCCCCTACGGTGGCGGGACAAAGTATTTTAATATAAGTAGCGCCAATTTGAGTGAAAAAGTGTAGTCAAGTAGTCAAGTCAGCAAGTAATAAATAAACAAGAAGAATAAACCTAGTAATACAGTCCACAAGTCGTTTCAATTCGCCTAAGGAACGTGGAGGAGAACCCTACGAGTAGGAGCTAGGACCCCCAAAGGAACGTGGAGGAGAACACTACGAGTAGGAGCTAGGACCCCCACATACTGTTTGAAGAATTTAATTTTTTTTTCTCCAATAAACATTTTATTTCAACCTGCAGTTACATCTCTGATATACATCACCAGTTTGATCTGTAGTTGTTCCAATATGCAATAATCCACACGAATGATAAATTTAAATTGTTGGTTGGTTGTCGAGTGGGCGCCTAAACACTACAATACACGGCCCATAAAGCGACAAGTATGGTAATGTTGAAACCATCTACTCACTATATTATCTGCTCTAGTTCTGACATTTTGTACGAGCTCGATGAAAATGGCTACTGGACTCGGGAATACTTTAAGACAATAAAGGTATTTCGGTAAAAAAATTAACCAATATAAATTGATCTAGAACGAATATGTTGATCCTACTTTCGAGGAAGTAGGTGGAGTACTGGCTGTGTAGGTAAGTGCTTTCAAGCAGTGATATTTCAACCCATACCAACCATCTAAAAGCCTAGCCAGGTAACAAATAACACTTTGTAGCCTAGGTCCATTTTAGATAAGTTGACTTGGTTATTTACACGATAGCAAATAGCAATTTGACAAATGGGATTAGCCCAAGAGTTATGGGCAAGGCTTTCTAAGAAACTTTCAAATTCGTCGTTAATTCATCAGTGACATTGGCAGGCGGACTGAAGCAGACTAATGGGAGCAGAATTTGTAGATAGATACTGAAAAAGACGGATTTGTAAATTGGCAATTTTAGAGGGAATTCTTCTTTCGACCAATGAATGCATCTGGATATTTCTCACAGCTTTCCCACCTCCCAAGGAGTTATTGAACTTTATCTATCCAGGGAGGTTCCTAGGAACCAATTACCTTACCAAGTTATTGAGATTCTGCTACCCAAGGAAATATTGGGCATTCATTTTTCTATCTGCGATAACTTTCGCTCATCCGACCAGTGAACGGATCCGTTCACTGCATCCGACTCAATTTTTACCGGCTATGTCTACACACCCCTATCAGATTACAGAACTGCACGCGGGCATTCCGCGACAGAAGTGGCGCGTTTCGTCACGGATCTGCTGATATTTCACCGGGTCCTAAATCCCAGGGCTGACAGCGAGTAAATCACGGGTGGGCGTCGCCGGCTCCCGGCGCTGTTCCCGCTAAATAACTGCTACCGTTTACCTGCCTCTGATCATCTGATACTTGATTTAATGTTGCTTCCAGCGAGCGCTAAACCGAATGGATATCGCGGAATTGTATTACGTCAGTTTGAGATATGAAGGGACTGCTTTATTGGCTCAATATTTGTTACCTAGGGCTGCCGTGTAACGTAGCGTTACTAGAAGATAAACTGGAGTAGTATTCTGAAATTTCTTGGTAAACTAGACGCTTAGAAAATAGTTTGTTTTATTAGCCATTTAAAATACTCGTAACAAAAGACTTTCTGCCGACTAATGTTCTAAAGTACTGAACAAAAGCATCGGTATACTAATGCATAGAATCATAGACACATAAATGTTGAACAGTTGTTCAATTAGAAATCTTACTACCCTCAATTACATGAACTATAAACTGTTTTACAGGTCGCTATTAGTAGTACTATTAACGTGAATACGGTTATATATCCATCGAAATACGGGCTATTCTGCTGTAGCGATAAATCAAAAACGCCCCTGGCTTGAGTTATGCGTTTGCTATGAAAATTCAGATGCAATGGAGACTTGAATTTGTCGTTTGGTTACTTTTACTTTATATTCCTTGTTAGTTTACTGCTCATAAAATCTAATCTCTTTGTACATTTATTCATTAATGACCACGCTCCATGTTTTTTTACATTCCAACAAAATGTGTTTTTAATTTACGCAACACAAACTGATATATTTACAATGTTGATATTCCAACATATTTCATTGCAACTTTAAAAACCACAATAACAATAAGGGTTTGAATATTGTTTTAAGGGGTGAAGCCTACAAAGAATAGCACAATTAAACAAAAATATAAATATACTAATATCCTGTAAAATGTTTGAAAGAGTCTGAGGTTAGCTCTATTGTTGCAATTGTAAATACTAGTTTTAAGAAGGTTAAAACAAACATGTGTTGTATATTCAAAGGCTTAGAATTACTTATGTACATTAAACATTTTAGTGATTCCATATTCGACAGGAAACATTTCAGTAATTCCACTAGGCAAGTGTAGGTTACACTTCGTTTCAGTCAGAAGAAAATGTACTCACTCACTTTTTTCCTTGTTACCTTGTGTAATAATCAAATTTAAGATCGCTCCCGAGGTAAGTAAAGTATCGCATTGACCGATGCACCTAAACTGCAGTTCTTGCGCAGAAAATTGTCTTCGCCGTGAGTCAATCAAAGTTTAAAATTAGGGTTATTTACTTACATATAACTTAATAAGCAAGATTTAGCACTTCAGTTAAACTCACTGCAGCGTTTTACGAGCCATAACAGCTTTTAACGACTTACATGGACTTATTAGACGACTTTTTATACGTGGCAACGTCGTAAAGTTGTTTCGTTATTTGTGTTTGGCATGTTTCTGTGATATTGGGAGAAAACGTCGAAATCGAAGTGTGCCGGCAAACAAGCACTTCTGGTAAAGAGTTAGGTAGAACCAAAGTGCTTCTTTTTTCAAAATACATTTCTAAAAATAAAAAAAATCTGCTTGCATTTTGACAAAAAAAAAGACATAAAAAAGCATGTGACAGGAACCCAAATAAATAATATTCTTATGCAAATAATAGCAAACCATCAAATTCAAATTACAAATTATTTTGGCACTGCGTTTGTTTGGGAGATTCAACCGTCGCGCGTCGCCGGAGCCTTAACTCCAGCATCTAGGTAATGGTCGTCGTTTCTAATTCGTTGTTATGGTAATATGTGTCAAGTTTGCACATCTCTGCCAGTGTTCAGTTCATGGAATTTCATAGTCATGGAATGGCGGCGTTGCTACAGCAATACATAATAAGAGCAGTAATTTTGAAAAACACCCATCATGATCTTCGTTCGTAGAACTGTGTACGTCAGTCGTCAAATATAATTTGATTATTAGTACTATTTTAACGGATATAATTATAGCGTTTATGTAACTTTTTTCCCTAGTATTTTTTTTCGAGTCATCCCGTGACCACGACCGTGTGTAAACTTGTTAAAACGTCGGAATAATAGGTAAACAAATGCGATAAATACCCGTTAAAATAGTTTTAATAACAATGTGTTCAGATCGCGTCAATAAGTTATTTAACTTTTTTCCCAAGTTTTTTTTCGAGTCATCCCGTGACCACGACCGTGTGTAAACTTGTTAAAACGTCGGAATAATAGGTAAACAAATGCGATAAATACCCGTTAAAATAGTTTTAATAACAATGTGTTCAGATCGCGTCAATAAGTTATTTAACTTTTTTCCCAAGTTTTTTTTCGAGTCATCCCGTGACCACGACCGTGTGTAAACTTGTTAAAACGTCGGAATAATAGGTAAACAAATGCGATAAATACCCGTTAAAATAGTTTTAATAACAATGTGTACAGATCGCGTCAATAAGTTTGAAAATATTTAAATATAATTTTCTTATGTAACTAAAGTTCTTGTTGGTTTATTTTATAGTTAAGTTTCCGTATCCAGGGATACTATTCTGTAAAACTAATAGCTTCATAATAGTAATATCGTCGTAGAATCGACACCTTAGTTACTTTTTGGTAGTGTTCATTGATCTTTAATAAATGAAGCTAAAGATGGAAGAACTGACGTCATAATTTTTGAAGTTGGATAAGGTACACTTCAACACGATCTAGACAGATGATTCTGAGATACTATTGCCACTATTAAGATATTCATAAGGAGACTTGGGCCGAGTTCTTGATTGTTTGTGTTAAGGAAGATGATTCCATGGGAGTACGAAAGGCGTGCCGTGCTTATAGACTGCGACGCGCGCTCCCCATAAATCAGAACACCAAGTCGCTGATTGTGGAGGTACCAGCTACTTCAATCCATTATGTAATTACTAACATCCAAACTAAAATAGTCATTGCATCGGCAACCTATACATCCATCGCACTTGAGTTTCCAAGACTTGTTTTGATTGACAGATGGATTTGTTATCTCCATGTTTGACAGGTAGTTTCGATATCTCAGTGAGGTTCATTATCTGTCAACTGTCGATTGTATCTCGACTAAAACTAGTGTGTTCCGCTCCGTAGCAACTGGACAGATTCGCAACTGGACGGTTTCTCAGCTGGACGAATTCTCAGCTGGACAGATTAGCAGCCGGACAGAGTACAGTCGTCAATATTTTTGTAGAAGAAGTGACCTAGCTGAACCTCGCTTACTTGCAGATTAATCGCAGCCTAGCTCTACACAAATCAAAATGTAAATGGATATAGTATGTTAAGTGCGCCCTGCCTAGTAATAATGATGTTAGCATTAGGCATATTAATTGGCTGGATAGGCGCTATCTCTGGCTATAGGCAGCGCCGCACGCGCAACTCCGATACCTTACTTATGCGTACAACATCTTCCAATGGGATACCATAACTCAATACTGATTTTGTATACACCCATAAATTAAATGATATTGCAAACAGTAAATAATTTATGTGCCTCTAATGAAAGAGTGAAATAAAAGTGGTACGATGACAGCTATGGTGGATTTCAAAAGGTCCGCTTCCTAAATACGGTATTAAACGACGTAAAGCGTTGTTGCCGCGGAATCATTAGGGCTCGAGTCGAGGCCTTATTGAAATGAAGAAACGGGTCTCTAATGAAGGTTGCAAAATCAAATCAGCATTGATTTTGTTGGGATACAACGTTTATTATGTATTTAGTATGGCGGTAGACGGCGGCTGCGGGTCAATGCTTTTGTTCAAGCCCTATTAAAAATGAATTTTATGCAATGAAAAACGTTGGGCGTCTTTGTTCTATATTTTATAGTTTTTATAATTTTATTTTATAAGGAGTTCAGATTTAATATGATAAACAAAAACATAATTCGTAGATAAAACCCTGAAAATTACCTCTTAAGCTCTGTTTAGTTTAGACTATGTTCCTAAAATGTACTGAGACCAAAAGTGATTTTAGATCTTAGTAAATTTTAGCCCCCGGTTTTACGGTTTTCTATATTCATAGCTTTTTAGATCTTTTCTTATAGCTACCTTCATACTTTACAAAATTTTCGAGTGCAAGAAAAGCCCACGTAGGTATACTCTGACAGATACCTAATCATATACCGTTTATAATAATAATGCATAGCAATAAAGCCATAAGCAATTTCAAACAAATAGCGAGTAATAAGTAGGTAGGTTTTAAAGAGGCCTCATGGGAAAATATCTCCAAGCAATTATTTCTCAATAATATGAATTATAGACAACTGTTGACAATACAAAGAAAAAGAGAAAATAATAAATACTGCTTATTTATAATTTTAGTCATTAAAAGCACCGCTTAAAGCTATCAATTTCGTGATCTCTATTTGCGCAAGATTGTAATTTTGTGTTCATTTTGTAGATCACTCAGTATTTTTACTTCTTACACACTGTCGGCATTTCTGATGTTCAAAGTTTAACAGCGTTTAAAAAAAGTAGATAGTTCATTTAATATTTACAAGCTGAGAATAAATATAGGATATATAAAGTGTTAAATAAAACATACATCGCTCATTATTTTAATATCGTTGGTAATCGATAACAGCTCTAATAATGATACCTCCTCCAATAACTCTATTTTTAAATCGTGTAGATATTTCAGTGTAGTTTGTTCGCTTAACGAAGCGGTTGACCTTAGGCTGCGTACACATATACAATTTATTAATGACAAGAGAAGAAAGCGATATGCCTAAATAGCTACAAGCGAGGTCTATCAACGGACATAGGCCGCCGTCGCCACCACAGAATGGCTCCTACGGCCGACGATTAAATTAATGGTGGTGATCATTTACCTCGTGTGTACACACCGTATAATTTCAGCGATTTTTAATAGGAACCCTGGGTGGCAGTTTATCTCTTGATGTCTCTATTTACGTATCGCAGTGGTTGAGGGGGATTTTTTATCGTAATTGATTTCATAAAGTGACCATTTGGTTCTAAGCGACTATAAAATTATAATCACCGCGGGCCCTAATTAAAAGAGTGTTATCAAATATTTTCTAATAAAATTAAGTGTTAATTGGAGACACGGAAGGCATAAAATTAGTGGACGCCGATGTTGGAATGAACCGCTTTATAATGACGAATTTTACATTCGATGCACACGCAACTCTGACAAAATATTCTGGTCTCGTCAAGAACAAATACCCTATCGTTAGATTCTCGTTGCTCAGATATCTAAATAGTTGCAACAGTTTTTTTACACACGTTATCAAAATAACGCTTGAAAAAATTAATAATATCCCATAAATTTTCGATTTCGGCGGAACTTGACCCTTGACCTTATCTCAGTTCGGGACGCTCTCACCAACTGCGCCATCGAAACCTCGAGTGCGAAAGCTTACGCACCATAATAACAATAACAAATATTTCACCTTAAGTTTTGTATTTTACAAGCGTATTGCGAGACAAATTAAACACATTGGCAGTTTTGACGTGTGCCACGAAACCCGAGAGCTTACGCACTATAATAAGTTTTTTTCACAAAAATAAGATTTGCGTTTTACAAGCGCCTTGAGAGATAAATATATAGGAAGTTTTGACGTGTGGATATTTAGGAGAGGCATTATTCTTTTTAAAAAGACTGTATAGGACCGCATAATCTTTGGACAAACGACGTTGTAGATGCAGCCGATAATCTCGCCGCTGGCTGGATGTCGTCGTGTACAGTTAATTGATCACTTAATTATTTTGCGTGTCCATACAAAAGTCTCCAATTAAACCTTACTATTATTTCTATATATAATTAAGAAACGCTCGTTTAATTAATTGCAGTCAACTTTTTAGTATTGAAACGGAGGTAATTTACTTTATTCAAATGAGATATGCCGGTAAAGTGGTTTTTGTTGTGTGCTATTATTATTTCGTACTTTATTGGAATTTCGTGTTCATTTATGGGTAATTTTAATACTAGCGGTACGCTCCGGCTTCGCACGGGTATTTAAACAAAAATTGAATTTTTCATGCGGATCCCTAACTTTTTGAAAATATTCTATAGCTATGTTCATCACAGAAAATTTTGGATTCTAATGTTGAAATAATTTTTCAAATCAGTCTAGTAGTTTCTGAGCCTATTCAAATCAAACAAACAATCAAATCTTTCCTCTTTATAATATTAGTTTAGATACCTGAAGTGCCATCTGTGATTAATTTCAGTCGTTTCGAAGTAAATTTTAGCTTTGATTGTATCAGTAGATTTTGTCGCCAGGAAACGAGCGATGGCAAAGTGGTTTTATTCTGCGCGTGCGCATGTCCTAGCGCCGGGCGATGTGCGCGCGCCACCTCACAGTGCAAGATACAAAAGCAATATTTTAGCGACGGCCTACATGATTAATTTATAGCTTCAGAACTATATTCCAGAATGGAGAGCAAAGATATGATATTATGTGAAGATAACATAATATATATATATTCGGTTTTATTGAATGGTGATAAACGTTTTACATTGCAGTGACTTGAGGCTCCCAGGCTTGAGTTCAAATACATTTTGAATATTATTAACTTCAAAATAATAATTATAACAACTTTTATCTTACATTAAAAATTGTACGAAGTCATCGTAGAACGGTACAGAATATTTTTAAAAATTTCGAACATTCTCAAATTAGAAAATATTTTCTGTAGAATACACTATTATTTTCACAATGTATTTTAAAGAAAATACAGAAAATATTTTCTGCAGAAAACACTGTTATTTTCACATTGTATTTATGGACAATATTTTCTGGGTTCTATTCACTTTAGAAATCCGCTGTCCACAACTTCAATTAATTTTTGTAAAGTAATTTCCTCAGTAATTAAGACTGACTTCGCCTGTTTAATGCAAATGAACCCATTCTCGATCATTAGTCCGTACACGATCTACTAACGTTACTTTTCGTTAATTAATACTTAGTTCTAATTCTAACACTATGCTCTTGGTACTTTGTTTCTAGTTTCACACGCAATCTATCCTTATAGAAATTGGAATTAAACTCTACCGAAAATGCATGTTGTACAGTTTGGCAGAAACTTGATAACGAAGCTAGCGGTCCGCCCCGGCTTCGCAAGGGTATTTAACAACAATTATAAAAATAATAAATTTTGAATACAAACACTATATACGCGTTGGGTTACATTGTTGAAAACTTTATACGGATCCCTACAAATTTTTTGATAATATTCTCTGTTCATCAAGGATAATGTAGGATAATGGTGAAAGACTTTCAAATCTAATAATAAATAAATAATGCCTATTCAATCCAAACAAACAAATAATCAAATATCTCCTCTTTACTCATAATATTAGTATAGATTTACTTTTAAATTGGAAATAAATATAATACAGTACATTTCATGTAATGTTAGGTATTTCACCACAACTGGGCAAAAAGCGTTCGCTTTTTATTCCTCCCTATTTTTAATTAGGTAAATCATATATGCCGTTATATTTAACTAATATTACAATATGGGATACATTCATACTAATATAATAACATATTCTGTCTCGCCATCTGTTAGCTTTTCAGGACTAAATAGCTAAACCCGCGCCGAAGCCAGTATAGAGATACAAAAAAACCTTTAAAATTGAAACCGTAGTATAAAAACTCAAATCATAAGTATAGGTAAATGATAAAAATATTTTCTAGCTGTCATATAATAAAGATTTTTTGTTCAGAATTACCTCATTTTTAATTTACCTCATATTTATTACGCAGTTATTATTGTTCTGCGCATACCTAAGCGAAATGCGCACTATAAAACTATTAATGCTATGTAATTTTTCTTCTCATATCAAATAGTTTAGAAGTTGCATACCATTGCCGTATAGAATTTCATTTCCAGTTTATACTGAGTTTACTTTGGCTTTATTTTGTATCGAAGCTCGCACACGCCACCCGTCTTGACACACCTGACACACCTGACACTATCAATATAACGTCCCCGGACAATTTATCTTATCCGGACCTAGTATCATGATTCTTTTCACAATGACGCGCCGATATCTACCAATTTCTAATCTCAATGATTCACCTTGTTAATTAAAACCGCAAACCAAAATGCTATCTTACGGCGACCACGCAAAGCTTACTATACATTGAAGATTCACTGTATACATTTTTAATTTAATAACTTAATATAGGTATAGAAAAGTCAATGGTACGCGCTATCATTCACTGATAACCGCGTCCCGTCCGTGTGCGCCCAATCAAAGTACTTCATTAAAATCTTATCGACGCTAGATAAATCACGTAACGACTGCGATCGATTATTTGGATAATTAATGGTGGATTCATAAATATGTTGAATTCTTGTGGCACTGGTTTAGATGGGCCGCGGGCCATCTATGTCTCTCTCGATAAGAAGGGCAGGAGCGTTAACTCAACATGTAAACTTACATAAATTAAGTGAGTTTAGTTTTATTGCGTAATAAGTTTCTAACTGTCACAATAATGCTTCGTCCTGCTGGAGCTTAATTAAGATACTAACTTCTGGCAGTTGGAAGTAAACCTGTTAAAACTAGATTAAAGGCCCCTTCTTTTTCAGAGATGGTATATCGAACTACTTTAAAGCTAAAGCTCCTATGTTCTCTCGTTAGTTCCATTTTCATTAATTTACTTCAACGGTACATAAGAAAGCAAATTTCTTGCAAATACTACTTTAATCACTACGTTTATCTGGAACTCCGTGTATTAACTGAGCAGTGAATGCGTTATATAGAGGTATTAAGTGAAAGTGAAAATTACGGGTTAGTTCCAAGGGCTGTGGTCAAAATGTTCTTTCAGTACGAAATAAAGATTAATTTATTTGGCCAAAACAGGTCATCTGAACATCTTAAAGATTTAAGTAAACGCAGTAATGTGCTTTTTGAAGGTCCCTACCCTCCCGTTTTTCCATATTCTCACGTGTTTTAAATGTTTCTATGAACATGTCTGGTATGTTTCTTGTAAGTTGGCGACGTGCGAGGTCGCGTGCCCTGGATCAGATCCCATCTGTCCCGGAACAGCGCGATGGTATCTCGCAGTCGCCACCCCATTAATCTACATCAGCACGCGCCTCCTGATTAATGAACCTGATAATACTGAATACGAGCAGGCTCTGATGAGGTGGTTTTATTTCTTACTTGTGTCTTGGTGAAGCTAGCTGTTCTCTTGTTCTAGGGTACCATCAGTTGTCATCGAAAATAAGGTTTATTCCCAATTCAATTTTCTACCTGTTCTTTTCCCATAGAGCGACATAAGGAAAAAGACCCATCAGTCCCCCTTTCCGTGTTCTAAGTACCGATGATGAATACCTTACTATTATTTTAATATATAATAGAATTACCGGAATTCATCTATAAAGACTTATGACATAACAATAGAAATAGTCATTTAAACTCTAATTCTTAAATTATAAAGAGCCTAGTAAAAAATAAATAACTAATGCCGTACAATCCAAACAGCATCATCAAGCCTAGTGATCAAGGCAAATATTAATAAGTTACATTTGTTTCCTGTCACAGACTTGTGAAAACTGCCTATTCAGTAAAGCCTAACTAAGACAACAACGCAAGTGCACATTACGCTAGGAAAGTGTCGTGTGCACTGAATTGTATAGTACCTTCTAGACATTTAAATGACTTGACATTTAACTAATTGCCTTACATAAAGCAGTGCTAATTGCAAACAGAAAGACAAGCAAACTACAAATTGATATAAGAGAGTTAGTATGATCTCATTCCAAAATTCCGTAAATTTGACGATTAGCAGTATTTTGTAGCTAGCCAATTTCAATTTTAAATTTCTAGTTATTTCAGAGTAATCTTTAACTTGATTAAACATTTAACATCAATAGTTTCTAATCGTTAGGCATTGACACAATAATTAATGAATTAAATTTTATGAATGCTAGGAAGATAACGGTCGATCGACTCAGATACGGTCACCCTAATAAGAATAAATGGTTGAAGAGGTTTAGCTGAAATTAATCGTAGTCTGCTCTGTGAAGTTTCTACGGCTGGTGATGGGTGGTAAATGAGCTTGTGATAAACCTGTAGTAGGTTCCACGTCTTTAAATACATACATATTGATAAGAAACGAAAAGTTTGTCTGTTGTTTCAGAACCACAGAATTCTAAGATTCTATCACAGAGTCTAAGATTGTGAAAAGTATTTATTCTGTCATTTCCGGAAAATATGTTACCCGGAACTTTTAAGGTATAATATATAGATAAACTAGCTGGGTACCTACCCGCGGTTTCACCCGCGTAACTCCCGATCCCGTGGAATTTTCGGGATAAAAAGTGCCCATATTTTATTCCAGATTAAATCTTTGTACCAAGTTTATTCAAAATCCGTTTTGTAGTCTTGCGTGAAAGAGTAACAAACATTCATCCATATTTACAAACTTTCGCGTTTATAATATTAGTAGGATAAAAATGTTATAAAGTCTTAAAAATTTTATTATAATCCGGATTTATCTAGTTGTCGTTCTAAATCCGAACTAAAACTTCAAATATATTTGAACAGATTGTCTCATACAGTAGTAGCGCTACTTCCTAGTTTAGATGACGACCGCATGCTAAAGCTAGTCAGTAGGCATATTGCGACAAAGCTTTACATAGCCACTCATTTGTTAACGACTAGATCTCTAATGAAAGATCTGATTTTGTAAGCAATACATATGAGACCCATTTGCATCTTCTTTATCTAGTCGCTCGTGTTCTACGATTTATCAAAGCTTTAGATGATCTTGTAGAGCCTGTTCATTAGGTAGGTATGTAATGTATATACTCGTATTTCATATTAATTTACAGGAAGGAAAATACTAGTTTTATCCGGTTTTTCTAAAAACAAAAACGGCGGGTGAAAAATATTTTGTCCAAGAATACAAACCAAGAATTGAGATATGATTACTCGCAAAATAATGAGTCACTATTTTTTGTTTTTTTCGCCATGGGGAAATTTTTAATATTTATTTTGGGACAGTATTATGTACTTTTACAATAATTCATCCGGGACAGAATTACTAAATATCGAAACTAAAACTAACCTCGTTTGTGATTGAATGGTGCTAAAATTTTAAACCTTGTTTAGGACGTTTCAGGTAGGTACTTACCTATAATAAGTTTCTGCAATATGGCGCAATCTTTTATCTTGCTTTAATAAATTTTACATTAAACCATTATATGGACCATAATTTCAGTGTCAAATAGAATTAAAACTATTCATTCACCATTCAAAAATAAAGGGGTCAACTTTGTACGAAATGTCAGTTTTATAAAGCATCGATCGAACGAAACGAAACACAATTTCCTAATGAAGTGTTTAGAAAATATATAATAAAAGGCCAGTTTTCAGTAAATTACCTGATTTGGTATTCATGATTCAGTTGGTTTTAGATGAATTTTGTAATGTAAATGAAAAATGAATTCAGATTGGTCAGACGAGAAGATTTGTGATTCTCTATAATTTTCTAACCACAGAGCAGTTAAATTTGAAAGAAAAATGGGTCTTTTCGTCTTTATACGTCATTAAACTAAATCATTAAACTAAAAAAAACATTTATTACTGATGTGATGACACAAGACATAAAAAACATATTTATCTTGCGCCCAATCAAATGACGACACAAGACAAATAAAATATCTTATCTATCTAGAGGTATTATAATATCGCCCCAATATTCAAAACATCGAATAATACGTTACCTTTAATTATATTATACTTATATTTCAAACTAACGTTTAGCACTTATCTGCTTACCGAAGAAAAAAAATATTCGCCAGGAAGTATTTCATTCAAGGAACATGCTGAATGAAGATTCTCATAGAATGGTCAATTGTTGATAAAATGTTCGACTGACCTCAATTGTTTTAATTGAAAAATTACTTTTACACAACGACTGTAAACTGTTAATTGATATTACACATGTTCAATTTATTTTATTTAGGACGCAATGAAATGCCGCACCGCTATTTCATATTTATTTTAGAGCCACTCTCTATCGCATATTCCCGATTGTACCTAACTCTGCGTTCCTACTAGGAACAATCGGGAAAAATCACGATTGTTACTACTAGGGACAATCGGGAGGAAAATATTCCCGATTGATCCTACCTCTATAAATATGAATAGTTTGATGACTTCATATTTTACAATAGCTTGACAATCCGATACATACATACGACCTGCTCGAGTTTTTTGAAATAACAATAATACAGATCTGCTCTTTCCATTGTGAATTGAAGCGGGTTAACTACGAACCTAGAGGTAGTATGTGTTGGAAGAATATCAACGTCCTTAACGAAGCTCTCGGCACCTGCACGTAGTACATACTGTCGCCTGGAAGCGATATGGGCGTGATGTGATCCGCACTCACCTTGATGAAGTCCCTCGTTAAACTGTGGAACGTTGGTGTTCTTCCAAAATTAAGCAGGTTCGTAGTGAACCCGCTTACATTCATAATTAATTCGTCAACAAAAGTTGGTATAGAAAAAAGTCAGCATTTTATTCTGTATAGTCTGCATTGTATTGTGTATTTACGGGCATCTACAACCTACGTCACACAAATTAAACATATCCCAAAAAAGTTTGACTTCGACGGTACTTGAACTTTTTCCAAAATAATCCGTGATCAAAGACATTGCCACTGCTATCTTAGATCACTGAAGTGGCAAAGATAATCGATGGATAAAGTTTATTGTGTGAGTAATTAAGGCGTTGTCACACGCTCGGCCGTTAATCTCCTAGATCGCTATCAGATGATCGCGTGTGCATCTTTCGCAACGGAAACGCAGCGTAAACGCAGCTTCTGCGGCCGACACGGTAAATAATGACTGTGCCCATTGTTACAGCAGAATATGATTCCGATACCAGGCATTGTCCTGATGCAAATGTTAATGCGTTTTTCGTGTACTTATAAAATGTGATGTCTAAAATCAGTTCCTATAAAGCGGTTAATTTGAAGTTGGGTATAAAAAATGATTCTAAATCATTTCATTCGATGAAAATTCATATCTTTCCCATCTGTTTCATCATCTTAGATCGGAAGACCCGTATAAATATTAGCTATAAATATAAATATTTACAATCTGTTAAATGATTTTAGTTTCCAAATGAAACTTGATGCAAAACAATGAGTGATTAGATCTCTTCCCCGAAATCGTTAATTCCGCGTAGCAAATTTTCCATTCGCATTTTTCCCCACTCGGACTTTTACCCATTCTCCTTTTTTATCATTCATAAATAATTCCAATGTCAAAATTTCCTAATAGCGTACTTTTTCAATCCTCTTGTTTATCATTCGCGAATATTACCAAAATCATAATTTCCTTATAGCGTATTATATAATAATCATAATTTCCTAATAGCGTATTATCCATTTTACCTTAACCTTCTTCTTTACCTATATTATAATATACTTAATTTTCAAGTTTTCTAGCTGAATTGCATACTTATGATTTGTTACTTTAATTTATAACTATTACTCTTGCAGTTTTAAGCTTTTATAATAATACAATCATTACCCATGCGAATCTCATCTTTTTCTCATGCATTATCTAAAAACTGCATATATTTGGCTTATATTTACTTTTCAACCGCATAACAGATAAAAGTGTCATAATATTTATACGATAACTTAGCTTTCTTATGACCCACTGCCATTAAGTTAAGCGGGCTTTCTAGATGCAAGCTCAGGAGATTAAAATTGAAACTTGTCAGGGAGACATAAGGTTTAAAGTCAGTGAATATCGGATTTCGAGATGTTCCCGGTCATCCGAGGCAGATTGTCGCCGTCATTCAATAATGTTTCTAGTTAGTTCGCAATAAATATGAGAGTCGGGAGAGCTCGCCGACCATGGCCGTGATGTTCGCTGAGATGACGGTATGGACCATCTAACTTTATTACCAATATATTGTCATTAAGTCGATACTGATCTTGTTATACGCACAATGAGGTGCACGAGGCCCGACGCCGGCTCGCTCTGATACAATTTATATTCAAATGACATTCGTATACTGCCTGAGGAAATTTCTCACTCGTCGGATTTTCAGGTAATCTCGAATTAATGGTGTCAACGACTGGACAAAAGTCAAATCAAAACGTTCCGGTTCGAGCATACGAAATGTGATGGCAGTTGGGCGCTCTTTGACCCCTTATGTGTCAATGTAAACAAAACTTAATCTGATAAGTATAACATATGCGATTGAGCCTTCTAAAGAACGTATCTTATGGCCACGCTAAGTAATTCTAATCCAATGTAGGTTAATCAATATGTCACGCGAAGCCGTCGCAGTCATAACATTGTTGATGTAGCTTTTATTTGACAGAGAACACCGTGCAGATTGGTAGGTGTGTAGGTATACTGTCAATTGGTAGGTACTGTGTCATTCAAGATTATGGTGGCATGGCATGAACTCGTCTGTAGCCGCTTGGGAGGTGACTCTCACGGGTATTTGAGCCTGAACTGGTAACTATACAAATAAGAAATCACCTTGTGTACAGTTCACGTCGCACTGTTTACCGGTCATATAAACTGACCGTATTTACTGTGTAACCGTTCATACAGCATTTAACGCAGAGCTACTTTGGTAACGTCTAAATTAGTGTAGTGAGAAAAGCTGACGCTACGACCATTTCCAATCGGGTGTACATCGTCTGATAATATCTATTTTGAGAGGCTAACGCCCATCACTTATTGGGTGTTTATTCAGTCGCACTGCCTTATAGAGTCAGTGGCATGTTATTACTCCTAATTTCGACAAAGCTTGTTGGTACGCTTTTTCGACACCTCACTTTCTCACACTTTGTTATGATAATGATATTTGGATTTTATTACCGCGTATGAACTAACACGCTGTTATAGAAGTACCTACCGATATAAACAGATAATTATTATTGCTATTAAATCGATATTGGATTTTCATAAGCATATGCTATCTCGTTAAATGTAGGCAACTGGACGTATTCCGAAAACCCGTTCGAGTTCATCCACTTTGGTAAGCTGGCGATCACATAATAGACAAGTAGCGAGAGCTCTTAGCACTGATATAAAAATATAATATAGTTTTGGACGTTTCTCACGGCATCGAAGAAATCGATCATCGCGATCAGTTCCCACCGGTAGGTGCCGTTGCGCCGGATTAACCAAACAAGCAGGCGCTAATCTCTTCTCATGTGAATTCTCTTGAAAAGGTTCTGGCAGTAATGAAAACAGAGTATTAATGCGCAAGACCTCGGTGTGGTCTGCCAGAGGCTGGATCGATGAGGTCCCTTCATCATATTAATGACCTTCCGCACACTCACTCGGCTTACGCGATCTCATTACATCCTATCTTTAGGCTAAACGTTAATTGAGACATTTTCAACTACTGTCATGACATAAACAAATGAAGTTCGATTAATAAATAGAGTTTAATAAACTTCGACGATAAGGAAGGAATCGTTTATTATTCGCTGGAGTTTGGTGAGGTCCTTATGGATCCTGCAATCAGTCGGATCGCCATTCTTTCGGTTAATCGCATTATAAATTGACGCAGCGGTCGACGCTGTACCCTTTGTCGGCGTCCTAACGGATCAGTAAGTACACGATTTATTCTTTAAAATTAATTATTGCTTTAAACTTTGTATCTATACTTGATTATATTTTTTTAAATGACTTCAATCTGGTTAGGTAGAAAGATGCTGTTGAGCAATATTGCGTTGTCCATATTGTCTGCGAGTCAAAATTAGCGGAATGTTTTCGTTAGAATGCAAGTCTGTAGATATAATGCGACTGACCACGCAGGCTATTCGTGTCGACTACACATTACTCAAACCTCATTTGGACCTAACTACACTGCATTGAAAGCACCTATTTTATTGTTCTCTATTGATTCTGCTGACAGTTAAAGGCTCAGGTAGAACTAGTTTAAATATTTGTCTATCATTGTGTTACAAATACACAAGATACATGAAAGCATAATGAGAGTATTGCTAACATTCGTCTAAGTATATTGATGATTTATTTTCAGTTCAGCGCATCAGCATTAACATATGTACAGCGAGGCAATGCAGCCAGGGTCTTCGGGACTCTTCCGAATGAAACGGATCAGTTCAGCTATCTGTAGATTGTTACAAAAGTTTGCAGTAAGCTCAATTGTTTTAATTGTAATTTTCTTTGTTAATAAAGGTTAATTGTCAATAGGCCGTTTTAGTTCCGGTTTCGGTGTCAGACTACATGACACCTTGGGACCTGAAGTAAAAAGAACCTCGCTATAAATGATTGAATGAATTAGTTTATTATCATCCATCAATATTATGAAATACGTATAATAACGTTTGAGATGACGGTTTGTGTTCGACTCTTATATGACTTTAAAATCCCTTGTCTATATCATTTATTAGCTTTATTGTTGCAAAATTTTTGTAATCTATTTTGTATTCAAAACTGATTCTTCCTAAAAAATAAATATTTACCGTTTATGAACTTTAGGGCCGACTTTTGAGATCGACAACGTGACAATTGTTTATCGAGCCCCCTAAGTAATTAGTGGAGACAGCCACGTTAAGTGCTTACTTAAATTCCACCTAACTTCCTACTTATCTACAATTATTAAACAGGATGACAGTATTTTATTTGTTCTTTGTGTTAGGGCTTTGCATGTAACGTTTGAACTTGTTTTATGAGAACATAGTCACAGATGAATACTTTTGATATCAGCAAGTGGGTAAATATTAGGTATGTATTTTTTTGATATAATTAATTTGAGAAAAACTGCTAGCTCTGTAATCCCAGATGCACTCGCGGGGTGTATGAGAGATTTTTTCCTTTATCCTTTTAGATTTTTTTGTGGTTTTTGGCTTCTACCTTCTGAAAATTAGGTAGCAGATATTATAATATATATTTACATATTTTTGTATACCTATATTTTCTTGTGTGAACCAAAATAAACGTTTTTCTTTCTTTCAGATAAGTAGAATTGTGATATTTGTACGCCATTTGCAATGAACCTACTATTTAAACAAGATCCGTCAAGTGTGAGTGTAACTTGCACGCAGAGGATTTTGAACTCTTGTCAATTATGTAGATACCAGTTATCTCAGAGTTTAGTGTTTAAAAAAAATATGATACCTAGACAACTTTCAAAAATTGTTCTTAAATTACAAATTAGAACCTTTTATTTAAAATCCCTCTCAATGAAATGTTAAATTATTAAGAAAGATTTGTTAAATGTAAATTTTTCAAAAAGTGGATCTTTAGAGATCCTTACATTTTCCCTGTAAAATATGTACTTATCCAATCCCACAGATGGATAGCTCTACAAATTTCGGATATGTCGGAGGAGAGGAATAATTTTTTTTAATAATTCAAAAAGTATAAAACTTACAGAATAAAAAAATCTGATTTTAAATTTAACGAACCAATTCATTTTTTTCGTATCCAATTTGACCACGTAGGTCTCTTTTAAAATTTTGTGATCATATAGTATTATTTAAATTTGTATGTACAGGCGTACGTAATTTTATTATTTTAAATTTTATGCTTAGTTGCGCGACCAACAAGGCTTTCGAAACCGATCTCGAAACCCTAAGAACTTCGAATCAACAGTTTGTGTTTTTATAAATCTCGCGCTTCTAGCAAAGCGTTCCACTGCACTACAAAACTATAAAAACGTGTTCAGTTAGTAGGTTAGTATAAAACATTTCACGTTTTTTCTGATTCACCTCAAGAGTTGAGTAAATTCCCAGTGATTTAGATGGCTTGTTCAAATAAGAGCACTGTTTTAGTTTATTTTGTTTGTGTAACAATAGCGCGGTGTGAACGTTCTTTTTATTTTAACTGGTTTGTATCTCATTCAATAGAATCTATCCCTTTCATTTAAAGTTCAAAATATCTTTTAGTAATTTGTAAATTCTTCTTCATCTTTTAAAAAGAGAGTTATTTATTAGGTCCAGTTTGTGCAGTCTGGGTCGCTGCTTCGTTGTGCGCACGAATCATCGTAATTAGAAATATTGTCGGAGAGCACCTCCTGCCTCCGTAGCTGACCTGCTCTACTTGCTCGGTAAATCAGCTGCCGATGGTCCATGCCCCAAAGCGGCCTTTAAGAAATTAATGAGGCCTTAATGGAAGTAATTCTAATGCCGTTTAATTTTATGTCTCGATAGTGATTACATGAATTTTAATGCGCAAAAGCAATAAATGTCAGTTAGTTGTATTTGATTTAATGTTCCATCTACATTGAAGATGCCGCTCTACAAATTGACTTTGTATTCATTATTCATAGAAATACATTTTTGTAGCGTTTACAATATATTGATGTATCGCAGTAAACGTCAGCGTAAATTTATACTATAGAGACATCAGCTTTTTATTTTGTTGCTATAGGCCTCGTTGTAATAGAAACTATTTTGAGAAGTTTAATGTCCAGGAAAGTGGTTTAAATGTTGGGAGAGCTAGGTATTTATAGTAGAATAAAGATAGTCGACATTACTTACATTACAAGAGTGTTTAAATTACTAAATGGCGTGCCGGCTGCGGGGCGGCTGCGACCGCATTATGCCGGTTTAATGCTCGTATTAGCAGATAAACTGTTCATTTACGTGAAAAATAAATCCAGTTAGTAAAACGAACATTATCGTCGAGCCAAATGAAGCAACAAACTATCCGGTAGAAAGCTCCAAGTTGTATTTCTATTCAGAGGAAATATAAAGATAAGTGGTTTTTGAATTCCTACTTTATTTGATTTTATTGATATTCTGGACACATCTATTGTTAAATAAATTAAATAGTGGTAATAAAAGTATCGATTTATAGATGTAGTATAAATCACATCATCTATGGCGCTCATTAGGGGAGGCCTACGTCCAGCAGTGGACTATTATAGGCTGGTGATGATGATGATGATGATGATAAATCACAGAATCGGAAAGGAATGAATGAGTAATTTCTGTGTAATACCTAAAGAATTAATATACTCAGCTTGCCCATACACTATGAAGACACAACCTTCAAGAGTTAATGGAATGCGACAGTAAACAACAAGATTGACAGCTCAAGAGTTACGTCCGTCGTAGTAAAAAGTGAACAGTGATTGCAGAATAAACTGCAGTGTTCGTAGCGGCGACATGCGACTCGATCCCATATCGACACGCAACTTGACGTATTGCGTCGCTCTTAATGCATCCATTTACATAAACAATTTCATCGCAAACGCATGCACTTATCGCCTGTACTGTGGGGTAAATCCACTCGCTTTATTGCTCTGGTCACTTCCCGCGATAGATTTTTCTATCAACATATTTTTATGATTCCCCGTTGTTAATACCTCCGGCTGCGTTTATCTCGCTTTCGGTAATAGAATACCGAGAATATTTTATCAACGCACGACCGAGTAATTTAATATAAAGCGTATCACTAAATGATCTCTGTGGGCACGATGACTATCGCGGGGTTAATAACGGTGTTGGAGGTTCTTCTACGCGAGACACGCGTCCGCGATATTATCGCCTCCGAACCATTATTGATGAGAGTCCGCCATAACCAAATAGCCCGAGGATCCTGTTTGTTTATCTAACTATTGTTCAAATGCTCCATGTTTTTAATTGAAACTGTTAGGCCATTGCCCTCGTTTATGGCAGGTGCAGGTTTGAATGGCGTTTTCGTGAGATGGTGCGTCGATAGCGGACTACTGGCCGCGATAAGGACATGCCTAATTGTTGCACAGAAGCTGCACCTTACTGCCTCACGAGTCGCTTATGGATGTAAAGCGATATAAATAATGTTTACTGCCGTCGAGATTGCTTCATTCATTCTCGTGCTCATTGAGCAACTCAGCTGAACGGACGCAGCGGAAATTGTGAACAATACTGCGCACCTGTGAATAAACTATCCGCTTTAACTATTCTGCTATTGACATTTAATTTTCTCGAGGCCCGAATAGAAGTTTCAAAGCCTAGATTATGGTTTTCGTGTCTGGTTTGCTTGCTAAGTCGTGAGACCGTCGCGTTTGTAAAGCCAGGATTGGTTCTTGAAAAAACAGTTAATCTAAAATACTGCTGTACCTATTTCCGCTAACAATCGTAGACATAAAGTAAAACGTGTCAGAGAAGTTAAAGTGTCTGGTAGCATTAACGAGGTAAGTTGCTTCTACTCGATAAATTAATAAGGTAACATAGTTGCTAGACGATCGTTTTACTTGGTGCATGTTTATAGGGTGTTTTAAGATAATATAATATTAGTTATTGTTAAAATACCGAGTTCGATGAAGCACTCAACAGTTTCCACACGATAGACGTCAACAAGCCTTGACATTTAGTTGTGCGTGAGCGCAACCGTTGACCCGTGCCGCCAGGGTATCAGCGCAGCCTGCTCCAGCTCACAAGTGGGACGCGGAGGTGACCGACACCACATCTGCGCGTCCACACAATACACCATTAACCATATCCGACGTAAGCCTTACGCCTCAATCACGACATTGAAATTTTGCTTTGATAGAATGACATCAAGTGCTCAGAGGCATGCGATTACACGAACAATGCAAGCAGTGTGCTGTTTCTAAACGTAATTTATTACTCTGTAACAAGATAGCATTTATGTGTAGCCGGTAGAAACTTATGTCTTGGAAATGCGAAGAAGACTTTTCGATACCCTAGTTCGATTATTATCGGCATGTTCTAGGGTTATGTGAAGTCCGTAGAGAGGGGGAGGACACTGTAACCTTAGACTCAGGCCATCTTCTCTACTTTCGCGAGGGTGATAAAACATCCCAGGGTGGCGTAGGTTTCCTCGTCAATAGGGCCCTCTCTAACAACGTCGAAGAAATCTCCAGTGTGTCGACCAGGGTAGCGTACCTGATCCTTCGGCTGTCTAAGCGCTACAGCTTGAAGGTCATTCAGGTCTACGCACCGACCTCGGCACACTCGGATGATGAAGTGGAGGATATGTACGAAGACATATCCAAAGCCTTACATCACACCACCAAGGCTCACTTCAACGTTGTTATGGGGGACTTTAACGGCAAGGTGGGAACCCAGACTGGCAACGAATCCCGGATAGGCCCGCATGGTTTTGGTGTTCGAAATCACAGGGGACAAATGCTTGTCAACTTCCTTGAGAAAGAGGGGCTGTTCTTAATGAACTCTTTCTTTAAGAAACAGCCCCAAAGGAAGTGGACATGGCGGAGTCCCGATTCTGTGACAAAAAATGAGATCGACTTCATCATGACGGATAGCAAGCATATATTCAGAGATGTCTCAGTGATCAACAGGGTCAATACCGGATCTGATCACCGACTCCTTCGAGGCTCTCTGAATATCAATCTGAAGCTTGAAAGGAACCGTCTGATGAAGTCCACGCTCCGACCGAACCCAATCAGAATCATGGCGGGCACCGAGAAGTTTCAGCAGCTTCTCGGGGATAGATTCGCTGCCTTGGAACCCACTGATGACGCTGACGAGACCCTACACAATCTGGTCGAAACTTTGAGGGACGAGGGCATCAAGTTTTGCAAAAAGCAGCGTACTGGTAAGAAGTCCAAACTCTCGGATGAGACTCTTGGGCTGATGACAAAAAGACGGGAAACCACCCAAGCGACTTCGTCGGAAAGGTCAGACCTGAACAAGCGAATTGCGAAGATGGTACGGCGCGACCTTCGGAGCTCCAATACACGCCTCATTGCAGAGGCGATAGAGCGAAACCGAGGGTCCAAAGTATTCACTCAGCAGCTTGGCAGGAGCCACCTGACGAAGCTTAAAACGCACGACGGAAGGACCGTATTGTCGAAGCCGGAGATATCGGCCGAGATAGAGGACTTTTATGGCCGTTTATACGCTGCTCATGCTCCCCGTTCCCAACGAGACGGCCACGATTCTAGAGCCACCTTGATACGCCACTATACCGACGAACTGCCAGACATCAGTCAAGACGAGATCGTGTTAGCTCTAAGGCAGCTTAAAAATGGAAAAGCCCCCGGTGAGGACGGAATTACATCAGAGCTTTTGAAAGCTGGAGGATACCCTGTTATACAGGAGTTACAGAGCCTCTTCAACGCCGTCCTTCACAGTGGGAGAACTCCAAAGGCGTGGAGTGGGAGTTTGGTGGTGCTCTTTTTTAAGAAGGGAGATAAAACCCTTCTTAAAAATTATAGACCCATCTCGCTCCTAAGTCACGTCTATAAGCTTTTCTCACGAGTTATATCGAACCGTCTCGCCAGGAGACTCGACGAGTTTCAGCCACCGGAGCAGGCTGGGTTTCGCGGAGGATATGGTACCATAGACCACATTCACACAGTGAGGCAGATTATACAGAAGTCCGAAGAGTATAATCAGCCCCTGTGTCTGGCTTTTGTGGACTATGAGAAGGCCTTTGACTCCGTTGAAACCTGGGCTGTTCTACAATCCTTACAGCGATGCCAAGTAGACTATCGTTATATCGAGGTGCTGAGATGTCTTTACGAAGCCGCCACTATGAGTGTCCGAGTACAGGACCAACAGACTAAACCAATCCAACTGCGCAGAGGAGTGAGGCAGGGGGATGTCATATCCCCGAAACTGTTCACGAGCGCGTTGGAAGACATGTTTAAGACGCTGGACTGGAAAGACAAGGGCATCAACATAAACGGCGACTACATCTCACACCTGCGATTCGCTGATGACATAGTTTTAATGGCGGAGTCGCTAGAGGAGCTGAACCGGATGCTGGACAGTCTAGCTTCAGCCTCCCGATGTATCGGTCTTGGCATGAATTTGGATAAAACCAAAATCATGATCAATGGCCACATTGATCCAAGACCGGTGATCGTACATGGCCACCTCCTCGAAATTGTTTCTGAGTACACTTACCTCGGGCAGATTTTGCAGTTGGGTAAAAACAATTTCGAGAAGGAAGCCAAGAGGAGGATCCAGCTAGGCTGGGCAGCGTTCGGAAAACTACGTCGAGTCTTCTCGTCATCCATACCGCAATGTTTGAAAACGAAAGTTTTTAATCAGTGCGTCCTACCAGTTATGACCTACGGAGCTGAGACGTGGACACTCACGATAGGGTTGGTCCACCAGTTCAAAGTCGCTCAGCGAGCTATGGAAAGAGCTATGCTCGGAGTTTCTCTGAAGGATAGAATTCGTAACGAATACATCCGACAGAGAACTAAAGTCATCGACATAGCTCAGAGAATTAGCAAACTGAAGTGGCAGTGGGCCGGCCATATATCGCGAAGAACCGATAACCGCTGGGGTAAACGTGTTCTTGAGTGGAGACCGCGACTCGGTAAACGTAGTGTAGGACGCCCTCCGGCCAGGTGGGATGACGATCTGCGAAAGACTGCTGGCAGATGCTGGATGCGACAAGCCGAAGACAGGGCGCTATGGCGCTCATTAGGGGAGGCCTATGTCCAACAGTGGACTAACATAGGCTGATGATGATGATGATGATGAGTTCGATTAAACTTGTGGGGTATCGATGATAATGGGCAGTAAATGTGAATATAAATAGACAGTGACTGCTTGATGCATTGTGTTCCCTAGTTGGTAAATCTTATGAATAGGTTTGATGTTTATTTTTGTTGAGAATTACGACTTGTTATTATGTCCAAGACGGCTATTCGTGCTCTATAGTTAGATTTGTTGTAGCTACTACCTAATCTTTTGATAATAACTGTCAAAATAACTTTAAGCTAAGTATAGAAGATGTGATACATACAATCAAGTAAATCACGCGGTTTTAGTCATATTATTATCTAAATAAACGGCTATAACTTCATAAACGTGGCTACGACGGACGTTGCTTTTGATTTCCGTTTACAAAGTGTACCTATATGACCATTCAAGCTTCATAAATATAAAGCTGCGATAAATAGGTATCACCCAAGGCATTCGAAGGTGCGATGCGACAGGCAGAATATTGAAATAGTTAGTACGGCACGCAGACCACAATATGAGTTGTCTCAAGATTGTATTAAATCAGCCCACAATAAATCACATCTCACCTATAAAACATAAATCAGCTGTGACATAAAATACATTTATATTGTTTTCACTTCAAAATGACAATAAAATGCTTTAAATTCATGAGTGATTTAATGTATTTCGATGTAAAAGGAAAAGATAAGAAAGTTTTAAGAGATTACATTTGAAATTATATCGATGATCAAACTTTTAATGTTCCTTTAGATTTGACTGTTTTGATTTTAATGCTTGGAATGGAATTTCCTTTATCTTGTCTTTATCTGAGAAATAAACATTGAGCTCGATGTGGATTTCTTTGTTTCGTAAAATATTGTTAACTTTGAACTTGCGCATATTTTCCTGTTACGTTGTTTGCAATATCACCCGGGTACTTCTCAAATTACAAGAGTCAGGACCTTTATCTCAATTTTTTTTAGAATACCCGTTTTTCGGCAAACGGATATTTTAGGTCTAGGCATACCTACCTTACATAAAGAAGGATTTATATATCATTAGCATATTTTTGCATTATGATAGAGCCTTAATTGGTCTATTAAACATGATCGTTTTATTTATTAGGTTTTGTGACCTAGCCAATGAAACACATAAAATAAAAAGTGTTTATATTTTATTTGTGAAACGCATATCGCGTCTCTGTACATTTTAACCAGATATAAACGTAGCTATTATGTTTTAGCACCATGTAGTTTACAATATTAGATAGCAAAGTCCCGCATCGAATTGCATTAGACGCTCGACGTTGGAAAGCTATAGGCGCCAGTTCATCGATGATTTTAATATCATGGCCTACGATTGTACACTCCACTCAAGTTTGTTCGTGTGTGGCATCAACACAATGCGATGTTTATGTGTCATTACGGATAGGTGACAGACTCCAAATCACAATCTAAATGTTCTTTTCTGCTTAGATCTCTGATTAATATGAAAAAGCAGCTTAAAGTGAATATCACTACTATCATTATCTAGTTATCTAGTTTCTTGCAAAATATTTTTAACATAGTTTTAGCTTTTGGTATGAATTTTTGAGGGGTATTGTGCACTCGACTACTGATGCTTGCATATAACCGGAACCACATTTTCGCCGCAACTTGTAGGTTGTACGACCAGCGAAACCGAGGCAAAAACAGCCAGTTCTACACATAGATTTTACACTGATTTTATTTCCTGCACGATTCCGCCGATCTGCTCGGATGCCACCCACATACATCTCCTCACTAAGTTCCCCATGTTGGTGTCATACCGAATTCACTTTGCGGTTCCGCTGCTATCATTTCGCGGATACCTATGTGCTGCCACCCATTATGTACCTTGTATCTAGAGATTAGCTATCATCTGCTTACTGTGTTTACTGTGTAAAACACAGTAGTTGACCTAAAGACGGGCAAATGATATCCTACCGTAGTAATAAATAACATTGCTGACCATCCGCCGGCCGGGGGCCCGTGTTGCTCTATGTTGCTGACGGACAACAGTGACATTTTGAACTTTGCTAATCCGCTTTCAAATGCACACATCGTATATCCGACTCTCGTACAACGATCGTGGCCACGCCATTAAGATTAACAGAGACATAGCTTTTCGTGTATCACGGCCACGGGATAGCTAAGATTCTACAATTTAAATAAAGATGTACCGAGAATGTATTTTCTTTGATTTACACGGTTGTAAGCTACGTGTCTATCGAATCAGACTTGCTTTAAGACAAAGGCTTATGGTCCAGAATCGCTTGGCTCCTGAGCCCGAGGAAAGCCAGGAAGAGTAATGTTCCATTCATACGTGATGTAATTTCTTCACCTCGCCTGAGACTATTTCGTTGTGTCGAACAACTTATTGACGTTATCTTGATTTATGCGCTTTATTAACATTTTATTACAAGGCAGAACGCGTTTTGAATGTGTTTTTGTTGGCATTCCAAACACTACTGATTTTTTTTTACTAAATTAAAAATACCTAGTAGCACTTCACCTGCTTGGAAAGTTTTTTTATTATTTCTTTATGGTGGTCGTAACTGCTAAACATTTGTGACACAACCAAAAGTAAATAAGTTATTAAAATCAAATTAAGATTTACGATTATCGTAAAACGAAGATTAGGCTGCTTCTACATACGTTAGTGATTTACCTGCATTCCTGTATCCATATGAATAAGTACTCGTAGATTTTAAACGTGGCATTCTTGCGTTAGATATTATTTATGTTCGGGCATGTTTGGTGAGGTCCAAAAATTGTGACATACGCGACAATAAAAAGTCAACAAAGAATGGAGTGGCTCACGCGACAGGACCCCCCGTAACCAGCCTCCGTTCCACTCTCGATATAATAAATGTATTTATGATCTATGATCTGAAATTGATACTTATTATGGCTTCTGTATAGTAGCTGTACCAAACTACGGTGCGTATGCGCCGGTCACTCGCCATGATAAATAACCCCAAATCGCTTGTAAAAGGTGAATCTTTTATGGCTCTACCATTGTGCGTATGTAAATATTTGAGTTTTATCCGACATCAGATAATCCGTTCGTCTAAGAGGCTCAAAGTAATTTTATCTTTTAATATTATTCAGAGATTGCATTTTAATTAAAAATAGTTTAATTAAAGTGACTGACGGCGATGGAATTATAAGCACGGGCGTAATAAAGTAATTTTATTGCCAGTTTATTTATAAGCAATTACAGGCTAATTTCTATTGCAGTAGAATGTGAGGCAATAAAAGAAGTACTTATCCGATTTATAGTCACGTAGGGTGTTAGAGTGGACGAGATATTTATTAGTATCTACCTACAGTTATCGCCTAACTAAATAACAGTATCTCAAATGTGCCAAAATTACTATCAGAAAAAGTGACTCGCTCTTTCATGTTTTCGAATAAATAAGTCCTATTAATATACTCTATGCTTCGATAGCAAACTTTCTTTAAAATCCGTAAAAACAGATCGTTAGATTCTTAAAACATACCTACGTGACTGCTCTGAACTCTCTAAGGGTCAGTCTATGAAATTAGGTACCACATTCAACCATAAACTACAAATTATAATCACGGAGTCTTAATTATAGTGTACATAAAAAATTAAGGCACTGTTGTTTATCTACTATGTCTGCCACAGAATAAGTAGAGTGCAGTAGCGAAGATCAGAATGACATGTGCGATCGCATGTTCCGGACGAATTTATCAATCGGACAGTGCGGCGTAATGATTGTCACTCGCTTTCCAGGGTTGCCACCTATGTAGTTACAATAGGCTGTTGCTAGCAATTACTTAATAACTAAATACAATGTTCCTAAACTAAGTAAATTTAGGCATGAATAACTTGTAACAAATATACCGATTTTGCTGGTTTTTGCATCATTCGGACAAGGTCTATCTTACTGTCGTTCTTATTTTATACTAGCTTGACACATGCCTAGACTGCTTCCTGCCATTAGGCCTTTTCCGGTTATTTTATTCTTACGATTGTGATTCCATATGTAAGGACTATAGTACCTACACCTTTTGTGTAAAACTACATGATTTCATAAATATAAAAATAACTTTGCATTACATTTACCATTCAGTATTTTACTTTTGCAGTTTTTCTATAGGACTAAAACACTAGAATATGTATGTACTTGCAAAAATCATCTTTTAATATTTAGTTGTTTTGTTGTGATTTTGAAGTTAAATATAAATAATGTACATCTATACTAATATTATAAAGAGGAAAGATTTTATTGTTTGTTTGTTTGTTTGAATTGAATAGGCTTTGAAACTACTGAACCGATTTGAAAAATTCTTTCACCATTAGAATCCTTAATTTTCCGTGATGAACATAGGCTATATAATATTTTCATAAAAGTTAGTGATCCGCATGAAAATTCAATAACTAAACCGTGCGCTATATATTCAACCTCTTCTTCTATTATGGCTCCGCTGTTTGCTTTTACCGCTAGTAGATGTATAAGCTTCTTTAACAAAACTCCAAAGGAGATAAAAAATATCCATAAATAAATTCAAACAGATTGTGTAAAATAATCTTTGCAAAAGGCTTACTATAAAGTATTAGATTATCTAGACGATAAAAAGATTTGGGACGCGTTTTACTACAACTCGAAAGTAACAACCTTACAAAATTTGTTCTTGCTTCTTTAAAAGATCGAAGTGAACACATATCAAAGTGATCTTTTTATATCTCAGTTTGAGTTGTGTAATTTTGTTTGTATTTTGTGACGAGCCCAAGAGTCCTGTAAGAACTAAAGCACGTTGATATTTGATATCAAACTTTGGACAACCCTGACTTCGATCAGCCTTTTCTCGCTAAATGAGCCGCAAACAGGCTACCGTACGTACTTCTTGAATGTTAAGTACTTTTAATTATTTTGTATCGGCCTGAGGGTAGTTGGAGTATTGAGTTCATACTTGGCTCTACTCATTTATCACGAAAGCAAGGCTCGAAAGCAGGTTGACAACCCACTGACCATAAGAATCATGGCACTATATTGAGTTTTTGTATCGTTACTTTAAAAAATGTATTTATTAGACAAAACCGCCTGAAAAAGGAAAATAATGTTAATTATGCATAATGAATGTTCTATTTTAACTGTGAGACATGTTTTTACTACGTCTTGAGCGTCGATAGCTCGTACTTCCACTATCATTGAGAATCTAGAGTGTAATTTTTTTTTGTATCAAGTGTCAAACATTTTGATCATACGTTGCTCAGCTAGTTTTGACAATAATCTTTGTTAGCTGGCAGGCCATAACAAGCTGAATATTATGTTGTTTGTTGCTAAGGTTGAAATATAACTTGATTGTCACTCGTACATCATAATGTTCGTGCATTTATTTGTATACTATTAAGCAATAAATACCGTTTAGCTTCGCTTAAACTAAATCAAGCCTATAAGGCTTTAGATAGGGAACTATTTGAAATATAATAATATATTCTGGCTAAAAATAATTTATTACCAAAAAGCTTACAAAATCTATTCCAAGAAAGGTGTGGCGGATATGGCATACAATTTTTTCTCATTTGGTAAATACTAATTAATATAAGTAGGTATACTTATAAATGAATTAATTAATAAATAAAGCCGGATGCTGTGTGGATTACACAGCATCATCTAGCCCCAAGCTAAGCAGAGCTTGAGTTATGGGTACTAGATGACTGATATACATACTACAATATTATTACATTGATAGATATTTTTTATTATACATAGAAAACGACCAGAACATCCCGAACATATCTGCAGATCGTACAAATATTTGTCCCGAGGCGGGAATCGAACCCGCAACCTCTTGCGTTGCAGACATACCTTCGCCCACCGCGCCCCAGAGGTCGTCACAAACTAATGAGTAGTTACCATCAGTTCTTGCCTTACCAGCCTCCTCTGTCCTGTACCATTCGTATCCAAATCTTTCATCATCATCATCATCTGCATCTATTATTCACTGCTGCTTTTAGGCTGCTGCTTATATCCTGTCGTTCTTACCAGCCCTTGCTGAGCATCATCAATTAAACTAAATAACTAGGTACTAAATTAACTAAACTAAATAATTCCAACGACACTATACAAAATGTGTGGATAGATAGATGGACAGATGGATATAAGTATGTTTGTTACTTCTTGAAACCAAAACTATATAACAAGTTGGGGTGAAATTTTGCATAGACCTAATACATAGGCTAAATTTTCCCCATAATTAATAATAATATTATTATATTATATGAATCATCATATTCATTAGATATAGAGGATATTAATCATCAAACATTTCGATCAACACATGAGAAATTGCGAGGAGAAACTATTTTTTTACATGTACAGTAGATGTACAGTCTTACTGGTGTAAGACTACACATCATTGAGCATGTGTGGAACAAAAAAATTTAGTGCTTTAGATTTGGTAATCTAAGCACTAAATTTTCTTTTTTTTTACATGTACAGTAGATGTACAGTCTTACTGGTAAGACTACATTGTGCATGTGTGGAACATTGCAATTAGGCGGTGGCATCAGCGCAAGGCGTGTAGTCAGCTATTGCAGCATGCGAGCAACAAGAGCCCGGGGCCAAGCGTGCGATTGCGCACATTCGTCAAGTTTTCTCAAGTGCTCTTTGTTGTTAAAGCGAACCGCTCTATACTGATAACATCTGCTGTCATCATCATCTCATCAGCCTATAATAGTCCACTGCTGGACATAGGCCTCCCCTAATGAGCGCTATAGACTTTATAATTTGGGGGTTATTGCCCACACCTACTATATTTGATGTCACTTATGCTTGGACATCAAATTTTGTTACTAGTAAGCGGAAAATCTTTTTCAATGGTCATCAGCTCATTCATACAGACATATCATTTATTTGAGACTATATATAACGCATCATCCACCATAAACCTCTCGATCTCATCATTTGTGTGTCTTCAACCCTAGGTTAGTTCATGTCTATGTGGCCGATTTATTAAGAAGGTCATTAGAAATCCTAGCAAAGAGTTCTCATATCATAGAAAACAACTTCTGTTGTTTCTCGCGAAAAACAATGTCCAGACAGGAGCAAAATAATCCTAGTGTTTTGAATGGTACAAACAATAGAAATTTGCTAGCCAATAAAAGGATTTGTATAATAAAAAATCGTAGCTTCGCTTCTCCCTGCAGGTCTTATAGGTCTTGAATATTCATCATCATCATCAGCCTATGTTAGTCCACTGTTGGACATAGGCCTCCCCTAATGAGCGCCATAGCGCCCTGTCTTCGGCTTGTCGCATCCAGCATCTGCCAGCAGTCTTTCGCAGATCGTCATCCCACCTGGCCGGAGGGCGTCCTACACTACGTTTACCAAGTCGCGGTCTCCACTCAAGAACACGTTTACCCCAGCGGTTATCGGTTCTTCGCGATATATGGCCGGCCCACTGCCACTTCAGTTTGCTAATTCTCTGAGCTATGTCGATGACTTTAGTTCTCTGTCGGATCAATTCGTTACGAATCCTATCCTTCAGAGAAACTCCGAGCATAGCTCTTTCCATAGCTCGCTGAGCGACTTTGAACTGGTGGACCAACCCTATCGTGAGTGTCCACGTCTCAGCTCCGTAGGTCATGACTGGTAGGACGCACTGATTAAAAACTTTAGTTTTTAAACATTGCGGTATGGATGACGAGAAGACTCGACGTAGTTTTCCGAACGCTGCCCAGCCTAGCAGGATCCTCCTCTTGGCTTCCTTCTCGAAATTGTTTTTACCCAACTGCAAAATCTGCCCGAGGTAAGTGTACTCAGAAACAATTTCGAGAAGGTGGCCATGTACGATCACCGGTCTTGGATCAATGTGGTCATTGATCATGATTTTGGTTTTATCCAAATTCATGCCAAGACCGATACATCGGGAGGCTGAAGCTAGACTGTCCAGCATCCGGTTCAGCTCCTCTAGCGACTCCGCCATTAAGACTATGTCATCAGCGAATCGCAGGTGTGAGATGTACTCGCCGTTTATGTTGATGCCCTTGTCTTTCCAGTCCAGCGTCTTAAACATATCTTCCAACGCGCTCGTGAACAGTTTCGGGGATATAACATCCCCCTGCCTCACTCCTCTGCGCAGTTGGATCGGTTTAGTCTGCTGGTCCTGTACTCGGACACTCATCGTAGCGGCTTCGTAAAGACATCTCAGCACCTCGATATAACGATAGTCTACTTGGCATCGCTGTAAGGATTGTAGAACAGCCCAGGTTTCAACGGAGTCAAAGGCCTTCTCATAGTCCACAAAGGCCAGACACAGGGGCTGATTATACTCTTCGGACTTCTGTTTAATCTGCCTCACTGTGTGAATGTGGTCTATGGTACCATATCCTCCGCGAAACCCAGCCTGCTCTGGTGGCTGAAACTCGTCGAGTCTCCTAGCGAGACGGTTCGATATAACTCGTGAGAATAGCTTATAGACGTGACTTAGGAGCGAGATGGGTCTATAATTTTTAAGGAGGGTTTTATCTCCCTTCTTAAAAAAGAGCACCACCAAACTCCCACTCCACGCCTTTGGAGTTCTCCCACTGTGAAGGACGGCGTTGAAGAGGCTCTGTAACTCCTGTATAACAGGGTATCCTCCAGCTTTTAAAAGCTCTGATGTTATTCCGTCCTCACCGGGGGCTTTTCCATTTTTAAGCTGCCTCAGAGCTAACACAATCTCGTCTTGACTGATGTCTGGCAGTTCGTCGGTATAGTGGCGTATCAAGGTGGCTCTAGAATCGTGGCCGTCTCGTTGGGAACGGGGAGCATGAGCAGCGTATAAACGGCCATAAAAGTCCTCTATATCGGCCGATATCTCCGGCTTCGACAATACGGTCCTTCCGTCGTGCGTTGTAAGTTTCGACAGGTGGCTCCTGCCAAGCTGCTGAGTGAATACTTTGGACCCTCGGTTTCGCTCTATCGCCTCTTCAATGAGGCGTGTATTGGAGCTCCGAAGGTCGCGCCGTACCATCTTCGCAATTCGCTTGTTCAGGTCTGACCTTTCTGACGAAGTCGCTTGGGTGGTTTCCCGTCTTTTTGTCATCAGCCCAAGAGTCTCATCCGAGAGTTTGGACTTCTTACCAGTACGCTGCTTTTTGTAAAACTTGATGCCCTCGTCCCTCAAAGTTTCGACCAGATTGTGTAGGGTCTCGTCAGCGTCATCAGTGGGTTCCAAGGCAGCGAATCTATTCCCGAGAAGCTGCTGAAACTTCTCGGTGCCCGCCAGGATTCTTATTGGGTTCGGTCGGAGCGTGGACTTCATCAGACGGTTTCTTTCAAGCTTCAAATTTATATTCAGAGAGCCTCGAAGGAGTCGGTGATCAGATCCGGTATTGAACCTGTTGATCACTGAGACATCTCTGAATATATGCTTGCTATCCGTCATGATGAAGTCGATCTCATTTTTAGTCACAGAATCGGGACTCCGCCATGTCCACTTCCTTTGGGGCTGTTTCTTAAAGAAAGAGTTCATTAAGAACAGCCCCTCCTTCTCAAGGAAGTTGACAAGCATTTGTCCCCTGTGATTTCGAACACCAAAACCATGCGGGCCTATTCGGGATTCGTTGCCATTCTGGGTTCCCACCTTGCCGTTAAAGTCCCCCATAACAACGTTGAAGTGAGCCTTGGTGGTGTGATGTAAGGCTTTGGATATGTCTTCGTACATATCCTCCACTTCATCATCCGAGTGTGCCGAGGTCGGTGCGTAAACCTGAATGACCTTCAAGCTGTAGCGCTTAGACAGCCGAAGGATCAGGTACGCTACCCTGGTCTACACACTGGAGATTTCTTCAACGTTGTTAGAGAGGGCCTTATTGACGAGGAAACCTACGCCACCCTGGGATGTTTTATCACCCTCGCGAAAGTAGAGAAGATGGCCCGAGTCTAGGGTTACGGTGTCCTCCCCCTCTCTACGGACTTCACATAACCCTAGAACATGCCATTTAATGTTCTCTAACTCCACTTCCAACTGCGCTAGATGGTGATCAAGCCTCAGAGTGCGTCCGTTAAACGTTGCCAGGGTCAGTTTGTGTGGTGGATGGTAGCCTGGGGTAGCCCGGAGATTCTTCGCACCCCCTGCCCCGCCGTTACCATGGCCGCTACCATGGCCAGGAATAGCGAGGCGGCCGGGAACTGGGGGCCATTTTATGGCTGGTTTTATCATAAGGGGGATATTGCCCATAATCCCCACGCTGGGCATGCGGGTTGGGGATCGCAGTCCAGTGAGATTGTTCTGCAGAGGGCGCTGCTGCCCGCCCCCCGGTGTGTGTTTCCCTTAGTCGCCTCTTACGACACCCACGGGAAGAGTTGGGGTGGTGAAATTCTACGCCGGCACCACACGGCTTGAATATTAGGTCCTTTTAATTTCATGACTTCTATTTTTATAAGAAGGCACTTTGATTACTAATATTACACTGAGATTATAACTGTTACTTAACCGTACAGTCTAACTTGTTGTGCGTGTGCCGTCGCAGTGAAATAGTTAAGTTTTAAGTTAGGTCTTGTAGCTATCAATGATACAAAGAAACGTTACCGATGGAACGCTCATAACATATGGTTAACTAGCTGCAAACCTCGAGGCAAGGACATAACAACTGCAATAAACATCAAATTTAATTTAAATTTATATCCATTCGGACTTAGATATTCGCTAAGCCCATAAGAACATTTGCATTCTCAAAATAGATCCCGTAGGCTTAAATCTTACAAGAGTATTTTCGAGACAACGTGGGCTCAATGGAAACGAAAATGAAAGTCTAAATCACAAATAACTTGTGAAAATGAAAATGCTTCGGAAAATTTATTTGCAGAAAATAAGCTTAATTTTAGATCAATTTAGTGAAATTAATGATGTAGCCGTGTAATAAATGTGATATTTTATTAGAGGGATATCTCGGAGCGTCGCGGCTCGCGGTCGGAGTGAGTGCATCATAAAAATTGACAGTGACATGCCGAAGTACTCGTATTACCGTATGAGGCATTAACTTTACGATCGCGACGAGTAATTTACTTTCTCGGAATGGTGCAAGAAGTATGAAAGGCAGTAAAGTGTTAACGGTGTCCCTACACTAGATCATGGCACGGCCTGCGATGTGCTAGCCGGCTCTTTGATTTACTCTACGTTTTTATGCTTCTACTAATAACGTTTACATGATCATCAATTTTAATTTTACGTTTGACGTATTCTCTGAAGGGGCCTCTTACAGTCGATAAATCAATTAGGTTTACTCACTTTAATTAGTGTCTTTATCATGTTGTGATTGGGACTTTGTTGCCATGTGAGTTGTGTTGTATGTGTGAAGGTTGTGTGACCTTTTTGTCTTTTGCTACGAAAGTTGCCATTACCATTGGTTTCATTATCGAACACAACTCGATCACGATACACATACTGACGGTATATGAACGCGGTCCGGTTGGTGCAACACTTCTTCGTTTTTTGCACATTCTCACTCACCATAGGGTTCTAGGATAACTTCGGATAATTGAAAATCTTCTCGGTTGAAGTTCCTGTGTTTGTATCTGTACCTACATTATCAGTCTTCAATAATCATCTTACACGGAAATGTATATTTATTTATACGAAGTATTTCATTTTATAGGCTCTGTAGCAAAGGCGAAATAATTTCCCTAACTGGATGCTTTTCTCTCACGGATAAATTTATCTTAGAGAATCACAAACCATCCCTTTGGATTAATATCTAATTTACTATTTCATACAAGTCGTTCACATACTTTCTTACTAGTGAAAGCATACGAGCTAGACAATCAGATAAAATAATGAATATTTATATCAATATTTAAATTGTCTAGAATCGACAAATCATCGCGATTGTATCTCGATCCATCGAGAGGGCCAGGCATTATGTACGGTGACCTCTAACACTGGGACGATATTTAGTGGGCAAGCATTGTTCACAGTGATTGCAGGTGGTGGTCAGAGTTTGTTTAAAATTGATTTCGGCGGTGATTCCACGGTGTGATACCGTCGATGGAAACGTTATTATAGGCTACGGTGCCGCGCTCGGGGCCAGATTGCTACGCTACGTACCTTTTTTAAAAGGCACGTATATTAGTAGGTACCTTCCGATCCTCTTTTGTTTTGTGCTGTTCAAGCCCATGTTTTACGTGTAACAGTCTACAGTGAACTTGCTTCTGACCGTAGTTTCCATTGCGTTTTTCCCGGATAATACGATCATGCCTTTGATATATGGTAATATGATAAAGCCTTTGAGTTATTTGAGCTTTACCCAGGTTTCTGACCGAAAAATTCGGGCCTCAGACTTTTTTATACCAAAAACATCTTTTTGCCTAATTTGATGCCGTGGATGAAAATTTCAGGCCGTTGTGAATAGCTTGACAGCCAAATTACTACATACTATTTTCTCTGAACGTTGATTTCCCTAAAGACTTACCCATTATTTTGCGGTCTGCTAACTTAAAGCATTGCTATTTCTCAGTTTGTCTTCTTCCGTTAAAATAAGTCACAGTGAGAAATTACCTGCTTAGCAAATCTTATAAGTTAGCAGATCATTATGAATAAGGGGGTAACTGTTGGACCTACTCACTAAGCACTCATTGAATCGAGAGGCAGGTAAATAAAATACCACTGACTATAAAAAGTCTTAGAAGCGTCGTCGTGTAGATCTGTTGTCATAATAAAGCTTAAACGTTCATTGTTCCTGTGAGAAATGTCCAGTGGCAGGTAGGGTGGAGGGTTGTCGAGAGCCGATGGCGATAAGAGCCGTCATACGAAGACCACGCGAGGTGCGCAAAATAACGACAAATCGTGCTCAGATCGCCACCGTCGCGTCGCAACCGCGCGCCACTATTCTACAGTACTAGGTTCACAATAGGGCTGCCAATAAATATGCACTTCTGCTGAGAAATTGTTTTAGGGGACTACCAAGAAACCTTTTTGAAATGATTTTGCGCTATCGATGTCTTATAACTTATAAGACTATATTACACCCATTAAACTTTCGTGATTTATAAACATATTAAAGACTATTTATTGGGTATATATTGCGTACCGTTTGTTTTATTTTCCCCTACGGTAAGGTACACGATTAATAATCTTTCTATCTATTATACTCTCTATACGTATTCTATTCTACATAATGTTACAGTGTAAATATCATTGCAAATTAAACTGAAAAAACTATAGAGTATATATAATAATAAGTGTAGATAGATTCCTTATTTTAATTATTTAGTTTCATAACTCCTTGATGTAAATGTAACGTCAGCTCTACAAACCACAAGACAATCTCATCAAATAAACTTCATCGACACTCGGAGCGCTTGCACCGGGTTTAGTGTTTACTTTTCCACAATATTTTACCGTATTGTCCGCAGACACTGACAAGGGGAATATATGGGCAGGAGTCGCGATTTTTGTCTACTTGCGCTGCGTGGGGCACGCTTCTAGTAATATATTGTGAAGTTCGAATTCGAACCTCACTGATGACAATCTCCACATATCAAATAGGTAACTAATAAAAGCACTCTGAAATAAGTATATATAAAATAATGTCTCAAAAGAATGTTTATGCAGTAAGTTTACTACGTGCAAATTTACCTCATAAATACAATTTACAAGTTTTCACACGGTACCTACAGTGATTTGAACAAGAAAATTATCACTAACACTCGAGTGCTAGTTAAAGTTTCTTCAATTTATGTGTTCAATGCATATGTATGGGCAATATAGGCATGGATAAGCGGAAGAGATTCGCAGGAGGGTACCATAACTCAGTGCAACAATATGGCGCACAATTACAAGTCGCCTGCCGAGGTGACGATGATAAATGTGTTTCCTTGGGCTAGGGACACACGCCTGCACTTGCTGGTATCACTTCCTCGATATCGGATTTAACACAGTTTCCGCTGATATTTGTCGAGCAAAGAGTTGCTTGACAGATATTTGCGTCACGATAAAGTCCTCGAGTTTATAACGACAAACTACCAAACCTCGTGTCTTCAGCTACAGTTGTCGCTTGAAATGTTACCTTTGTTTTCGAACAGAGAATAGTTTGCATAACGTTATCCATTCAGATCGTAAATATCTCGTGACAAATATCTGCGCCCGGTTATATTTATGTTGTTCAACTGTCAAATAAATAAGGGTCAAATGTAATGAACAAGCAGAATGTTTGGGCATATTGTTCTAGGACCGGTTGAGACGGAAACATCTCGGTGGGCAGAATTACTTATACATTCGTCGACTCACTTTAGCAATCAGCATTCATCAACACGTTACGCTCTTGTCTCCACACTTCAACTTGCGTTGATTTGTTTATTTCCAAACTGAAAATACATTTGTGTGGTTATCGCTTTAGGCTCAGGTCGTGCGATCACTCTTTTGTATTGACATATTTATGATCTTTTATGGCCATTTTAGTTTCTATGAAGCTGCAGTTATTGAAAATCATTTTATGATTTGCATTTACGAGTAAGGTGCTCTGCTTACCATTTTAAATTAAAGCACATTGATTTATTAACATAAACACAACATAAGAATTGCTTGATAATCTGAGTGTCTCGGTTGTGCTGCAGTTTGGCAGTTGTTCTGTATAATATTACACGGGTTTCCGTGTTTACTTTTGGTTATAATATAAATTTGACAGTGATTGAGGAAAACCTTGACAAGGGCACGGAGAAAGTGGGTAGGCACGTGTGAGTGGCGAAGGCGACATGACGATGGCTTATCTCCAAAACTCGAGATCCATGTAAGCATCGAGCTGATCCGGCGACACAGGCTACGCCACAAGGCGCACGGAAACAACTTGTCGCTCGCGTAAACCCGCCATGTTTTATTCTCTCGCATTCAGCGCCGATACCTTAATAAAACCCAACAAGATTGAGCAATAAAATGTAATTTATTTGATTGTAATTTCAAAACACAAAGTGGGTCTCATTTTGTAATATATTTTTATCTTTGTGGTTTTGTGTTTCTCGATCGCGAGCACGTCCTGGATCGACTGCCCGCAGAAGATTCGTTGTGACCATCCAATAAATTTCATGTGTATCACAAATTCGATTCAATTTCGGTTTTGGTAACTGTAGATGTGAATAAGACATTATGACCCCACACCGCAAAATGATATCATATTTTTTTTGTATTACCAAATTGCATCGAACTCTAGATGTCAGTACCAAACTTATATGGTATAGCGATGGTGAAGGTTTTGTATTGGTTTAGTGAACTTAGTTATTTCGCTTATCAAGGTTTATTTGAATGTAAAAAGGTGCTTATTATCATGAGCTCACAGGTGCAACAAGTAGAGCCGCATAGCGCAGACCCCACGAGCATCGAGCACAATAACCACTGCGATATTATCGAGGAACCAATCAATTTGATCCCTCATAAAAAGTTCTCAGGAGGCAGCTACGGGTATAAAGCGGCTATATCGGTCCATCCGTACTGGTAGCCGGACTTTTCATATATTTTATGTGAAAAGGATATGGGTATTGTTGTGAGACGCCCCGCTGCGCCAGCGCTGAGTAAACACTTGAAATTACAAGTCAGCTCGGACAGTCCTCTCGTCCTACCCGGAAAAATGCGCTTCCAATGTTACGCTCGACGAAAATAAAAATAATCTTGAATTGCCGCAGCAACGTGTGCGGCGAGGTGCGGCCTCTCAGCTTAAAATAATAACTCGGAAGGAACTGATGCACTCTTTGTTTTCTATGGAGGACCTGAACCATCTGTAGTTCCCATAAATAGGAGTGAATATAATATAATTTTAACCTTTAGTAATGAGCATAAAAACTAGTAATTGGAGCAATTCAAAATCTTTCACTAATACCTCTTATATATTTTTAGATGTCTGAAATGGCTAGACACTTAAGGAGGCTGAAGCTACTTAAGTATTTTAATAAATTATCTCAATATATTATATTCATAGATCAAGTTAAGGTTATAGGTACTATTGAGAGTAAGACAAAATTATAGGTGCCCTCATGGTGCCCTGTGAAAATAATAACACTTACAAACAGCATAAAATAAGTGGTCGTTATGCAAACAGAGACTTGCGATATTCCTTTGTTACCGTAATATTTTGGAAGTGATCATAAAATGAGAAAAGCAGTGTAAATAATGTAACTTTGTCAGTTTGTTTGTATAAAATAATTTTATACGACGCCATAAAAATACTTTTATAGCGACCGAAGAAAACAACTTCAATTAAAAATAAAAATTGATTTTACATAGTATAGTTTGTCTATGATTGAGTTTATTACTACAGGCGTTTGAGGAAACACGATACTAATTCAATTCGATGTCTTTATTTAAATGTTTGAATTAAAAAATCAATAAGCGGTTCGGGAACATTTCATACGAATGAATGGAAATTAATATTCATGCAACAGTTTCACTTGTCTCGGTTTTGCTGTTATCATTAACTTTTATTGTTTTCGATATCATGTTTCAGCCTATTGTCACTGTTCGAAGGCATTATTAGGTATTATTATTGACACTTATTTTAATGTGCCATATTTTGTAATAATACGGTACAAACAGAAGTCAATGAACTCTGCGGCAAAATAATCTCAGCTATTGTAATAGCCAATTTGGATATTGACAGCAATTTAGATTTCTTCTTCTTCTTGTCACACTGGATAGTTGTAGTTGGGGTGGTGGGACGGCTCACAATCCGTCGCCATTTCTTTTGCACCGCTGCTTTCCTGGTACATTCGTGTAGGGGACCGTTCAGTGCTGTTTTAATTATGTTCCGTCCAGCGCATTGGTGTAATTAAGATGTATTCAGAAGTAGGTATATAACCCATACTGCTTTCATTGCTGCATTTTGCTGAATTTGGAATAAATGAAGAAATTAACGAATGAGGGGTGCGATATTAATGGTAAACGTACTAATAACTAATTCACTCACGAACTCTGAAAAGATCAATAGACCAAATACATGAACGGCATGGATCAGTTGAGTATTTGTAGATTGTTTCCAACAGTCTACAGTACAATTGTTAAAATTTTACATACTAGTTCTAATTTGGTTCTATTATTTAAATGTAAGAAGATTATAAAAAATTACAAAGTGTGACTATATATATCAGATGAAATTACTACCAAAGAGCAAAAATAATTCATAAGTGTCATTTTAAGAGACAACTTTTTTGTTGGATAAGTTTTAATTTTGGGGTAAAAAGTAAGCGAGTAAGCATTCAAAGTCAAAGCTCGCGTTGTGTGGAGCGAGGTGCGAGATGTTTCACAGCGGATATAAATAAAAGTCGATTGTCCCTGTGAACCGCGTCCCATAATGCGCTGAACTTTGCGCTTGGCACCCATATTTTGAACCCACTAAACAGGTGTAGTGAAAAATAAAGACATTCAACCTACTTATATTAAAAAGTGAATGTTTGTATAAATGTCATGTTAGATAGATAGAAAATAATTTATTATACCACACAAAGAAAGAAAACATTACAAACAGACATGCTTATAGTAAAGGAAGTATAAAGGGCGGCCTAAGTCATGTTGTGATATTCTGAGAGATGTACATGATGTATAATCTTACGATCTCTGAACTACGATGTGTTTGTCAATAGTAGGTACAGTATTAAAATGCCGTAAACAGATTTCTTTCTTTGTTTCTATGTTTTTTTTATTTCATACAGCAGTTACATGGTAGCCGTCATGTAGAAACAAGTAATTTTTGACCATTTAATAAAAAATTGCAAAAGAAAATAGCTAAAATGAAAAGTCGTTTTAATTTTAAGATCCTAAATACCTATCTACGTAGAATGAAGGATGGATGGGTGAAGTCGTAAGTAGGTGGCCTACCTACGTCTTTACCCAATATTATTTTAAGACGTTTAATATTATTTTGACTAAGATACTTATTTTTAGTAAATCACAATATCTTCAGCTTTTTTTGTATCTACCTAGCGACTATTTATATCTTCTTCGATAAAGTATTTCTTAGAAAATCCATTTCCTACGTTTCATTATCCTTATTATGTTTTTGTGTAACAATATACTATCAATAAATTTGGAGCGCCTCTAATTCAACTAATCCCAAATGCTTGATTCATAAGATAAAGGCGGTTTTGTTTACAATTCACATAAAATGAAGCAGAAAAATTGTAGCATGTTTTTAATCTTATTTGTTGTTTACGGCTTATTCTTTGTATATTCAGGTTAATCAAAGTACTTTCCAAAATTCGTCGACGATCGTGTATTTGATGTTTTCAAACTAATTACTTACGGAATGCCTGCCGAGCTACATAGACAAGATATACCTACGTGCGTCGTGGGCATTCAAGTGTTTAAACCATGATGTGTGAATATTTCCTATATTTATTTTTTGGCGCCAACAAGGGTGTCAACCGGAACAGTCCGAAGCTCGCACGATTAGAGTTCCCTCTCCTCTCGCGTCCAAATAAAAGTGCTGCGTTGTCGCGCGCCAGAATTACGACGATCCCTTTTATTATCTTTCTTTTTTAATTCAATTTTACGATAAGCCGTATACGACGACCTGTGGCTCTTGATCCGTTACTTTTGTGGTATTTTATTGAGTTCATTTTCATTCAAGTTATTATAAATGACTTTCTGGTATTCTTTATTTTGTAAAAATGCTAGGCAAGATTAAAATAATCCTAAAAAAATATAGTCGTAAAAAAAACTCATTATTAGGAAAAAATATTATGTAGAAAGTATAGCTAGATTTGTCTCGTCCTTTTTGCTTTTTAAAACATCGCACATTTTTCATTAATCGTTTATGTTAGTTATGTACTAACATAAAAAAATAACTAAGTTAATATAAAACAGAATGACATTCAGAATCCACTTTCTACTTATCATCTGGAATGCGCCCCGTGCCTGCTTTACTCCCTCTCATTTGCATACAAGCTACGATTTGTGTATTGTTAATTAGAGCAACATAACAGGTTTAACTTAAAGCTTTGATACACTGGAAAATATATGAAACGATAGGTGCATTGTATGTACAATTCCAGTACCTTTATCGTCAATTAGCAGCAATGAATTCGTTTATTGAAATAATAAATTGCCTATAATTAATGTATTTATTAACGAAGAAAATGACAATAACAGAATAAAACAGTTACAACTAGTGTTGATGTAGATGTATCATCATCATCATCATCATCATCATCACCAGCCTATAATAGTCCACTGCTGGACATAGGCCTCCCCTAATGAGCGCCATAGATGGCATCATTATTTGGGGGTTATTGCCCATGTAGATGTATACTCATATCTATTTCCTAAAAATCTAAGCCGTGTCACCTAAAGGCAAGAGTGCCCAGAATGAAAACAAAATTAATGAATTGTGTTTGATAACAACTGGCTGGCTGCGTTGCCTCGCTGTATGGCAATGCTGATGCGCTGCGACAGGTAATCACTACTTAATTATTAAAACAATCAAATGGAAATATGGAATTTATTTGAAACTACGAGTAAGGTCAATAATTTGGTAGACCTATAAAGAAATTCATATAAGGTTAGGATCACGTAAGCAATTTATCTGCGCGAATCTATATCACATGGCTGTAGCTCTTTTTTATGTACTAATAAAAAATTGATCACACAATTGTAGCCTCGCCTTAACAAGTACCCGTACGTGCTCCCAACCGGTTAGGCGCTTTCTTGTTGTTGCCATTATTGTTTCATCTGTTATTTAAATGGCAATAGATTACGTCGCTGGGAACGTTAATATACAATTGGCTATAATTAACGCTGTATGTTAATTTTGTCAATATAGATTTATTTGTATAAGGTGTGTACTTGTTGAAATACTAATCTGTTGATAGGTTAAATTGAATAAGTGTTGTAATGTTTTATTACTAACTTGTTTGTTTAATGTTAGTGGAAAACGTGTACGATATAAAATAGCACAGGAACTATTCACGGCCTCTGTGGCGGGGTGGATGAAGGTCCGACTGCGACGCAGGAGGTGGCGGGTTCTGGCCAAAATATCTATCAATTTAATAAATTGTATTATATGATTATATACCCACCATCTAGTACCCAAAATAGAAACTCTAAGGCTAAGCTTGGGGCTAGATAATATTGTGTAGATTGTCTATTTTTATTTTATTCATGAATTAAGAACATGTTGTTTTGTTATCTGTAACGAATACGTAAAACAACACGGAACAGTAATTAAAATCTTATTTAACAACATTGCCCATTTTAAACTAGAATAGAAAATATGATTTAAAATAATTCAATAGATCGATACACAATATCGATCAACAAGTACAGTCTGCATAGTGCAACCATATAAAAGACTTCAACGCGCTCGTCACCGCTGTGCCCTTGCACTGGATTAGGGATTACAAAATACTGATTTGAATCGATCAGTATTATAAAATCAAGATTTTATAATACTGCCTCACTGCCTATTTAGTTATTATGAGTAAAATATTTTTGTTTATTTTACTCATAATATTTGTGTTAACCAAATTATTGTGTTCTACCTGCATATCGACAGAACCCAGAATGTTTCTTGAATTTTGTAGTATGGAATATTTTATGTTGATGCTTGATAAAGCTTGAATGCTTAACTAATTACTACAACCATCTGCATTATATCCCGTCCACTCATTGATTTGCTGTATGCTGCTGCACGACTATGAAGTTCCCTTATCGTTGCCATTTGAGTTAATTAACACTGAATGACAAAATGAAGTATTTGTGTTATTAAAAGATTTAAAAAAAAAAATGTTTATTGTACCTACCTAAGTAAAATGTTATAGCTTATCACAGTATATCAGATAAAAACGGCAAATTTCATCATTATTTTAATAATCACCCTAATTAAATACATGAAAATTTCAATTCACGAACCAATAATTTTTTAATAAAATCGTTTTCCTATATTCGATATTAAATATAAACAACTTATATTCTATAAAATCTGGCAAGATATCGCATCTTCTTAATAGACAATTTTTAAAGGTAGACGAATTTCCTATTGTCAGTCTGGCTGAAGGATGGTCATTCTGTCTATGGTTTCATTCCATTTGTTTTATTTGATCAATATTATAGCGTGATATTATGATGTACAAAAATGAAATTTCCCGACTACGATAGACAAGGCATTATTTCTCGAGTTAATAACCATGGAGTCGGTAACTATCTTCGACAAGATAGGTGCTAGAGCGGACAACGCGAGGTCGGAGATAGCATGGGTTGATGCAACCTTTGGCCAAAGAGTTGCAAGACGGGTGAGAATAGACGGGGCGAAGAAATTTACCTACAAATTGTGGGACTATAAAGGGAAGGTAATTTATTTTTCTTTTAATAAAGCACAAACTGTATACAAAATTCTTAAAATTTATAGCATATATAGCTTGATCAGTATATAAGCTTATATTGAGGAGCATTAAACACGATTATTCAACTTAACTCGTACATAGGTAGTTTAAAAAAAATCTAATATGATAACCATGCTTCTCTTATTGATTCATGATTCATTGGAAAAAAAAACATTTGTCATGCATAATAAGTTTCAATACCTAGATCAGCAGACAATCAGCAGAATATGTAGCTTTTAGAAAATAAAAAATAATTTTAGTATTACCTCCACAATATAGTCTATGGCCACAGAATCGGAGAGCAATCGTAAATTCGTCCTAATGCGGTCGAGCGCGCGGCGGGTCGCGCACTCCACGACGCTTTTTATTGTCAAAACCTATAACGACACGGCCAACCTGATAACTTGATTGTTATTTACATCACTGAATTATCATTTCGATAGCTGTTGTTTTACATTTGTGTAACGTCGTGTCAGACTCGGCGTATCTAAATTGCTTAATTGGAAAGTCTTCGTGAGAGTGCGCTCACATCATTGATATCATGTTGGTATAAGACTGACCTTACGATTGAGGCACGTGAAATTATAGCAGTCTATAACAAGATTTTATCTCTATTATGGAAAAGTCAAATAAACTGAGGCTGTTTATTATCATCTTTACATAGCTTGGCTATTCAAATAGGATACGATATCTAAGATGAAAGTTCAACATTTCTGTTTGTTGAGTGTTGACATTCGATTGTATTTTATTATGATAAAAATAAAATTAAGATATTTTTGTGAATTGGGTTTTTTAAGCTCTAATATTTTTACTAAAAGAGATCAAGAATTCTGTGCTTGTCGCTTACTGAGATCATATTCTTTGTTCCTTTTAAAATATTGTCCATGATATACACAAATACTCGCCTAGGTATAATAAAAAGGTACAAACTGCATATGTTACGGATATTTACAAGTTAAATTAACATTAAGTAGGTACACGTCGGTTATTCGTAAATAATAACCTTTAAGTACACAGCACCGCTCGTACAATTTGCATGCGTATGATTGCATAAAAATTGTTGGACACCACAAGCGTTGCATCGGACTAGTGAGGTAACTTTACCAATGCAATACGATTACCAAGAAAAATAATTGCAGTAAATTATTACTCAAATAGAATATAGATATATTTTGTTTTTCAACTCCTTTTGAGTTCGTTTGTAGGTACAGTGAGCGTCACATTATAAGTACCCCCCTATCTCATTCCTATGTGGGGCACAATAGTTGTTATTGTTGAGAATTTCAGACTTTGAATATTATGGTGGGTGATTCGATCCTGAGCGGCGGCGGCGAGAAAATTTTTTGCATGTGAAATGTTTTGTTAACTTACAAGGGAATTCGAAGTAGTCGTAAATTATTATGTAGATAAGGGGGGTACTTAATTCTGACGCGCACTGTACATAAAGCTCCAAAAGGCGCAACGGTAGAGGAAGTAAGGTAGACCAAGCAAAGCTGCGGGCAGCAAGCCTGCCCTTCTAGGGTCTGCCGTGTGCACCCTTTAATCCCACATTTTATGCAACAATGATCGGATTCTGTCATGAAAGAAGATATGTTGCGACTTGTTCGCTTTTTACCAACATTCCCATTTACGTCTCATATCTGTTCTCGGCTCGACAGTAATTTTATCATTTTAAAACTTCGGAACTCGATCGAGTGGGCCCAGCCTCGCGCTGAATAAGACTTTACGAATTTTTAAACGCAAATAAAGTCTTAATAAACACTTTTTATGGTAGCCTTGTAATTTTATTTGCATTCGAAATAGGGCCCGTGGCGCGTGTTAGGCTAATAAGGAACGGATGGCCGGTCTTTAACGATCCTTAACGTCGATGATATTTGGCGTCGTGTGGTACATGAAATCACGTTTTATTGTGCTGCTTTTCATAAGTTTTACCAAATAAGTTTTGAACTGAGTGTGGTCACCGGCTTTCCTACTTCAGAATTCTTGACCAAGTTTGAAAGCGGTATTTATGGAATGATAATTTATTTTACAAAAACCTCATCTTCGGTCACATTTAGCAACTGCCGCGTTGGCTCGTATGTTTCATCATAACGTGCGAATGGCGCTATAAAATTGATTCGCTCTCCGCGATAGCACATAAAAATAATATCGGTCCGGCATCTGCCGCGACAATAAAATTCCACTGAACTGAACATGTGGCTTTGCAAATGCGATCTATTTAGACTTGGATATCGTCGCAGCGAGAATAATGTTATCCTGGCACACCTCAGGCGTGTCACTGGCAAGGGCGTGTCGGAGATAAGTTTACATATTCCGTATGCATTATGCAAATTGAAGTTTTATGTTAAGGTTGAAGACGAGCTGTGCGCACGCGCTCCTCGCTCGCTCTGCCACTGATGCGCGTCAACTTGACATTGACATTCGTGCGCGAGCTTTCAGGTACTTTGATAGTACTCCGTAATTGAGTAAGCTTTTACAGCTATTTTGAATTCTTATTGCGAATCAAGATTTTATTTATATAGACTGGTTCCTAGTACGATGTTTTATTATCCAAACTTAGATTGCAGTCGACAAAACGTTGCAACGGACTTTGCAAGGTGGACTTCATTTCTGACAGTAATGCCTAAATCCAAACACACCTTTTCCTTTACGGCTGACAATTTGAATAGTGTTTATTGCTTACTAAATTTTGATATCCTTTACAAAGTCATGTTTGAATTTTGGGAGATATGTACAGTCACCAGCATAAATATATGACTATGGGCAGCGCTGCAAAACTATCTGATTATCAATTGAAGGTATAATTATGTGATGATACTTAGGATGTAAAAATATGTGATGATTTACACCCGGCAAAATAATCGTTTGCACCGTTGTAACAGCATAATTATCGGATCACGTAAAGACTGCATTAATATCTGATACAATTAACAGTAAGAAATATCTAAACAATCTGCAAGAATGAACTTTATATACCTAAGCATAGAGCAGTGATTTGAACGAAATACACTCGAGAGCAATGAATCCGGGTCACTCAAAGAATCCAAAAAATCTCGGAAAGTAAGAATGCTAGGTTAATGCAATAAATTGTATTTAATAGACAATTTAATACTCCTTAAATGAAAGTTAAAAAAATATGAGTCACCATACATTTTATTTACACAAAATTACATAAAGAAAAAAAACTGCTGATCTCTCCTCAAAACAAAAATAGGAAACATGAAATTTTTGAACTTTATGACGATTTTCTTGAATTTCAATACTTCGTATTACCTCCTCGTGCTTCCATTACTGCGTTTACGCGGTTTGGCATGCTGTACACCAAGTTCCTTATACGATTTTGGGGAATATTCTCCCATTCCTCTGTGAGAGCAATTTTGAGCTCAGGAAGCGTGATTGGGGGAGGGTTTCGTTGTTTTACGCATCTCCCTAGCTCGTCCCAAGCATGCTCGATCGGGTTGATATCCGGGCTGCGCGCTGGCCACTCCATACAAGTAATGTTCATCTCTTGAAGGTAGTCATTCACAATCCTACCTGTATGAGGTCGGGCATTGTCATGCATAAATATAGCATCCTCACCCAAATTGACCATAAATGGACCAACGTGTTCGTTGAGGATTTCTTCCACATATCTTACGCTAGTTAAAGAGCCGTTTTCTATGATCACCAGCTCTGTGCGACTTTCAGAGGAAATTCCGGCCCACACAAGTACAGACCCACCACCGTAGGCTACTTTTTCTTCGATGCATGCTTGCTTGAATCTTTCCCCTGGTCTTCTATACACTCTGTGTCTTCCATCGTGCTTGTAGAGCATAAATTTTGATTCGTCGGAGAACAATTTATTGCATTAACCTAGCATTCTTACTTTCCGAGATTTTTTGGATTCTTTGAGTGACCCGGATTCATTGCTCTCGAGTGTAGTTTGACGCTTCTTGAAAAGAGTATCAACCTGTCATTGGATATCGCTGTCTCACGTTTTATGTTATGACATTATTTCAGCAGATTTCGTTTTACTTATATAAATATGAATACAAGAATTTGTTATTATAAGGAGTGAAGATTTGATTGTTTGTTTGTTTGTTTGAATTGAATAGGCTCCGAAACTAGTGGACAAAATTTGAAAAGTTCTTTCACCATTAGAATTCTAAGTTTTCCGTATTGAACATGCGATAGAATATTTAAAAAAAATTAGGGATCCGCATGTAAAGTTTAATAATTATACGTGCGCAATACATTCAACTTCTTGTTATGTTATGGCTCCGCTGCTTGCTTTTTCTCTGCGGCCAGTCCCAAGTCCAGTGTCAAAACCCCAATACTGCTAAAAAGGTAAGGGATCCTTAAGAAAACTGTGAAACATAACGCTATAGTGTGTAAAATATATCTGAAGTTTTGGTTTAATATCCGTGCGAAGGCAGGGTGGACCTCTAGTTTATTAAACGCTGCGGTGGGAAATGTTGATGTCAGCATTTGATAAAAGAAGAGTTTTTGGCAAGGAGATTACATTGGTTAAAATGGTATGGTTATAATGGTGGCTTTTTGAATCTTCGAATGTTATGTCAACGGTCATACACGAAGGAGTTTTTGATAGATAATCATAACATAACACTGGCCACCGACGACTAAAATGCTAAAATAATGAATTAAAACGTGAGACGTGAGCGGCAATATCCAATGACAGATTGATGCTCTTTTCAAGAAGCGTCATACTGTTTCGTTCAAATCACGGCTCTATGCTTAGGTATATAAAGTTCATTCTTGCAGATTGTTGAGATATTTCTTACTGCTAATTGTATCAGATATTAATGCAGTCTTTACGTGATCCGATATTATGCTTTTACAAAACAAAAGATTATTTTGCCGGATGTAAATCATCACATATTTCTACATCCTACGTATCGTCACATAATTATAAGTTCAATTGATGATCAGATATTTTTGCAGCGCTGCCCATAGTCATATATTTATGCTGGTGACTGTACAGACTTTATGAGTGCACAAATATTTGATATCGTATTTTTGAATGATCCAAAATCCACTTAATCTCAGGATTTCGATGAATAAAAGTGACTCATACGTTTTATTTATGGATTTCGAAATAAAATCTCAAATTGAAATTCAACCCCAGAATGATAAGCATGCAATAAAATTCAAAGGGTTAAAATGCAATATATATACCTACTTACCTATATGCTTTCACAATAATATGATAAGCTGGAATAAAATGTCTTTCGTTTGAATCACAAACCATCGGTATCTAAGTGATTTTGAAGAAATTTTTGGTGTCTTCTTTACCAATTAACTCGGGGCCAAAGTAAAAGAAACAGCAGTAATTTCCTCTAGCTTGTGCTAGAGGAAATTACTGTTAATTAATTAGCTAGTCACTTTCTACACTTAAAAGCGAGAAGAGAAGAGAGTGAACAAAAAAACTCAGCCGGCATTATGATAACATCTCATTGGGTTGCTATATTCCGCATCTCGCGCGTGGACAAGTTATTACTAGGTATTTATTTACATCGAGTTCACGATATCATTCACAAAGGTCGAACTCGAACTAAGTTCATTCAAGCTACCAAACGCAATCTTGTAATATTCTTACGGATCGTGTTTTCGAAGGTTGCGCGGGGAGCGGGGGGCGAGGTTCATTCATCAAGTCTCCATAAGGCTCTAAACCTAATTCGACGGAACAACCTCGCAACATCCGCTCTTGCAAAACGTTATTTCATTCATAACTTTGGCGTAGGCTGTGGGCACACTGGGATTTGCCAAGCCCGAATTATAAATTTTATCAACATTATCAGGGTTGTGCGTCTCCTCGACTGTTTTGCTAAAGAAATTAAAGCACATAATTACATCCGTATTCATGTTTGTAGTGTTGTAGAAAAAATATTACCAACATGGCAAACTAAATAAATAAATAATGCCGGACAATCCACACAGCATTATAAGATCCGGATTGTACCTTTAATAATGTATTCGGAAAAAAATTATTTGAATTTATTTCCTAAAAAAAATTATAGCCAGACGCAAACACCACACTATAAAAACCAAAAAGAACCAACATGAATAAATACAAGGAATTAAGAAACAAGCCCATCACGCCCCAGGGCCAACCCCCAACCCGATACTTTCGATGTAATTTTTTCCTGTTGGAACATTTAGTTCTTTGTTGCTAGTCAGCCGTTACTATGAAATAATAAATAAATAAATAATGTTGTTTTCTAAGAGTAATGTATAAGGTTTGCTACATATCCAGCCTTATTTGCCGCACCCACGCGGCAGCAGCCACGGAAAATAACATTTGAGCCGATGACATCAGCACTTGCGCCGCGCCCGCTACCGCGCAGCTGCAGCGTGCACAATTATAAACAACAAATAAAAACAATATAAATAAATAACAATTCTAAAAAAGCGTCTCTTATTTACCACACCTCATCATACAGGGTGGCCTAGAAGTCCAGTTTATATAACCGCGACGTCTGTGGCGCGGAGGGTGAAGGTCTAGCGACGATGTAGGAGGTTGCGGGTTCGATTCCAACCTCTGGATAAACGTTTTTTATGATCTGCAGATATTTGTTCTGATCGTGGTCTATGTATAGAAAAAATATCATTGTAATATACAATGTATTAAGTATATCGGTCAGATAGTACCACACAACACAATCTCTGCTTAGCTTGGGGCTAGATGATGTTGTGTTGTGTGGATTGGTCATTTATATTTATTTAGTTTTTTATTTTAGAGTAGTAATGTCAGATTGGACAACAGCTATTTTAGAAACCCTAAGTTGCTTCACAATAAACTCGTGTAAAGGAGGTGACTTCAGGAAAGGAGGTCTTCTTGCTTGTTTATTAACCACTTTATTACACACTAACATAGTATGAACTTAAACTAATAGGTTTTGTACATAGGCGAGCTTAACCCTGAAAACAGTTTTCTACCAACAAACCTAAGAGTCATAGGAGAGGCGATGGGACAAATAGAGTAGGTGTACAAAGAATGAGTCAAAAGGACAAACTATAATTATATCCACTGCTGAAAATGATCCTTTATTTTGGAACTGGAGGTTGCAATATTCTGCCATAGTAACCAGCTTATAGCATTCTATAGTTGAAGGCTACAGGGTTGCCATTACTTCAGACGAAGGCTACGGGCTATCCATCCATGGACCTAGCTTCGACACTTACCTACTTGGGTGTAGGTACAAATGGCCGCTGCTCAATATAAAATACCTATTGAGTAACAGTTGAACGTTTTAACCGGAAACAGCTTTTTGGGATATTATTAAATATATTTCATTTTAACTTTGCCATTGCAATGTATTTGCTCCAAGTAAATAGAAAGGAATAAGCTTCTTCCTTACAATTTAAATAACGGTCGGTCGCCTGCAATAAATTAGAACATTAAACCTTTTCAAAGGGCTTTATTCCTGTTAAACCATAGACAAAACGTCTCTCAAGTCAAGACAATCTGAGACGAGGAACTCAAAGCGTGGCTCTTCCTAAATCAATGTCAAATTACCACCTTTTAATCTTTTGAAGACGATTCGGTTACACACGGTTTTAAGTTCGATAACTCGGCAGTTGAAATGTTGTCCATTCCCACCTTATTATAGATAGTTACTTTGATGAAACTTAAATAGGTAATTATAAAAATCCAATATCGGTGACAGCTCAGATGTTTCCAAATTTAAACTAAATTTATATTAACAGCACTGCCAATGATGCCACTTTTTTTATTTCTATCGTCTTAACAGTGACGGCAACATTTTTAGTAGTGCATACACGTTGGAATAATTTAACTAGTATTATTGTTAATTTTATTTAAAAGGTGGCAGATGCTTTGCTTACCTTACTATAATTTAGGATTTTTTTGTATGCTGTCATTATATTCAGGGTAGTTTTGAAGAAAACAAGTTATTGTTTTGACGTCTCGTAAAAATATAATATTAGATATGTGCACTGGCTAAGACCTACTTATTGAGCTGCGTAGCTTTTCTTACCGTTTTTGTTTGCTAAACGCATCTGCATAAGTATTATAATGCACAGGTCCCACCCTCTTCTCCTTTTTATCCTTAGAGTTCATTTCGTGCTCAATGTAGGGTCGGCACAACATTATTCCATTCTTCTTCCACTCTCCTTTATCAGCCGTCACCAGAATAGGGACGTGACGCTATCACAACATAAAGTCAACGTAGGAAATTTTACACTTCTTTGTTACAAACATATGTTTAGTCAGCGAGTAGCCGTATTATTTTAACTATTTGGCATATGAATGGACTGTGATGTCGTAAATGCCTTTGTAGAGTTTCTGGTTGTTTATTATGGTTTTGTATTCGATGGTCATTCAAGATCGGTGTTAAATTGGTTACTTGGATTACGAAATAAGGAATCAAATGTGTGGAAAGAGCAATGTTTATAGACAGTAAAATGGACTCGTGAAATGGGATCTTAATATATTTGGTTGGATTTTACCGTTTGGAAGAGATTTGTGAAATGGCCATGTTTAGTGGTGTTTGTAGTACAAATCCAGTCCAAACAAAGACGAAAGGTTAATAAACGGGTTTGAAAAAGGATCTTTTTAGCTGTATGAATGATTTCATGAATCATCCTAGAATGGTTCTACGAAAATTGCAGTCAAGTATAATTTATCTAGTGGCTTAGTATTGACTTAGTGTTTGTTTAAGTGAATAAAAAAAATGTTAATTTAGATTTTTAAAACAATCTTTTATGCGACAAAGTCTTCTTGGGGTAAGCAAGACATTGCAATCCGTGATTGAAATGAAGATGAAAAGGTGGCTCATGCACTTCCTACCTAAACAGAGAGATATAAGTGATATAATCTGCCACCAGCCTCTCCACAAAGCCTTCCGTCCAGAGACAGTAACAGAAATGCTTTGTTGCAAATAACTTTAGCGAGGCTTGAATTGGAGGTCTCGCCTTTGTCGTGCCTTTCGCATAACCCCTTTTAATCTTTTATTGTTTGTGGGGTTATGTCAACGGGCAACTTGAAGTAAGAAATAAATTAATAAAATAATGCTAGACACACATCATTAGAGACGACCTCTGTTGCGGGGTGGGCAAAGTTTAGTGATGAAGCCTCATAATCACTCCCTCACTTGGTGAACCGTATGAAAGTCTGATTGGTAATTTTTGAGTGATAAATATATCATTTATTAGCCACTACATGCTACTTTGCTACTGCATGGGTATGATTTATCGCGCAATAAATTGCGTGATAAAATAAATAGTAAAACATTCAGATTTATAAGGCGAACTAAAAAGTTTTCTCTTCCAGCAAACCTTATTTGGAAACAGAGATAAAGTTATAAAAGTGTATACAAGTGCATAAAAGGCGCACAGAAGGTGCTGTTATTCTGCCTAGACCTGAACAAGAGAAATCAAAAGACCTTGCGATTACAAAAGATTAAATATATGTATACTTTATCGAGTTCAGACAGACGGACAGATGTGAGGAACTTAGTTTCATAATATCTTGTGAAGAAAATATTGAATAAAATGTTGCCAGCTTGCAACGAACGTTATCCGGCGACTCTGGAATGACAGTCGTGAGAGTGCAGTCTCGTAAAGAAGGCTGCAAATCAAATATATTGATTGCCGTTGTCGTTCGCGGCTAAACATTTGTTGGCGAGCCTCTAACTGCGCCCTAATCGATTGTTACTAGTACTGGTAAGGTGACAACTTACCAACACACCTATACTTTTTCATTGCTACCATGATAATGATTATAAATATTTGCCGACGTTACAACAGGTTTACGCACTGTCATAATTCCGTGACGAACGCATCTTATAAAATATTCTTATATCTTATAAAAAAATGTGTTCAGATCGCGTAAGCCTAAAATTTTTGTGCTGCCATATTTTCTTGTTATGCCTAATTTGAGGCTTCTTGTTAACTGTGACACATACTAAAAAAAATAAGTAATAGGTAAACATCTTTGTGGGTTTCTTAATGTTTTTATAGTACATTATATTGTATACATAAATAGTGTTCTAGTTGCCAATGTTTTTTTGCAAAAGTACCTACGCAGCTTATCATTATGCTTACTTAGCTTATGAATCTGTGAACATAGAGTAAAAATGCGCTGCTGTTTATCTACTTCATAAGTATATCTAGAAATTTTAACTATGATTGGGTATTCTAATTTCAAACTCCAGAAACAAATAACCGCGAAGATCTCTGATTAGAACTGAAGATAATTGTCTCTGGGTAGAACTAGCAAACAAAGCATGTGTTACGAGTTACAAGTAAGTAACGGACGAGTGTGCTGTGTGCCCGGAGGCAGCCTGGGAGAATAACCCTATGGAACCTATGAACTTTAATGATGTTCCTATTGTAGAAAGGAGGTGGTTTGTTTTTGATTTGGTTATTCACGTTACCAGCCAGTAATATCTGTTTAAATATACCTCGTTTTAATTTTAAATTTTTGAGGTTGTTGCTTCAATTGTGTTTTGTTTTTGCTTCGGTTGGTATTATTAATTGTTTAGATACTATACATACTAGTGTAAATAAACAACAAAAACACAAAATTTAATTAATTCGACAAGTACCAGAAAATGTTGGTATTTAAATTTCAAATTTGACACACCGTGACATTTTGGTGATGGAAAAGATGAGTATTTGAAAATTGTTATTCAAGATTCCATGATTGAAAAATCTACTTAATCTAAAGAGTCTGCTGAGCAAGGGTTCCTCAAAAAAATCATATGATTTAAGATATTCCAGTCCAGTTGTGAGTTATCTAGGCACAATAGAATGCATAACGTGCGTCTATTAGACAAGATAAGTGCATCTAATTTCCACTTTAGGGCGGACTTTGATACACAGACAATAATGCGTTTAACAATAGAGGATTATGGTTATTTGATGGTAACCAATGTAATGTTTAGTCCATACCCAGCACGGATTCAACCGAATATACAAACGAACCACCTCACCAATATTAATCAAACATTGACTAAATTGTGATGTTTAGTTGAGGCCAATTTACTCCATAAATTAAAGGGCTACTAAAAGGAGACAAAACAAAATTAAAAAGCAAAATTACAAATAAAATTTAATATCCTGTCAGATAGCTCTGAGCGCCATACGAAAAGTAAAGCTAAGCATATTTTTCACTAAGCAGCAAAGCATTTCCAGGACGTCAGTAATTCATAACGATCCGGCTCTATGCACAAGGTTGCGCGTCGCAGTCGGCTCGTTAGCAATTGGACATGCCCGCACAAAATATTTCAGCGATTGAAGCGGCCGGTAAATTGCACATCACAATAGCATACGCCTCAACTAGCCGCGCGCCGGCTTTCAGATTCACGCGTTATCAAATTATACCGCTCGAGCGTACGATTCATGACGTAAACATCACACAAATTAGAATACCCTTTGGACCGGATTAGAAAATAACAAATAACCTGGTGACAGAACACTATTCAGTATTACCTTACGGAGTAGAAAACGACGCAGAGTGACAGCGATTCCCATGGACCGGCCGCTCGGATTAATTACAGAGCGGTGATCCGAGCGCGACGTGGCGCGCGCATCCATCACGCGCGTCAGATACCGTGCTATGAACGACGCACAGATTTGTATTTCTAATTTGTACCACTGTCATCACATTTCAAAGACAAATATAAAGGATCGAGCACCGGAATGACGAGTGTCAGCGCGCTCATTCGGATGGCATTTTAAGAGATATTTTATTTAACACGAGCAACAAGAGGTGGATTGATCGAGACAGGTTTCGAGTGCCGTTCGATGGCCAGGTAACGTCGACGAGTCCTTTAGTGCCTCGCTTGACATTCCAAGAAATGTCCTTAGGTACAAACCCTTCAACGTTGTAACAATCACGCGCCGTCACTTCGTACGTCTCGATTCCTTTCTTTTTAGGGTCTATGGTAGAGCTGCTCGTTTCTGAGAAACGTTTTACGTTTGGGTAGTATTAAAAAGTTGATTTAATGGAAGTAATTTGCTGTAAACATAGCAATTTCGATCGCAAAACGCGCGTCGTGTCCGGAATATTAATTCGTCCGTAGATGGGAGCTGTCGCCGGCCGGGCACAATTACACGCGCGATGGTATCGGCTGCGCCCGCGCCGCCAGCAGCGCGCATGCGTCAAAAATTAATTACCCGCGAATTCGCCACTCACTCACGCGAAAGATCTTGATGATACGTATCGAGAGAAGAGCGATTTTTTGAGAGAGCTGCTTTACAAAATATTCTGTTGCTACCCAGTTTCAGAGAACTCATCATTTATGTTGTAATAACGTTTATGTTGTAGAGCTTACTGAGAAATTGTAGCGCATTGAGACCACAAACCGCTGTAATTGAGCTGAGGCATGAATAAACAATTGACCAGAATTAGTAGTCAAATGTTACAAATCATCTAGTATTTCGCCGAGTCACTGAATATTAATTAGGAGCCGTGAACAGCTCGCGTAGATTATCACGCGCCGTGTCGCTGTGTTTATCATGGATTGTTTAGTGTTATGCGAGGAGCTTCACTTGCATTATGTTGTTTATTATAAACGTTGAAAGTCATGGTTGTCTTGCGCTTCTCTGTGAGATATCAAGATTGAAATCTCCGAGTGAGTCGTCAAGGGTGTGGTCGTGATTCACAAGTGATTGTAATTTCTAAGAAACTTAAAACAATATCACGTTTTTTAAATAATATATTTTATTCTTTAATAATAGCTTGATTTGACGGTGATTCATCTTAAACTGTGATTTGTTAGTTGTCGATGTTTGAGTTTTTAATTACACGTGATTAAAGAATGTTATTAGAGAGGCGGTGTGCCAAGCTTTAGTCACGGCAATCTCTCAAACGAACTGATGCATTGTGTTTTCCTGTTGACTTGACACATTTTTCGTCTCGTTAATGCCACTGAAAGCTTTTAATCTCTGACAATTTGATATTAAATTACATTTCATTGTTTACATCGTATAATTTACAATGTATCAACACATCCGAATACAATGCGGTAAAGTATTAAATTATGTTGCGATGTCATTAGTCTTCGCATGGATTTCTGTATGAGACAATGGTAACCCACTTGTGGATACGAGTTCCTGAACGAAAAAATTAACTGTCATATCTCGTTGAAGTATGCAAGTATCCATGAAATTGGATGTAAATTAATCAATGTTCACTCGAAATTTGTTTTAACTTTATTCCTCAGTTTATTTTCGAAAGTTGAATTAATCAGACTGTCACAAAACCAAGTTCAGTGACAGACAAACACAAGAGAAAATAATAATTATTATTTTAAAATATTGTACAGCTATCGTTACAGGCACGCCTAAAGCTATTGTGATCTCATCACAATCGATACAAATTGAAAATCGTCAATATTATATAAACTAGCTCTGCCTTCTCGTTGCAGTTTATTAGAGCATAGGTCCGTGCCAACAGAAAAGAGAAAAGCGATCGTAGACGACAACCTCGGTAAAGAATGAGTGTAATTTCTCGCGTGCACTTACGAGTAGAATTCATTGCATGTTTGATATCCTCAGAACAGCACCCGCCCCCCGCCGGCCGACATGTCAGCGGCGCGTCCGGCCGACCTAAGACAAAAGACAAATTAATTTTGTACACAAGCCATTTAATTTGAATGTGAATAGCATGAAGTGCGACGAATGGCCGAGAACAATGGCCGGCGCCGACGGTCCCGCCTTTTTCTTTTACATTCGACGAAAGTAAAAAGTACAAAATCTAAGCGTTCAGACAATTCCGTATTATGATATGGACACAGTAATGGAGGGCCGGCGAGGCGCCTAATAGCTTATAATATTAAATGTACGTGGAGAGCGACCCGCTTTATGATCTGGGGTCAGCGCAGCCTCGAGTGGTTGTTGAGTGAACTCTTTGCAGGAAATTATTGTTCAGTTTTAGATAACATTTCATCAGTAATTATGCCATAAACGATTTGTTTAATGTACGTTTACAACGAGACGTTACGATGGTACGAGGCCTCATTAAGTGTATGAAGCTATAACTAGATGTCGCCGGTAAAAGTGGAGGAGGGCTGAATCGCGCTGAGGAAAACGCCCCGTTCGGGTGACCTGAGTTTTAAATTTTCTATTAAATAACTTCTACTAAGACGGTTGTTTCAGTACGCACCTACTCCTAATTCCGATAATCGGTTATAGGATTTTTAGGGCGCATCAGTTATGGCCATGTTTTAATTTAACATCACACGTCATTCATTTAGGTTTCTATTGTTTTATTTTTGTTTCACGTCCGAAGCGAGATGTTTATGCACTATCATGTAACATGACAGGATTCAGAGAATCCTAAAATCTGTCATGACATGACACGACATACCTATTTATCTACGTCTCGTACCTACATCTTTATGGTTATTGTAGGTTTAAGTAACTTTATAGTAACCAGATCTGATCAAGAGAACGACTCACAATAAACAAGTAAGTAGATACCAACCTAGAAAGAATCACACGGAAATCACCGCGAATTTATCAGAAAAAGCTATTAATTTGTGATTTATGTGTTAGATGCTACATTCTTGAGGCATGTTCCTTAGGATGCTGCAGTGGAGCGCCAGAGCCTCCCGCGGCGTATCCTGACATCAAGTGGCTTGTATCGCGTTCATAGGTGCCTTGTACGAGAACTATGGAACTCAGGTTGGGAGAGTGGAAGATTTGTGTGGTTGCAGATTGTTATAAAGTATCTTATTCAGAAGGCTCCAAACGTATAGAGATAGGGTAAAGAGGCTAAGGCTACTGTTTAAAAAAAAACTGTTTGTTGACTGAATCAAAATAACATAAGATTAGTTTAAACATATTTTACTATAGCATACTTTTACTTTATAACAAAATAACATTATCGTATGTCATGCCTACAAAATTCTTAGTTCAGTCATAGTTTCAGTCTATCCAGTCTCTTTTTGGCACTGGAAGGTACAGTTTCCCTTTTTAAGCTCCTGGCATTAAGCAGTCCAGGGTTGGAAGGTCCAGGTGGGGTCGCCGGCGACTAATAGTAGCGCAATAAATAGCCGCTTATCGCAAATCAGCTCTTCACCGCGAGGCGATTTATTCATGAGCTCGCGTTATGCTTGACTCTCCATACATTTATCATCAGCACAGTCAATTAAATTATACCACACCATCGATGAAAGCTCGCACCAGATATACCCATACGTGAGTTATTTATAGCCGTGTAATTTGTATTTGTATTATTGTTACGATATAAGTATCGTAGATTTATCGTCAAATCTCCCGGCACTTAAGATATGTTTTCGAGGGCATAGGTATCGATAACCTGAGCAATGCGATCTTGATATAACTCAAAGGGGCTTCTAAAACCATCAATAGCTTAGTCAAATACCTATCTCGAAAATATCCTTACAACGTTTACCGTGACCATAAAAGTTCTATGATTTCGAAACCCGAACGACGACCACCTGACTCATTTCTTTAATTAACACAATATCGCCATAAAATCGCCTGTCCTCATCCTGATTGACAGATACTTTGTTATCTGGCCAAAGAAGGCGCCGACAAGGCTCCGCTTCTAACCCGCTAAACATTTTATATCATCACAGCATTATCCTTTCGACACGGTAGCACTAATTGGATAAAACGTCTAAACAAAAAACGCCTCAGAAACAAACACTTTAATAACACGGACGATGGTAATTTTAAGGCGCAAAGGGAATTCCATTTAACATGTGAATTGGATGTGTTGGGTCGGCGCGAGGGCTTTCATTAGAGGGCGTGCTGCGGTGTCCGGCCGGGCGTCTCCGGGCATCAGCGGTCGGAGAGTCAACCGGACAGCTTTGCGTCAGCGCCGCTGATTGATAGGCCCGGCCACGGCTGTCCGACGGATCGATTGTTAGTGTTCTACGATTCAAAACACAATTTGAACTTGATTGATGGAGTAATGATATAAAGCAAACACGAGGTCGCATCGGTAGGTGTGTGCCTCTGTCGCCGCGAGCGGATGCTTTTCCATTGCTCGGGCTAGTGCTTCGCCGGCACACCATTACCTGCGGTTACTCTATATTTCAAGGCGTTGAATATTTTTTCTAAAAAACTTAACCAGATCGTAACTAGGATTACAAGCCGAGATTATTGCTTAGTGGACTTTGCAGAAAACTTATGTATATGCAATTTATGCATATGACTTATAAATTATAATAGACTATTCTTAAATGTTTACCCATAATTTATTTTACAAATATGGGTAAAACCTTTATTATCAAAGAAAATTACAATTAAATAACGAAATTAGAAATAGCATTTACAATTGAAACAATTGAGCTAACTGCAGAAATTTGCAAACAAACTATAGAATTATACCTCTAATGTTATCTATATGTTATCCTCATTGCCTTACAGTGTATTTTCGCCGAAACCAAGTAAAATATCATGGAGTTTCCGCTTTTCTTTTCTAGCTCTACTGACAAATCAATAAAGGTGTTATTTTTTACTTTTTGAAAAAAAAAAACACCGCACATTTTGATATATTTTCAATATTTTGTAGTTGTAGTTTCTATAGATTGTTTGCAAAAATCTGCAGTTATTTATTTGTAATTTTCTTTGTTAATAAAGGTTTTACTTATAGGTATTTGTTCCAAAAATATTTTACGTGAATTGCAGGAAGTAACCACTAAATTCTTCGTCTAGTTTCACATAAGTTCTTGCAGTACTCTACCAAATACTTGGTATTTGCTAATAAGAACAGTCGACTTGGCATTTGGAGCCAGCCTAATTATACCGAACATGAGGTTACGCAAGAGTGTCCACTGTCAAGATGTAAGAGACGAATAATTGGACCGCGCGGGTCCAGTAACGATCAATTATGTTTATGAGACCGGTAATTATAATACAGGTTGTGAATACCATTTGATATAGCGGTATCTGTTAGTTGACAATACGTGATGTAGGACCTACTGTCAGTTGTAGAAATTATCTATCTGGAAGGCATATGAACATTAACCAAGTCGTCGATAAGCGATTGCTTGCTTAGGATTTCTTTAGTCCGCACTCCGCTATTATAATACTTACATTGAATATTGCAACAGTTGGCAAAGTACGAAAGTCGGCACTCGGCGCCGATATCAGCATAAGTTGTATGTACCTACTATTTGTTTGTGAATATCACAAAAAACAATTCAAATCAATAAAAGCAATTTAATTCAATATAACAATAATACAGATTTAGATTATTTATTGATAACGTTTGTTACATGTCATAAAAGTTTTAATATACATAGAATTAAATAGCTTGAGTCGACAAGCAAAAAAAATGGTTTTGCGAGTCTTTTTATGTCTGTCAATATACTATAACTTGTTAAAAATGTAGGTAACTGCTCTTACTAAACATAACATTATTTATCGAGACTAATGAGCTACAGATTTAGGGTACCGTAGCAAACAACCAGTACGTAAATAGGAACAACAACTGCCTATACACGTCGCGAACTAAAAATGTAAATAAACTAACGAGATTACATGAAAAAGAGAAATATGCTACATTTAATTTTATTACATACGATAACTTATGTCCTAGGCACGGCAAAAACAAGATGGTATTTACGCTCTATTAAAATTGGATCTTACAGTACTAAAAGGTTCAAACGAATTCAGCTTCAATCTGCATCGTTGTTAGTTATAGAATTGCTTGAAGACTTACAGTATTTAGACTTAGTTGAAATGAATCTAAGATAGTTACAAACAGATCATTTGTGACATTAAAATATCAATTATTTATGGTGTTGAGATAAGGGAGGCTTCCCAGAAGAGCGTCTTATGCCAATGTTTATCTTTGCAAATTGTTTATATCGACATACATACTTGCAATTTACTTGTGTGTTAGAACTTCCTCATAGGTGCAGATAAGGACTTTTATTAGATGCAGGTAGTTTGTATGAGTTTATATTATGGATGGAATTTGATAGTTAATTTAAAGGTTATAAACAGTTTGTTGAACATAATTATCACAAATTAAAAAGCTTAGCTCTTGTCGTTGTAATTATGCAACTTCTTTCTCATTTGACTTTATAGCTGAAGTTATTAATGTAAAATAAAACGTTTATGGTTTCTTTATGTTAAAGTGAAAAAGATTCAGTAAATTTTTAAGAAATAAGATTTAAAACATCGTCGACAAAACACATGCAAGATGATTGGATGTAAAGTGCTAAAGATCGTACATCTATGTACATCATGGATGCATCAGAAATAAATAGGAGGAGGGATGAAATGGATTGATGTATGGTCACAATGATGCTGATGATAGTTTAAAATGATATATGTAACTAAAGAGAAAGGAACTAAAGAGAAAGAAACTAGGAGAAAGGAACATTTTATTTGATAATAAGTACTATGTAATGTGTTCTAAGCTTTACATACTTATCCTGCTTATCTTAACGGGAGTTTTATCTTGATAGTCTTGTTGTACACAAATGTGATAATAATATTGTAGAAACAGTAATTTCCTATATATTTATAGACTATCCACGCTGGGTTTCTTTATAGCTTCGTTGACTATTATCAATTTTATAACTTATAGATACAGTTATCTAAGACATAAAACCGGCACAAACTTGCGAGCTACAATTTTTATTATAAAGATATGAACAGTGACACTTGAGGTCATTTCTGCATAACCCCTTTCAATACAGATAACTACAGATAGTCTGTGCAATATGGCTCTTAAAAGACATATCAAACAGAATAAATGAAAACATAGAGGGATAGGCGAGTTTGTATTAATTATAAGCCCAAGAATGTAAGGGCATTCGAGAGCAGAAATAATGGATTCAAGTCAAACGATCAAACTTATTTTTACGTATAGTTGTGTTTCTCTTGATCTCCGCATAAAATTTGTTCACAATATCAAGGAGTAAAATTGCGTATATTTTTCACACCTAATTTCGAAAAGAGCTCTGAAATTGTTCTAACTGACGTAAACGATCAAGACGTTTAATCCTCTGCGATTAGAAGCACTCAGCACATTTTATTACGTACTTACAATTACAACTACGACTGATGATCTGAGATAGGGTAATATCTAGAAACGTCGTAGCTTTGCTGTCCATCGATTTCTATACTCTGATGTTATCAGGCGTAATTTGTAGTCGACGTAGCAATCAAAATATTTTTATCTGTTAGTCAATTGAGATGCATATCAGTTCGTGTAATGCCTTCGGTTTGTCTGGTGTGGCTGTGTGGTATCTCAGTGGGTAGCTGGGTACAAACAGACCGATGCTAGGGAATGCTAAAGTTGACTCGTTTATTAACATATTTGCTTATCTTTTTAAATTGTTAATTTGTTTTTCGTCTGACTGTTTTGCAATTAATACATCAACGTGTTAAATAAAACAATGAATCGTGTGCCTAGCAACATATTTTTAAATAAGGAATTGCTTTATTTAAATAAGGAATACGTAATTGTCTAAGCTTTAACAAGGTGTCAAATAAGGTGGCAATACAGGCCGTTCATCTCCACGAAATCGCGAAATGCTTAGGAAGCAAAGACAAATAACACTCACCAAAAAATGTTTCTCGACTTCGAATTTTTCTCTGACTTTTACGTTTTTTTATGAATCCACGAAGGTAGGTGTTAAAATACAAGAACAATTTTAAACCGTTGATATGTTAATTAAGTAATGAATATTATTATGGTTCAAAGTACCAATTTACAATAACATGACTGAAAAAAAAAAACAGAATCGAAAATATTTATTAATTCAAATAACATAATTATGGTTCCTTGGATAGTATCTGGGACGATCATATTAAATTTTATGCATGGCGACTAAAATTGCCATTTAGTAACCAAAGGTTCACTCTATTTAAACAATTGGTGCGAACTGTCGCAGAAGTATTCAAAGACATAAAATGGTTCAGTCATAACATCACGTAACTCACAGATTACCCCAGCGCTTGTTACTAGCTCAAATAAATCTCAAACAAGGCATGCGTCTTAGCTAATAGAGATCATGGGAGAACAAAAACCTGTTTACCCATTCTGCTAACGAATGGGCAGAGATGACACACGGAAACTCTTCAACACGCCTGACCTAACAAAGGAGTGTTTGCCTTCCGTCGCTACTAAAATATTGGACTAGAGTTCTGAAAAGCGCAGCGTGTGAGTGATCCTATGCAAGCTGAATCCGATAACGATTATTCAATTATTCAGCTCAAAATACAGCAAATGACTACCAAAACTAAATCAGAGCAACCCATGCTTATCACGTTAATTTTGTGATGGATGTTTTGTTCTGAAACTCAAAAATAAGCTGGCAACGAACTGTGCAATAAGTGTCTATAGTATACCTAATAATTTGTTTGCACGTTGTGATAACACAAAAATCAAGTCAACCAATTAGCTAAATAGATAACTGTTCCGGTTTCGACTTTGTCCACAACACTGAGTGTCTCGGTCACACGCATATTTGTTCAAGCTACACGGTTCGTCCAGCCTCTACGGTCCTCAGCATACCAACAAACAGTGTACTGCCTAGTGTTATGTTATCTGTGCCAACAGTAAAGTTCACTGGAGCCCGCGAAACCTCCAACCTGTTTCTATTTGGTCACTAGTCATCGGAAGTGAACGAGTTTGTCCACAAACATCCTTGCGAGATTTTTATGACTTGAAACTTGTTTACAAGTTTTATGGCCTTTGTTGGTCATGTTTTGGCGAGACGTGATTGTAATTGAAAGCAGAGATGTTTGGCCTGACACATTATACTCTAGATAGAAGTACACATAAATCAAAACATTGGTAAAAACTATTCTAATGGGAATACAGAGCAGTCAACATGGTTCCGCCAATGGGTTATGCTATCTGTTGACTCATATTTATTGTAAGGTCTAAATAGAGAAGGAAGACAGAAACGAAGGTCTGCGGTGGATAAGATACGTCTTAAGGTCTCATTCAAACTGGTCCATTTACTCCTGTTTATGCAATCCTTTAAATCCATCTGATAAGGTAAGATGCCAATAATGTAAATTAATGTTGGGAGCAGGATTGAGAGCTTTGCGTGTCCAGTGAGCTGAGGCGAATGCAAAGTAATTAAACAGTCATCCATCCTGCCTTTGGCGATTTCGAACAACGATTTTATAGCAACATGCAAATAGGAACCAAATACCAGTTTTTATTCCAATGCAGGAAGCATTGGAGTACGCTCTCGTCCAAGAGTGACTGGTGGTGGACTCGATAGGTGATTTATTTACTAGTGGTCCGCTCCGGCTTCGCACGGGTATTTTACAAAAAATATATATTTTTACCTCACTTCCTAAATTTTTTGATAATATTCTAGAGCCTATGTTCATCAGGGAAAATGCAACCCGCGCCCGCAAAACGCAGATTTCTACACGGTTTTCTAATTTATTGACAAAGAAGGATTGTAGAGACAGGAAGTGGGATAAGCGTAACGAAGTCATGCACGGTCGTGTCCACCGTTCAATATTGGACGATTTTGTCTCAATAATTCTGCAGTGTCACGCGAGCAGCGCCGAACCAATTAGGTGCGCGGGCGCCGCCGCTTCCAAATGCACAATAAATCAATAATTAAACCGTCCATCTGCAGACAAATGCTGATTTATTCGCTTCGTAGTGAACATGCTCACTTTCTGTCTGACATTTTGTAGAAAATATACGGAGGTAACAGCGCCACTGTTGAAATAAATATTGATTAGTACGGAAATCAAATCTTTATATTTTATCGAACACATCAAAACTTATGGATTACTATATAAATGATTTTATATAAATCATAATTCAGGAAAAATGGTATAGGAAAAAGATATAATAACAAAAGCTCTACTTTCTGATATTAAATCTTATTATAAACAGATTAAATACTGTAACACGCAACTGTATATCTACTAAAAGATCATATTTAGTGATATTACAAATTGTCATTCAGGCCTACTTAACCAAATCATATTCAGTAATGTACAAGATTTTGATAGAGCAAGATAAACCACAGAACTAGTGTGAGAAGCTCCTGACATTTCGATTCCATTCATACATTTTAATTCTATGCTCAGAAATTTGCTTAACCACACTCCTTGTCATCTAAATCTGTGAATATCATGCCTTGAGATCGGGTCACAGGCAACAAAGTATCAATTTGATAAGTTATTTGTACGTTAGATAAACTAGATAATGTTATGAATGAAACAACTTAAGCCAGATTAAATGTAACATATCTATCTTCGTACGCTAGTATCTACGCTAGTTTCTAGTAGTAATAGGTATAGGGTTCGTATAAAGCGAATTATAACAAAATGAATGAGCCGCTTTTAAAGCCTTAACCGTGTGTGTCCTCCACTTTCGTAGTAGAGAGAAGTTAGATAGATGATAGAAAATGCTTTAGTAAAACAATTAAAAAAAAATTTAAGTTAGTTTAAGGTAACTGCCCTGTTTGATAACTGTCGAAAAGCATTTATGAACAACCCAATATCAATATACTCGTAGGCCGGATTAAAATTATTATTCATAATGTGTTTATCGGTAACTCGCCAACCACTTTACGAAAATTCTCATGACATACTAACACAAATATCTTATTTACTTAATAAGCGTTAATTCTACCATTCCGTAAAGGAACCTGCTAATGCGCCAGCAAAGCCGTGTTTACCCAGCATTTCGTTAATTCTCTTCTAAGCCGCACAAAGTGAAAGATTAACTTTTTTTAGCAACGTTTGCTCTGCGCTTTAACGTCTACATCTACATGCCTGGGTTTCACACACATTCTTGTTCCTATTTGCTTGTTGCATTAGCTGAAGAGTGCAACTGTCGTGACGTTAATGAATCTCTGTCTCTCAGACACGGAGTTCACTCGAGTATTTCAAAAATAAAGTTATCGAACACTCATACACGTCGAGCTTCCATTCACTGAACTTGTAAACAACGACTTATGCTGACTAGCAATCGTTTGGTAGAGCACCCTTGAAATTGGACATGGACCGTGAGTAGACAAGTATGTAATATTCAAGTAAATTAAAGACATCCAACAACCATCTTACGCAGCGAAGGCTGGTGAAACTATTGTAGTTTCTGTGGTTTAGAAGCAACGTCGCCCCAGTGACAGGCCCGTCAGCACAAGAGCCCTCGCGCGGCCACCGAGTGTTTTCGTACACAAAACGTGGACGTGTTAATTCATAGACACTTGGTTTTTTACCGCAAAGATCGACTGTGGGAAAGTTTTTGGGTGCCTTCGTTAGAAGTACCTAACCGTAACGAGCAAACAGAATAACTCGCATCGCTAAGTGGCCCCCGTCCCCGGAATTTACGACGCATAGGTAATAGGCGATCGCAATCGCTACCGCAGTCATTGTTACGGCTCTGTTATAAAAATCATTTTAGTTTCCAATTTGAGCGTTATTGTCCGCGAGACGTGAAAGTTGTCGGTGGCGCCGACATCAATAAAACTCGGCAGCGATGCGCACGCGCTCAGTGCGAGGCGAGAGAGATAACTCACGCGCAGCCAACTTTACCCCACGAGTACCTGCCGGTTATCAACTCACTGCTGATATGTTGAGAGGTATTCGTACGCATTCGAAGCGAGATCATATCGTCCTTCGGGCCATTTATAACGCTGTCAGGGTAACAATAAAGCAGGGTCCTGTTATTGCCGATACGGACGCGCCACGACAAATGGAACTCAGGACGAACCGTGACCCCGTAGTCTATTACAATACGAAGCCTTATCGAATACACAAATCATACAAAAGTTCACACTAAATCATGATACCCTTTCGAATTACATATCCACCGTATTGTTTTGCGTTTTCAAATCTATAATATTCGAATATTCTAAAATAGAATATTCTAGAGGCTTCTAAAACAAATGGGAGGGGGAGTATTACCTCGTTGACAGCTGACGAGGATCACTTTGTACCTCGGATACTAATATCCGTTCATGAATACATTACTAGACGAATTGAATTCTCAACAAGATTTACATAAATAGTGTGCAATGTGCTATTATAATGCTATAATGCATTGTGAGACAATACCCAGGACCTCCCACCTCCCACATGGATTTATGCCACACTGTAAAATAATACAGCATAGCATTTATTTTTTGTTAAGGAACGCTAACAGAGTGAACATAAAGCATCCATATGGATAAATTGTCGCATTCACAGTCAATCGCAGTGGACATTTATATTAATAGTGATAAGAAAACATTTTTAATCAGAATTATGAGGTCTCCTAACTCTCACATTTTTTCGTTCTAGCCATTAAATACATGATTAAATAATAATATATTACCACACCACATCGTTAAGGGTTGAAAAGTACAAAATATTATTGCTGACATTTATAAATAATAACATACGACAAATTACAACTATCTATTACAATTATAACATAATAATAATATTAAAATAATAAATTTTCCACCATTATTCTTTTAATCGTATAAATTTCATTGCTACATTACTATTCTCCTGTGCTAACTATACTTTTATTTTAGCGATATGAATTAAATATCGGAACGTTACTCATAGTGCTATGCTATCCAATCAATTGGTCTCATTCTACAATTATGCACCATATCTGTGTTACTGTAACTTCGTTTACTACGCCACCCCAAGTTTCAGTGTGCAGGCGCACTCTAATCGTCTCTAATCACTCCGATCGACTCTGATTCATGCGAGCCTCCATCCTTTACACTGTTTATTTACCAATCAGAGTACTTAATACCCGCAACCATAAAAGGCGATATTTGTCTAGTGTCGCTCTCAATTAGCAGCAAAACGACTCCGTATGTGGCCGAGCTGCCTTCCAATTTTAAAACCAGATTCGGTGGCGTTTTATCTTTACTCAGTAATTTATCAATGAATGGATTGCCTATTGTACATGTAACCTACTGAGTGCCCGCTGTTACACCAGCGTAAATCCCGATCCGGTGGTATTTTCGGGATAAAAACTGGCCCATATGTTATTCCATATCATAAACTAATTGGTTTCATTAACATCCTGTTAGTAATATTTGTATGAAAGAGTAACAAACATTACCACACTTGGAAACTTTCCCGTTTATAATTTATTAGTAAGATACACTGGCTTGCAAAACTATGTATCTCCTTCTATAATTTAATAATTTAATTTTTTTTCGTAAGTATAGAAGTTACAGATTTCAAATAAAAACGTTTTAAAGCAAAATTTTATCGGTTTTCTTTCAAACTATATATTACATTGGTAACATTATTTACCTTCAAAAAAGATAAAACAATAAAATAGCCATTTTTAGCTCATGATCTTGCGTTCATAAAAAGTTATTGCAATTTTCAAAGTGTTATATTTAGTTTTGCATGCCAGTGTAGTCTGCATTTATCACCAACTAATGAATATGTAACACTTAACTATTTCGGTGACAGTACTTACCAGCATCAAAATCGTTTTGGGTGGGTTATTATGAATTATGGCAAAGGTGGAGCTTCAATCGTCAATATACTGTACAAGTAGCTTGTATATTCGTGTATATTCGTGATTAAATAGGTGGAGTTATTAAGTAGTAAGTAGTATTAATGTCACTCTACTTTGTGTGGGTTAGCCTTAAACTGGTTTTTCTCCGTCTATATTACGTATACACAAGAAAAACATTCGATGCAAAATGAATCATCCGCAGCAAGTTTTGCTTTAAAATTGTGATTCTTTCAACTGATAACTTTGCATTTATCGGGTGATATTTTAATTTTGACTGAACTGTATACTAATTTTATAGATAAGCAGTGAATAGAACTGTGAGAACCAATTTGGACTAATTCCATAGACAATGCGTCTTACATCGATAAAAACCACGTAGTGTGAACTTGTCTATATAAATTTATTACCTTCAATTCTGAGTATTCTGTCGTAAAAATTACGAAATCGATTATCTTATCCCACTCAATAAATAAACAGTTAAGTAACCGCACTGGCGCCAGGTAATATGGTTGTCACATGCCATCTTCAATTGTAGGTATATGTACCCATGTACGGATGAATTCTACACTATATTATATCTCGCGGGACGTATGATGACTTTTAAATGACTTGGGTCGAAAACTAGGGACGAATATGGCATAAATCATCACTCTACCAATCTACACCATTGGTTGGTCCTAAATAAATAATATCATATAATGCGTCTGACGTGTTTTGATTCGATAATGACGAGAAAAGCCTCAAGTTATATCAAGAGGCAATGGCAACTGAAGATATTGAAATCTTCATCGTTATAAAACACTACTTTCATATTTATTTAAGAACTAGTCATATTTCTTACGACCTAAAAGTATTATAATACTATGTTTATTTATTAAGGCTAATGGGGTTATCATACAATTTAGTTTCAAGAACATAATATCATGAACTCGCTTACATCGCCAGAAATTCAGATAACAGTCCCAGATCGTCACGGCCGGTTGACAGCCCTAGACGTCTTCGTCACACTTATCGAATTTCGTGTTGATTGCGAAAATGCGCCCGCGCAGGTGGCGGGGGTGGAGGGGGGAGGGAGGCGCCACCGACAGGTCCGCCCAACTCTTTGTTTACGTACGCCCTCGCTCATTACTACTGCAATTACAAGATATCAAGACAAGTGATTGTTTTAAAAAAATATGCTGCAATCACGCCTTAGCTGTGTTCTTGATAAGTAGGTAGGTGACTTAAATGTGAGACGAGGTTGAAAAATGAAATGCATGGTAGAGTCGCTTAACAAAGGTTAATTAAGAGGACACCTACGATGATTTTTTATATTCCTTTTTTCTTACCTACTATGATGAGAAGTGGATCAAAATACTGGATTTTTTCTATTGTTTTTCTTAAAAAATTTGACTATTGATGAATTTGATTCATGTTTAAAGTTTGAGGAACTTCGCAGTTGTATTCCGTATTTATTCCTTAAAACAATTCTTAATGTCTTAAATCATCAAAATAATACACACAGTGATTCTTGAGATACGGTTCGCCCGCGCCCGAGTGTCACCTGACGTAACTTTTTTTGATGAAAAATACGTGTAGGTACCCAAGGAACTTATACCCTATAAGTTCCTTGCGTGTACCTATTTAATTGTGCAGATTTCATTTTCATAGGTAATGTCTTCATACCATACAGCGGTGGGCATATAGGTTATAAGGTTATAGATTAGTTCTAAAATAGGTATCATCCTCTTTTGTTATTAAAAAAAGAAAGAAGATAAACCAAAAAAAAGAGAGAATTACTTATGAATAATAAAAAATAACCTATATATTTATCAAACTACACCATTACATCGCACACGCTCAAAGTCACAGTAATGAGGTCTTTTTCCCAAATAAGGCCGCAATATATTTGTGAATGGAGCAATCAAATCGCGACCTATATTCGTAATGGCTCATTAAGGTATACCTACAGCACACATTGTGCCGAGATGATGTCTTCCAAAGACGTGAGGTGTGGGCGCCGGCCATACATCAACGGTTGTGGTTTGAGGATCGTTTACACTCGGTGGCTTATTCAATTTAAAAAGATTTTTAAGACAACGGTAGTTAGTACAGAAAAAATGATTAGAACAGAAAAAAATTTCGTGTCCATATTTGGTGGTGTTTCACTTAAAGATGTGGTTATGACTTAGGAACTAAACCGTCGTGCGGATTATAAAAAAAATATATTAAAGTTCAGGACTTCTAGATAAGAAAATAGAAAAGGCAACGGCTATATTTGTTTAAAAAAAACAGAAGTAGCTAAATTTTTGTAAAAAAAACAAAAAAGTCCCGGTTGGAACCTAAATATCTATAGTAGATAAGAGTACTTACCTCAATGTCTCAAAACTTCGAAAAACTTTTGAAAGTTCCTCTCTTAATAACCCCAACAAGGTACTGAGATGAAAGAAACATTCTTTCATAGAGTTTATGAAAATAAAGTAGAAAGGAGCTTTATTGATAGTTTCAAGTGTAAAAACACCATTATGCCAGAAGAGTTATTGATTTCGTAAAACTCCATAATAATACTGACTTGTAGGTAACACAGAAGCTAAACTCTCGCCGTAACATAGCTTGGCGCCAAACGCATAATCTCTAGGTCAATATAAGAGTTTTATTGGTGAAATATTTGACTTTGTTGGCGTAGATGGGAAACTGGCGCCAGCCTCTTCAATTCCATGCTATAAAATATCTATAGAGAACTTTTGACGGCTTAATGCTGTAACGGAACATCTTTATTTTTTGGGTTGTAATGGGCAAGCAATAAAAACTTATACTTATTTTCCCTACCTACATTTACAAGGTTTATAGGAATTGAGACTATTCTGTAGTGATTCTATGGGCAAATAGAGCTAAAAAAACTAACCTAAAACTTGTTTTCGTTCCTTCTTTTCGTTAGTAGGTATAAGGTTTCGGTAGCATACTTATGTCTTATTTTGCATTTTGTTTGATTTGCTTAGATATTTTATCATTCTAAGTTTAGATGGCTATCTAGGCTATGTATTGGGAGATTACCATAATACATAAACAATCGATTCATGGCAACGTAGTACAATAATATTTACACCCAAAGATCCAAGTTCAGTACAATCAGCGGACGTGGAGTGGCAGTCAGGGGCGAATTGTGCGAGGCTGTACAAACGAGCGGCGCCGGCGCACGGTCCCGTTAGACGCCTACAAACGATGAGCTTCGGGTAGATCTACTTCCTAGTTTTAGTACTCAAAGTGTATAGCTCACCAGTAGGTGAGCTATACTAAATGGGAAGGTTTTTTGTTTGGATGGATGATTATTTTCCAGGGGAGATCCTACTCCTTCCAGTGGGGGTTTTTCAGGAGAAACGACTTCTTGTTCTTGCTTCCAGCTTTATTTCCTTTTACTTGCGAGTGAGTGGTCATCACCTATGATTTTCGAGACATTTTATGTTTTCTAGGACTTTATTATAAAGTTTTACGCTAATCTGTCATTTGTAAGCCCTTCATCCTCATGAATGTTTTGCACTAAAGAGTCATCCATTTTTTCGCTACCGCAGCATCTATCGGTATTTTTTTTCAGAGGCTATGAAAACAATGGACTTTATTAATTTTAGACATCATGTTTCATAGTAACATTTACTGCTTAAGACCTACACCATCGATATGTAAATATGAATTGAATTAATTTTATTTTCAAAAAGTCCGGTTTCGATTCCCGAGCTGTGTACGGCAAACTCCAGCCGTCGCTGTCGAAACTGCGTCTTTTCTTGCCACTGAGGTCTTTTCTTTGCCAACGAGGGGTTTCACTCCAGTTCTTATTTCAAATTTACCATTTTAAAAATATGAATATTTCAACTAAGAGCATAGTACCTACCAGAGCCAGACACAATTATGACGCACAACCTCAGCTCATACAAGAAAATAAGCAAACCATTTGTTTGCATCCCAGAGTTGTGCAACTGCAGTCCGTTCTAAACCGATGTCTCAATGAACCGTCCGTTTTGGACTTGTAAATGAGTTGTAAATTGTGTTTTCCTATTGATTTTGTAGAGAAGGTACCGACATAGACAATGTAGATATTACTAATTCGCATCATACCTAATTTACGAATCTATGGATTCGTGTTAGACAAAAGAACCAAAAACAACCTAGAATAATTTTTTTATTCCACGAATTTTATGGTTCAAGTTCAACATCAATAGTCCTTCTAATTATCTATAAAATGATTAACCAAAATTCGATACAGGTAATTAAATTCGAAATGGAAACATGGTCGGGCACACATTTCGATAACGAAATCAATTACGATTGGACACTGCGATTAGGCTCAGTTCAGTGGTCGCGTTTAGTTTGCATAAATACATTAGTAATGTAAAACCAGTTGAATTTATTTTACGTTTTATACTCCCGCTAATGATATGGAAACGGAAAAATTGGGATGGCAAGACGCTAGCTTTCGATGTTGGCGCCAGCAACGGTGCGGGGACTCTATGTTGCGGCTCGAAGCTGCAACTCTACGGCATATAATGTTTTATTAGCCAAACCACGTTTGTTTCACATAATACTAGGGGTTCTTTTTTTGTAAGATAAGTATTGCAGAGACGTAAAATCCGCAAACAAATACTGATGATAATGAAAGTTAAAGTTTCAGGAACAGCTGTGTAAATTTATGTCTCGTTCAGGATATATAAGATTAAGAGTTCATTCATTAATTTCAATAGTTTTACATATTTTGAGTGATGTTCTGTTTTGAGTTTTATCAAATTCCAGAGTACACATAAAAAACAAATAGAAAAGCACAGCAAAAAAAAAAACAAATAAAATATTTCCGTAGCTAAATGGTTACGCCCGCACCGCCCTATAGATTGCAAGCGCAGATTTCACCACAAAAGACTTCAACGCGCTGCTTATTTCGTCGTATCCTACGAATAGGGTCACAGTCGCCAGTGTAACTTTTTATTTTTATTGCATTTTTGGAATCTCCATTATGATTTACATCATACCAGTTCGAAAAAAATAAAAAAGTTATTAAGGTTTTAAAATTTGGTCTCAATTGCATTGATGGATTTAGCCCGACGAAAAAGTTAACAAACAGCTTTGGCACTTTCTTCCACGTGAAAAACGCAAAGATCACAAGTATTTCCCGGCGAATACGGTTACATACTCCAGAGTAACCATGTAGCGCGGGCGAAAAGGCGCGCGGGCGCGGATTACCGCACTGTTTGTCGACTACGAAGTTCATTTTTAATAGTTTGGCTAGGCACATGAATTGTCTTTGGTTATGAAAGCACGGAAAATGCTAAATTTATATGTAATGCGAGTAGGTACGTGTACATACATAATTATGTTCTAACAACCTACTAAGGTATAATTATATCTTGCTAGTTTCTTGTTCATTTTTCTTCTGTGTGAAGAAAAATTTCATCGTTAAATCGATTAAAGCGTTAAAGCAACAAACAGACAGACACGGTCTGACCTTCGTATCTACAGTTTTAGTATAGATTATATATGTAACGCATATATAATCTATACTAAAACTGATCTATACTAAAACTAAATACATCTTTCACATTCGCGAATGCGGATGCAAACAATCACTTCATTTGCGAAGTACCTATATTATTTTGTTAGGAATACCTATTCCATTGTGAAATCTTAATAATATAAATAAATGAATATTTGTTTCAGGAAGTTTTAAAATATGTACTTTAAAATGGACTGGAAATTTGAGATACGTAGTTGGTATTTGAGATACGTGGTTGGTTGGGTCGTTTTGAATTCTCTGTAACTTTTTAATATAGAATATCAATATTTATGAAATTATCATACGCCTTTCAGGGTTTTTTTTATAAAGGTCTCTCAATAAGAACTGAGAACAGTGACACAATTTGTTTGAACTATAAACCAACAGTTGTTCGAATTCTAAAAATATTTCTGACATAAATCGGCAATTTAACCAAACTAAAAAAATCTTTAAGATTTTAGTAAAGGTTAAAATTATTTGAATTATTGTATTGGTTTTGTATTTACTAAAGTATTGAATTGATTGTAAGCTTTTTACATGCGGTGCTTTAAACCACAACTATTGTATAAAAATGACTTTTTGTATAAAAATCACTTGGAAATTAGAAAATGTAAAAATTGCCAGAGTTCCCGATATTCCATTGACGACTAAACATATTAAACTATTTGCTGGTCCAACCCAATGTTAAAAATAAAATAAAGGGAAACAGGTTTTAAGGATTTTCAAGCGAAGTCAATAATTTCAGGATTTTTCGACTTCTACATCATCAGACGACAGAGTAGGTACAAAACAGCGAAATAAATATGTGTTTTCTTTTTAATATTATAACGTGAGCAACCACATAGTAGTTGGCTTCAGACAGGCTCATTGACGAGTCCTCTAATCTGGATACAGTAACGAGATTAATAGGATGAATAAATAAAATGCTGAACAATCGACTTAAACTTGTGTTTTGGGTATCAGATGACTTAACACAATAGACCTTATAGATATAATTTTTTTTACTATACATACATAAAAATCAACCAGAACACTCCCTACAAACATCTGCGAATTTTAATTCCATTACTTGTTGTTTTTTAATAGACTATAGCATTTAAATACTAAATAGGTTAGAAAATTAACAGCAAAAAAAATTATCGATGAATACGCCATGCCTTGGCTCTGATATCAATATATTATGACAATAATCATTTAATGAATGCTCGTATAATGTAATGACAACTAGCGGACTCGCTTGTAATTTCATTGGCGTGGACGTGTTTAGGGTAAAACACTTTCACGAAATCAGCTAATTCCGTATTATAAGAAAAAATCGGAATTTCACCAAAATCGGAAAGACGCTTATGATATGTTTTAAGTCCGTTAATTAAGTATTCTTTTTTTTAAGTTTCTAGTATATTTTTTTATTTAGTGAATTTGAAGCAGTCTTGTCATACGATATTATGCTTCAAACATTCTACCTTAGCCCATTTTGAGAGAAGTTTTAATAAATCTTCAAACATTCATTCATTGTTATTATTTCATTAATTTAGTGAATTGAGATTTTATGCAAGACCAATCGGATTGAAACCAAATATCGGGAAGTTTGACTTTTTTCTACCCTAATTTAGAGATATGAAAATAGACCTTAAAACATGTTTAACCATTTATTGTATATTCAATACATAAATAAAATTTGAGGGCATTACCAGCGCACGTTACATAGTAACAGTAATTTAAATAGGTTACCATAAATTACAAATCCAATATTTCAATAACCGTATTTACAGTTTGCGGAAATATTTTCAAAAATCCTGAAACACATGTTGAATAGTTTTGTATTTTAATTGTTCTTAAAATAATATAATATAAGCAATTTTCCTTAAAATAAATCATATAATATTATTGCCTTTTTAATTTACTGTTCTATCATTATTCATTACATAATGAAATTTGAAGCCAATAGAACCTTGCATTAGAAAGTTATAGATATTTCAATACAGAATGAAATTATAAATCTCAAATTTTAATTACCTGTTTCACTAAATTTTCAGGAATATTTTGAAAAATCCTGAAACAAGTGATCATTATTCTTGTGTGTTTAGTATTCAATGTAAGTATCTAACCAATCGAACCACCGGTTACAGATTTACAAAAAACACCAAAAACCTCAAAACCCCCTTTTACCTTTTTAGGGGTGGAATAAGAAAAAAAACCCTAGTTAGCGGGTATTTGTGTAGTTAAAGGTCCAGCCCACCAAATTTCAGCTTTCTAGCTTCATCGGTTTAGGCTGGGCGTTGTGGCCAGAAAACTCCATTATTTATTATAAAATTACCTTTTTTATATGAGTACCTTCCATAATAACTAAAAAATTAGTGCCAATTATTACATTAAATCATGCCTTAAGAAACCCTAGGACGAGTTTTACATAGTTTACGAAAACACATTTTGTTTAGTATGTCAGCAATTGCACAGTTTTACACGAACTCGGTTTTGGCTTTCGAATGATTTGTTGCATTTTAGCTGTACCTACCAACCAGCTGTGACAAATCAGCGGCAATAAATGTATAAACATTTTTCCCAAGGCGAGAATCGAACCCACAACCTTCAGCGACGAAGTCCCTTAAAGGCCTTCGCCAGCAGCTGCGCCATACAGGTCGTCGATTAAGTGCTAGACAAACTAAATACATTTAATATCGTCTCTGGGTGTACAGCGCATCCTAAGTACATACAGCATGAATAAACAATTTCTGATGCAAATTATTAAGGTACAAAACCAAATTATGAAGGACAATAAACTATGACCTTCGTAAAATGTGTAATTGTCCATCATAATCCCGTCGAATAAGTTTACAAAGACGTTTGTTACCCCCCTAGTTGAGGACGTGAAGCGAAATCTGCGTGGAAAACGGTCACAATGGCGCTGAGTATAACGTCGATTTGAAACTTGCACGTGGAACAAGGTGCTAAGGGGCAAAAACTAGGGAAAAAGGTTTTTTTTATTTATGAAACCTTTATGATAATTTAGCAGAAAATATGATGAAACGTTTTAGCAAAAAAAATCACACTCGTTCAATAGAAACTTTGCGAAATAATCAGAAAAAACCGTCTCCTGTAAAGTTGGTGTTTTGCAACTGTGACCGTATTCGTAGGATACGACGATTTTTGTGCATTCTGTTAGAAGTTCATTGATTAAATTGCAAACATTGTAATTTCCCGAAATTATCAGATCAGTGGATAATAACCTCCCTTGCGGAGAATATGCGTAGTATGCGGAGAAATGCCTTAATATTCTATCTTTTGTTCTTTAATTAGCAACAGTTCGTACACAAAAAATACTGCGTCTAATATGTAAATAATAAATAAGCTGTGTTCGTTTAATATGAAAATGGATGGCTGATTTTAATCTCTGACTATTAAATCCAATGAGGATAGATTGTGACACAGCACAATTAACAGTAACTTCGTAAGGTCTTACGCAAGAGGTTATTTATAAGCAACGATTCTTCTTGCGACACTTTAGCAGCTCTCTGGCGCCGGAAATGATTCGCGCATCATCTTTGTTGCGCACTCGTCTTTTCTACTATTAGTTTAGCTTTGGCTTTGAATGAAGGAGAACGACATCTGTTGTTCTCATCATCATCATCTGTGGATATTAATGCTGATTCTTTAATGCATATTATAAAACAAAAACGCTTCCCGCTGTCTGTCTGTCCCTATGTATGCTTAGATAAGAAAACTACGCAACGGATTTTGATGCGTTTATAGAAAGAGTGATTAAAGAGGAATATTTTTATGTAAAACGTGTATAAGTATCATTGCACCCGTACGAAGCCCAAGTGGGTCCCTAGTTATTAATAATTTTCAGTACGATCATGATAAAAGTTGTTCAGAAAAAACCACTAAAGCAAAATGTATGCAGGTACAGTTAAGAATAAAATCAGTCTTGCAATATAATTTTTATTAGCACAGTTTCTTACATTTTATAACTATAGATACTTAATACTTTAGTACGGCTTTCATAGGCACTAAATTGGCTTTAAGATAAGGAAGCAACAAAATGTAAACATAATTATGCTTTTATGCAATCTGACACCTTACTAAGCACTTATCGTTAAGCTTCCGTATAAAATAGCTTAACATTGTAATGCTCATTCTGCTCACTTCAACGCTAATTTGCGATATTCTTTGAACACACAATTTGAGCTCTAATGGCAGGTTATAAGGATCATTAGGTGCAATATCGGCTGTCATTCTGATATACCCGACTAAAGGGTGAGCACAAGTGGCTAGTTAGTGTGATTTGTGAATGGAACAGAAGATCCTAGAAATAGATATCTATAGGTTATAATCTCCTCTATTGGACGTCTTATGAATAGACGCTTTTAAAAGAAAATATACAGTAGTCAAGTAGATAAAACACTGTCGGTATCATACAATATTCATACACTGAAATGTTCTATCAAGCTGTCAGGTTGAATCACGGACTTTGGAGTAAATTCCATGAAAATGGTGCAACTGCTAAGGGCCTCTTTTAAAATTATACCAAACTAAAATAAGCTATTACAAATCCCTACCAAAATAACAGTAGTTTTGACGAATGTAAGCAACCTACTAACAGTAGATTACAATGAGCTTGCAAACATACAAGATGTCATTTCCTAAGAGCATTATAAGATTGACTTTCAAATATCATTTACATTGGAAATTAACTTCTCGAATATTGACGAGTTAACTGTGCTCGAAACCAAGGCACGTGGCCAGCCCAGGCGAGTATGCAAATCTATAGATAAATTTTTGTGTGTGTATACCAAATACGTGCATAGAATCTCACCCACACAACTGCAACAGGCTTCCATTCATAAAAGTAAGGTACAATCTAGCCATGAATTAATCGCAACATTTGAATATACTCTCACGAAGGAAGCAGCCATTGAGAAAAACCTGCCCAAAACAGGTTTGGCACGTGTCAATGAACGAGGAGAATATTTGGACGCCATCGGGCCCAGAGTTGGCCGGCTAGATGATTTAAAACGTTTAATAGACTTGGGCGAAGTCGTTTTATTGATGAACCGTCCAAATTACATTTGTTTACAAAGACTATTGCCAAAACACAAGAAAATTAAATAGAAGTAATAGAATATGAGCACATACATACATACATACACATAATGTTCAAGTTATAGGTACCTAAGCTAGCAGATAAGCTATTGAGGACAGTCATACATACAAACTGTTAATTCATGTTTGCTACAACAACAATAGGTAGAAGTGTAAAGAGTGCTCTTCTGTTTAGCACACTCTCAATGTGACCTGCTTAATCTGGTGAGATTTGAAAAATACTTTATGTTCTACGTTATTATCCCTTTGCTCGCAAGAATAATAATAAAAGTTTTTAATTTTCTTCAGTTATCGATTAACCTACTTCCTACCTTACTTGTAGTGTACATGTAGCTAATCCTTAGCAACTGGCTCTTTCCTAGATGATTACGTAGTAAAATCTGTTATTTACAACTGTAATCATTTTACACCACCAGCGAGGTCCTAGTTGTGGAAGCCAAGAATAGTGAATGGATCTTGCTCCATTCAAGCGAAATAATTACAAATAGCAATAATCATTAATTTTCTAGAACGAGGCTTGTAAGCACACCATTAACCGCTGAACATTAACGGCTTTCTAAAAACCGTAAGATACGTAAGTGATGCGAGATACTGACTAGCAATTATTTCCCCTATTTCCTTATTACTTGGTTGATTTTCAGATTGCATGAATGAAAGTTGGCGGCCTTCGGTAGTGGTGGCACGTAGGCGAGGTTGTCGCAACCGACGTAACCTCCGTCTACTGAATCCATTCACGAATCCGATCTGTAGGCGTACGCATTAATAATACACGTGCTAAACTTCTGCTAGAACCAATACTTTAATTAATGCCGTTTTAGATAGTACACTAGGGGTTAACAAATTCCAATTCAAAAATAAAATGATTATAAACAGAATAAAACAATTACATTTAGTATGTAAACTTATACTATCTATAACGTAAAAATCTTAGCCGTCACCAGAAAAATGCACAGAATGCCGGCAGTATTGTCAGTATACAACATTAAATAGCAAATAATTCGTTGACCGAACTTGAGAAGATATTTGATTCGGACGAGTGTACCTATTGCACTCGTCCGAATCAAAAGTATGTATCTTGGACTCAAGAATGACCTATTTAGATTTCCACAATTAACGAGCAAAGAAAAATATTCTAGTATGACCTTTTAGAATTTTGATTCTGAAATCTTGTGGTTTGTAGATTCTCATTTTAACTTAGTAACTACTTATAGTTCTCAGATCTTGTCGTTGCGGAAGATTTTCTTTTCTCCTTTTCTAAACAGACAGATATTGTAAAACCGTTTAAGGTGTAAGCTTGTTGCACGATTTACGAGTATCTTAGTAATTGAAGATTGGCTTACCTCTACAAAGGTTTGTCTTTGTCGTCTTGAGTCTTGCAAAGGTAAGTACGTTCGCGTCGCTGGACAAGGACAAATGTTTGTACGATCTGGAGATATTTGCTTCGAGTGTTCTTGTCATTTCTACGTTTATAAAACAATGTACCCATAACACAAGATCTACTTATCTTGCGGCTAAATGATGGTGTGTGGATTGTCTAGCATTATTTATTTATTATTCGATGAATATGAATCAGTTTAGCTACCTGATGATTGTTTGCAACTTCTAACTTGGTTATTTTATTGTAATATTCTTTTTTATTACCCCTATTACATATTATTTATTTATTCGCCTTCTGCTAAGATTATGAAGATTGTAAGAAGTACCAATAATGATAAGAATTGCATCAATGTTGTTTTCTTGGCAGCCACGACGTCTTACTTGTCTATGCCAACTTCCATTGGCATAGTGACACTGTTTCCGTATACAATTACATAATGTTTCTTACATAAACTGAAAGTAGATTCAATTGCTTTAATTATTTTAGCTTTACTGGGAATTGATTGGAACATTTTTATATACAAATTAAAATTAATCAGAGAGACACGTAAAAGTTTATTTTTATTAATTAGACATAGTGTTGCTTTTTTATAAATACATATAATCTGCTTGTACCACAACTATTTTTGACTTTTGTTCATATGACCAGCGTATAAAGACCGACATTAACTTTAAAATGTTTACAACTAACTCGTGCTGAGACACAGATCGTTTTGTGACTCAATGCAAAAACTAGTCAGCTTTGTTTTTTTTAATCTAGATTTTTTCTATTTTGTTTAATCAGTTTCAAATAAAATATTCCCTTTCATTTTTATTCTCATTCTCATATGGACATCACCATTTTTACCTTGGACCAACCACATAATGTGGTATACTTACCGTAGTATAAGACACTGTCACTATTCATGTAGTAATATTTTAGACAAGCCCTAGCTTCTATTCTTCTTTCTCCTCATACTTATGTTCTTTTCTGGTACACCATCTATCTACCTGCCAAATTTAAACATGAAAGAGATAGTGATTCGTTCAGCTGTTAAGTTTTGAAAAGACAGACAGATAGACTAACAGATATTAAACAGGGTTATTTTCGAATTATATTACTGTAGATTGGACCGCAAGGCAATATTTAGTTTCCACATTTTGTAGTTCCACGTCAGTAAAAGTCAGAACTGAGTACGCGACATGCTAAAGCATAGACAGCTAGTTAACCGATAACCATCTCAAGACCTGCTAGAGACTTCTTTATGGGTCTACCTTGCCCAGATGGACGATATGCTTAAAGCAATTTAACCAAGTAAGTGATTTCAAACAAGCTTTGCTGTAAGCATCGTCAGTATAACGTTCTACGTTCGATACATCGAAGTAAATATATTAATGAGATCGTTTATTACGTGGCTGACCTTGGGTTCCATCGTGACCGAAAAAAGCTAGCTTAGCATGGCATGATCGTCATGTTCCTGCAAAACCTGCTTTTGTTACACCCACTTATGAATTACGAACATGACGTCACTTATAGACGAACTGCGCTTTAGCACGAAGGTAGGTATAAGGTAACGTATAAGTCATTATAATAATATATAGAAACAATTTGCGGCAATGAAACAGTCATATTCATTCAAGTAATCAAGATAATGCTCAATTCGTATGCAATGATACTCGCACCTAGAACCAAGCTTGCCTATTTAGGTGCGTTGTACTAATATTTCCTATAATGAAATATGAATATTGGATAGGCTAGAACAGGTGTTAATAAATAAGTCTAGATTATCCACAGACAGATCTAATCGGATCTTGTTTACATTGCGAAAGATATCTAGCAGCTTACGGGCAAGTCCAGAACTACACGCCCGGCCTTATCTTCTACTGTTTAAACTGTAAACATATTGGTGTGCCCTGTTACACTATTTATTGTTTAAGTATCTATCGCTTATCTAACCCGGCCTTTTATATACGACAGGCCTTGTTAGGCAGATTTCAACGGAATGTATTCCAGTTGTATAGTGAATAGTGGTTGTTTCTGAATGCAAATGGCTCGTAATAAATATATCGATAGCAAATACTGATCTGATAGGATTTCCATTTAGCGCCATTGTTTGAAGACTTGTATGGATATGTGGTGACTACATGTTCACACAATGTTTATTTGTATTCCTTATTTAGAAATGCATTATAGAGGTATGTACTTACGCATATTTACTTACATTGATCGCGTTATGAATAGCGTACCTGCATAATTTATATATAGTTTCACAGACAAGAATAAAGCGATACCATAACTCATTCATGCTTTGTGTTGCTGCATTAAAAAAATTCAATAGCATCTCACACCGAGAGCCTCAGCCATAATTTTCGTTAGGTTTCTTAAATGTGGACTTAAAGGCCCATTATACGAAATTAATAGCCCGTTCACAAACAATTACTCGTCCGGTTAAATGCTATCAGCGAATCTATGGATGGAAATCTCGTAACCTTTTGACTTGAGTTGAACAAAACTATGATTGCGTGTATTGAGACTGGGCTGGCCACCTTAGAGGACATTAACACGGAGTGAAACCGCGATCGTTATTATTATTGACTGGGTATTGTACAGCTTCTAAACCTAGAAGACCGGCGGCGACAGGACAATATATTCTGAGATCGAACTAGTCGTTAAAATAATATCGGTGTTTTGCTACGTGGCTGTTTTAATAGGTAATCTGATCATTTTATTGTCATTGTACTCTTGGGTAAACCATGGGGCAATTAGTCTTGCGGTTTCTCAAGGACATCGTAGTAACTTCTTCCCACAGCCTGATCTTCACTCTCTAATCCGTGTTTCAATATTCCATTCAATTAGCACTATGCAGCAAACTAATATTGCGCAGCATAAGTGGCATTGAATTGATTTCCAAGGCATGATGCGCACGCGTCGTTATGAATGGGGCTCAGTGAATCACGCGGGCTCCATTCATGCTACGCCTCCGCTTTTGAACGTACTGCTGACTGCAGACTCGTGCTTTCAAATTAAATTGAAAATTACTAAACTAGCACATACGTAGGTACGCAAAAATTTGGATGGGATTTGATGAGAAAAGGTCAAATCCGAAACATTTTCTTCCTGTTCCATTTCCTTCCCTTTCTTGTGATATTGCACTCGAAGTTGTCCTTTCCGAGATACAAAAAATTGCTATTGGTAAACTTAACCTGCGAGTAGGTGTTAAGTAAGTATTTGTGATATTTTTTAGGATGGTTTGAATCAAATTTATCACCATAAATCTGTAGTCCCCATTATAACAAAACAAACTTATTCTCAAGTACAGGCCGGCTAATTTACACTGATACAGTTCCTGATACTGTCAATTGGAGCAAATAGTTAAGTGGTTAAAAGCTGATAAAATTGTGTAGCGTTACATTAACAGTTTGCATTATTTCGGTCAAATTAATTAATCAAGTCGGTTCAGGTAAGTATGCATATAGCCTGAGCCTGCTTTGTAAAATGTACAGTTAACTATATTCGGAACACTTACTTCTTTAAATCTATTTACAATTAAATGTAAGTAGGTATGAGTAAGGAGGTAATATACCTATTAAATGTGCGAGGCAACTAAAAAAAAAACTATATTTTTAGAACAAAACGAGTTATGTTATCGAAATTAAAAACTATCGTATCGTAAGGCTTTGGTATGATACCCTAACTCTTTGTCAATTCGTTTCTTTGTTCAAGATACGTCTCAGAAACCAGACCAGGAATGACAATACATCGATATCATATAGCGGAGAAGACATAGGGTAAAATTTTATAAAGATCCAGTACTGTACCGAGAGAAATGAAAAGCAACAATGATGAGGCCGTACCAATAGACAATCTAGTAACTGACGCGTCTGGACCAACCGGTATTGTTCATTCACACCATCTGCTGTCGTTTCCGGCTTGAGGTAATCATTATGTAGCCTCGTCGATTCACCATTTCATAAGATACCTAGGCATTCAACAATTGAATACTATAAATGTATTGGCTATTCATCGCACAAGTTTTGTTTTGGGTCTATATGAATGAGGCCTAAATTTATAGCCTAGTATTTAAAAAAAATGGCACATTCAATTTTATTGGCATCTAGCAATGAGTTAGGTGATCAGATTTAGTAAGATTTCAACTTTGATTCTTCAGGTTTATAAAATATGTTAATAATAAGCACTAAACCAGTAAAATTTTATTTTATCATGAAATATAATCGTAAATGTTTATTATGTAGGTAAGATCGCGATCAACAAGGTTTGTCCGAAGAGAATTTTAGTTTTTCACATACAGTAACGCAACGGAGCATACATATTATTTCATTATTTTCTGGGCTCTATTCGACACTAGTATGTTTGTACAGAGATATTCCTTGAGATTTCAACTGCTTGCATCACGTATTGCTGTTTGTCGAGTAGGTATTATAAACGAGCTATGTTAATGATCACCCGAAGATGTCATTACAATGACCCGCTCTAGGCAACCTCACGGTATAGACAGCAACGTTAGAAGCAAGTTTATTTTTATAAAAGACATGGATAATAGTAAAAAAATGGCAATAAAATAAAAGGAATGGCTGCAAATTTAATCTGATATACGCAGAACTCCTTGATTAAAGATTTCTTAAATTAAAGTCGACGAAAGTTAAAAAACTAAATTATTTTTTGTTAAGAATCGCCATCACCACAGGTTGATAACCAACGCGGCCTAGTACTAAAATCATGCTAAATAAAGGATATAAATGGTTCTTCCACAAGTATGGCGAGTTATGGTGAGCCTAAGCTCGTAAGGTACATAGGTCATCATCATCATTTGCAGGTCATACTAGTAGGTTTCTGGATACAGGCCACCCCTAATAAGCGCCATATTCTTTAGATTTTAGTTAATTAAATTTCCATAGCTTGCCGCATCCAGCATATGTCAGTACCATCAGTATTTTACAGATCTGACATAATCTAGTTATATTTTGGTACATTTTACGGTGACAAAATCGCTTATTGAACCATTGTGTTTGTATGAGAATAAAGTTCTTTAAACCTTATTGCATGTGCAAGCGAGTGCTCGCGGGCTGTCATCTGATGACGTCAATATAAAATGCATCTATAAGTACATTACCACAGAATAACTATAGCACTGGCATTACCTACGAAGTGAAGCCCATATTTGATTACAAATTTTTGAGCGCTCAGCGCTTTTCTCCTGATGGTGCGATAGAAATCTGCGACAGTATTAAATTAGTAGAGCAAACTAGAGAGGTACCTATTGTTAATTTACACCTTTACCCGCTGACCATACCACTTAACCCTGGGAGGTTCAAGCGACACGACAGAACAGTCACTTTGCAAAACAAAACGTAAGCCCTTGACCTGGTGCTTCGCACTGATGAGGAGCGACACTTGAGTGCCATCTCGTCCATTAATAATCTGTGCTCATTCATAGCTAGAGACTTAAATAAAATATACCACCACTGAAGAAATGGACTTTAAAATCATAGCGATATTAATAGGTAAATTAAATATGTATTGCATTTTGGAGTGCGAAAATTTATTTAGGCCTTACATTGGTCGAAAAGTACCATCGGCATAGATATACTTTTGCCATCAGCCGTTAAAGCCACAAGCTTAATAATAAAGATTTTCAAGCACATCAAATTGAAATCTAAGTTAGTTCAACAGGAATATGACATCAGCATAAAGTCCTGATTAGCAAGTGGAGTGGAAAAGCCGAATTTATGTATTTAGGTTTGTATGAATGCAAATTCAAACTTGAATTGTGAGTTCATTCAGCTTTTGAGATTGTGTTGATTACGTCATTTTATCAGATTTAGCTCATGGTTCGATCATAATGGTCGCTTAAAATATACTTAAACAGCTGTTAACTGAGTCCTGTGTAAGGCCGTACAGTAGGTACTACGGTGTCCACTATTATCTGACCCCTGCTATATTTGAAGTAAATTTCCATGAATAAATAAAATTTTAACTAAGCTGGTGCAGCGCATCAGCATTGGCATACAGCCAGCAGCCAGGTAATGCTGCCAGCGTCTTGGGGACGCTTCCGACTGATATTATTTTACATCAATAACTGTAGATTTTTTGCTACAGTCTGCAATTGGGTTTATTGTTTCAATTGAAACTCCTAGTTCTAATTGGTGTCTGTTATGATTATTATTAAGATACTATAAAAAAACTAAAATGTTGATCTATTGAGACAACTTATTCTATTTTATTAATGAACTTAGCTTAATTTTAAACAGGGATTTAGTCCTTTTTGTATAGATTATAACTGTAAATCTAGAATCATTCATCAAAGTGAAGATAACAAGCCGATTTTCATAAAAACAACTAATTAAAAAAATATAAAACCAAAACTGAAGTAATTACGAGACTACCAGCTAACGAGGAACGCCACTGTACAATATCTATTACAATACCTAATAGTAGCCTAAGTTTAAAGAATTGTAGCGATTTATGATTAATTTAATTTTCTCTTGAATGACCTTTTGACACTTTCACTGGGGTACACATGATAGCAGCTGCCCTTAATACCAACCATCTTAGAAATAGGTCAAAAAATTATGTCATTAAACTGAACCACTTAGCTTTATTGAAGCGTATCACCATGAGGAAAGCTTTTTAATGTATATTAATTAATTCTTAAACACATACTAGTACAGGTGTGTTAACCTGCATTTGGATGGAGCGATGGCTCGCTAATTAAGATACTGTTAAGTACTGTACTTTGAGTTTTGAAGAATTTCCGTCATCTGCTCAAGTGAAGTGGCCAAGTGACCAGAATTCAAAGGATAATTATAAATAATAATGACATTAATGATTATCATTTCAATAATAATCAATAATTTCATTCGAGAAAGAGAGAGCTATTGTTTCCATTTTTCGATGATTTATATTATCTGTCCAGTAGTGTCAAGTTCTATTTATAGATACAAATGAAAGGTTAAACACCTACTTTGTGTCAATAAAGGATTTTTCATCTATAATCTCAGCCGAACTAGGTTCACCGCTGGACATGGCCTCCCCAAAGATGCCCTAGCATTTCCCCAAGAAAGCAAGATACATCTCCACACTATTTTAAAGATCCTCCGTCAAAGCGAACTACTTATGTTCACTAGAAAGATTAATAATAGGAATATCTTTTAACCTGGGTTCTCACTTTTGTTTGTTGTTGAATTGTGAACAATTCAACAACATATTATGAGAATTAGAATTTCATTTTTAATTATATTGTTGTACCGAACTGTTATTTTATATAATTTTATTTTGAGTTTGCTGATAAGCATTAAAATAACGACACACAATTACTCAGTGACACAGAATATTACTAAGTAGGTACCTAGTATTAACTAACCTACTTTTGGTAAAACGTAATCTAGTGCTGATTTACTCATACTCATAACTAAACAGAAACTCGTGGGTAGTCCTGAGCCATTTAGGTATTTGTAAACTGGGTCTTCAATACCATTTGTGACATATATGACACATAAACTAGCTTTAATTATACGTATTTATATTAATGGTATGCTAATGCGTATGGGTGTGGATACCTAATTAGCTGATGAAACGAATTAAATAATTTTAAGTCAAATATTTATTCGTTTGCATCTACTTTCAGTAATTATCTGAACGCATTTGTACCTACTTCCATAAGTATGTTTAAATGTGATCACAAAGTACTGAATTTATTAACATCGGAGGAGGCCTTTACCCAAAAAGGTATTACATACATATTTACTACCTACAACAACGCAAGGAACAATAATACATTAAACCTTGTACATGATTATTTCACTATAAAAACTGTAGGTAATTACAATTATTCAAACTCCCTTTAATTATAAAAAGAACTTATGTCTTTTTTACTGTTAATTTATTTATTTATTTTACAAGTTGACTGAAAGTTATATAATATTTTACAACATGCCTGCCCCAATTACTTATCGTCCATATAATTAAGATCATCGACACAATAGATCGCTACCGACTTTTATGCTGCGCAGCCTCTTTCCAGCCCGGTTTCAAACCGACTTGAAGGTAGTCAAGGTACCTACTTCTCCATTCGTTCTTCAACCGTTCTTTTGTTCACCAAGCCGCCTGACTGGCGAAAACCCGTTTCGGCAGTCCGATTTTCCTACATTCGTAATTTAAATTTTTTTAGACTTTAACTTTATTTCTTGGCTTACAAAATCAGCACTTCAAATGTCATACAAGACAAGTCAAATTTCGACAATAAATTTGTATGAAATAAGAAGTAATATATATCTATACTAATATTTTATAGACGAAAGATTTAATTGTTTGTTTGAATTGAATAGGCTCCGAAACTATTGGACCGATTTGAAAAAAATATTTCACCGTTAGAATCCTAAATTTTTCCTGATCTACATAAGCTAGGAAAATATTCTATACATTTTCCAAAAAGTTACGCATGAAAATTAAAATTTTGTTAAATACGAAATCGTGGCGGACCGCTGGTACTCGTATATATAAAGTGTTATTAATTTTCTTTTCACTTTAGTTTTTGTCCACTTGTGGAAGAACACGATCGAGCCAAATAATTTTGTTCTACACATTTCGAAAGATCCACGTTTCGTAGTTCCTCGACTCTTTGACAATTTGAAAGGCAAAGGCCAATAAACCATCCAATTATTTTCATTACCTAAATCAAATTATATCCAGCAGTCTACGAGGCTATTACAGCTCGTTACTTACGACACCAATATCACGAAATAAGATGAGATTATAAGTTTATAACGCTCTAAGCACCGGTAAATCTGTTTGAATTTAACACCAATTAATACCATTCCACTAATATAAATTCCAGGCGTAATTCTTCCCGACAGTAATGTGATAGCGAAGTGACTAGCTTTTAGCGTTCTTATAATATATATACATTCATTTTAATGTCAGGTTTGTAAATTTTCTAACATCCTCCGGACGCGTCCGAGAAAATTTAAACGATAAACACTCTTGTCTTAAGGGAACCGTCCGGACGGTTACAAGAGTATTATGGGATAATATTATTATGCGAGCCTCTGTCTGTCTTTCACGGCTAAACTACTCAACCAATTTTGATAAAATTTGGCACAGACATTGTCTAGACGGCGGGAAAGGACATAGGGTAGATACTTTTTATTCAGGTGTCACGTTCCCACGGGATAGTACAGGGTCACGCGGTATAACCGATTCCGATTTTTTTTATATTAATCATAATGTTATAACAAAAACATACAGTTTTATAAAATAACGTTAAAACCTAATTAAAATACTATTCTAAGCCAAAAATAAACTAATTAAAGCATTTTCTACTTCTCCGCGGACAAAGTCGCGGGCAAAAGATAGTTTGCTATAAATGCAAAATTGCTGATTTCGGAAAATCGTTTCGAAAACTCAAATAGGATGCTATCTATTCAAAAGAGAGATAGATAATTAAGGATAATTAAAATGTATGTACGTAGCACAGCAGTAAAGCCGCGGGAAGATGCTAGTTCTCGATGTCGATAATCCTAATAGAGAATCCCTTTGGCCATTTATGGCGCATTTAATGTTCGCGATCTAATGCATACTTAACATTAACATCCATTTTGTGTTAGTACCAGATTTATTTTTAATCGTGACAAATGAGAGGATTAGAAGATTAGAAAAGTAATCAATGTTGTAGAACACTCTTTAAATACGTAGACTTAATTATTAGGACAAACGGTAGTTTGAATAACGTGTGTCTCTTTGCATAAACTAAGGTCTCTAAGTAGGTAGCTACTGACTCCCATATTCATAATAGTTTGCTAACTTAAAACGTTTGCTAAGTAATGTTCTTCTTAACTCTGACAAATGTCAAAAGAAGAAGTCAGAGCGAGAAATAGCAATGCTTCAGTTTCAGATTATGAATAAGTAAGTCTTTGAACTACTTAATTAATATTATAAATGCGTAAGTTTGGATGGACGGATCGATGGATGTTTGTTACTTCTTCACGACAAAACATCTGACCAGATTGGACTGGAATTTTCCATTGGTGTAGTTCTAAATCTGGAATAAAACATAGGCTACTTTTATCCCAAACATAGTGAAAAAAACAACCTTTGTAAGTTTCTATAAAACAACGCACGGGAAGAAACTAGTGTTTCAATAACACTAGAAGTCGTTGATAAGAAACATCCATTCACTGTAAGACTCTATTTTGTGTCAAACCTGAAAAAAAATTCCCTAGAATAAAGTGTTGGAATCATTGAATTATCGACTTAGATATTATTACTAACGACCCGCACACTGGTGGATATTACACATCTTTCTCTTAAATCACTCCATCTATTAAAATACCGCATCAAATTCCGTTCGTTCGTTTAAAACTACTTTAAAGATCTTAGCATACAGACAGCGGAAAGCGACTTTGTTACTCTGTAGTGATGTACTCGTATGTGCTCAGACATGTCGAAAGAGCGTCAATTCACGTGTTCTAGCGAAACGGCAACCATTGCGGAAGCCTTGGCAAGAAGTGACAAGGAGGCTTCGCGGGGCGAGGGGGATACGCATGCGTGTTGCGCAATATCTGGCGCCGGTGAATGGAGGTCTGAACGTGGGCGACGGTTTTTATCAATGAACGGCGAATTCGTGGCGTACGCACGATGTCACGGCCGATTCCAACAAACCTTGCTAACACAAAATGCCAACAGATTGACTAACTTCTATTATATAGAACTTTATGTGAGGGTACCGTGCGTGCCCCGAACCTTTCTGAGATGATCTTTCGGGGAGCGGGTAATTTGGACGTAGGTACATATACTGAACTGTGAGGTGAGGTTTTCAGTTCAGTTTTGGAAGGTGTAACAACATTGAGCACATAGTCGTCATACATGGAATAACGAACCCAAAAAGGGTTTTTCAAAAACTTTAAAATTCTTCATCCTTTTTTACGTGCTTCTTTTTTCAAAATCGAGCACAAGCACAATAACTCTCACGGTTTCAGCCTTCCCCTTAATAGCCCTGAAACTGTGTAAACTACCTTTATATTTCAATAACTTTATTTCTTTAACTACATATATATAAATAATTTTATTTATTAGGTATCATACATATTTAGGAATTACCCAAGGTACCTATACCTATGTATAGGTAGGTAACTAGGTATAGGTTAGGGTACCACATGACCTGTTGTACCGACAAATCTAACTGTGCCCGTACGACAGATCATCTCGTCCACGGGCGATTAGTTCCTTTTCTAAACAACCTAGTTTAAACCAAACCAAGAGACTCTATATTTTTATCATTCAGACCTGTTGTCCCCTGACAACTGTTCCGAGTAAAATAAACCAGAAGAAAGAAAGAAAGAAAGATTAATTTATTTGGCCAAAAACAGGTTGTTACTTAAACATTTAACATAGATAATAAAAAGAAGAAAAAACTAATAAATAATATAAGAATACAGCACAGATAATACAACGAGAGAAGAGAAGGGTAGGAGACCAAAAAGTTTAATATTATTATACTATTCTTTGCCCAAAGTAAAGTGGACAGCTCGCCCTCTCGAGAAGTTCGTCGTAACTTTTCAAGGGTTCCAAAAACACAACAAAAGGTACTTTATAGTTAACTAAGGAACTCGTTTTTAACTTTCACGCAAAACACATCTTTCGAAAACGTAAATTTCATTAGTCATCCGATAATGTTGCCTACTGTAGGTACTATGTTGGTATTGGTAGAAAAAAGTTGGAATAGTAAAATATAATATCATATATAATACAGAACAATCAACACAGCCTCAACTAGCACTAAGCTAAGCAGAGCTTGTGTTAAGGGAATCAGATGACTGATATATTTAATAGAATAGGCATATTACATAGATATTTTTTTATTTTAATATTAATACCCAGAAGACCCAAAGCAAATATTTCCAGATCACAAACATTTTTCCCAAGGCGGAAATCAAACCAGCGCCAGCCATGCAGGAGGTTGCATGGCTGGCGCACCTTTGCCCACCTGATGAGTCCTGCAAATTCTTTTATCCGATTATCTGGCTAAAATTAGAAGTACACTATTTGCGAGACGGTACCTAAAATTAGAAGAACACTATTTGCGAGACGGTACCTATCGGTCATAGCCCTGCGTGTTATATCAGGTAGGTGTTCAGGTGCCTAGTCATAACCTTTGTGATTCAGACAGTTCATTTATCTTTTAAGGGTTCCGTACACCAAGGTGAAAATGGGAACCATATGACTGAGACTCTGCTGTCTGTCTGTTCATTTGTCTGATATATGTAGTGACTTCCATTTCTTTTACTACATATGGTTAACTTATTTTGTATTTCTTAATTTGTGCTTTATTATACATTTCCATTGTTAGGTATCTTTGTTACTACATTGCGGGATTGGACTTTTTTTAGATATTTTATAACTCTTAAGTTTATCCAGGTATCTCTAGAATGGAGAATAAGTAGAGTGTTGAAATTTTAACAGGTTGTGCATTACTTTTGCCCCTGTTAACAACAAGGAACCCAACATCAGCAAGTTGCAACAGCAACGTTGAGAACAGTCAGTACTTACCACGTTATGTTAGCTTTTGATTTTCTTCGCGATATAGCGGTAGCCGTGGTAGGTAAGGAACCCTCAGTACGCGAAATGACTCACATTTAGCTTGTTTTATTATGACCTTTGCATATCCTTAGATAAAAATAACAAAGCATTTTCTCGAAATAAAATTCAAGCAGCTTATCTAGGTGTACGTCTTTAAGTTCTTATTATTTTCGTGTCACCTACGCTCTTCACAAAAGCTTCTAACTACAAAAAATATGATTATTATTATTAAGATGTATATGATTCCACAGTCCTACTGCAGAGCAAAGGTCCCCCTTTCGATTCTTTTCTAATGCTAATTTTGGCCACTCTTTGTTGTTCTTTGAGCTTCCAGATGATCTTTCCAGATCCGTCTGGGAATTGCAGGTGGTCTTTGAACACAAGGAATGTGTGCTAGGTATTTGGGTTTTGAAGAGTTTCCGATGCGTGGAAAAAGATACCTCGTCTGAAAATATTTCAATATTTTTTAAATTCGAAGAGATCAGCGGTATAATAGTTTTCTAAATAGGAATATCATGTCTAATGGAAGATGCGGTTTGGTGAATTTTTTTATATTTACACCTGTTATTTCTGTACGATTGTAATATCTGCGTTATATTTAGAAGAGTTTTGTCGTTGATGATTTACTGAAGCGATTTCGAAAAGAAATAATTAATAAAATTAATTGCGCCGACTAACGCCTCCAGTTAGCCTTCGAACAAATTCAACTATGACGTCGTTAGATATGTCGGCATATGATATTCTGAATTTAGCAATATAATAGTCTCTCTTTGTTTTGCATGATCTTTGAGTTGTGTTTCTAGCGGATATAATTACCAAACAATTGAAAACGATCAACGTTCTTTCAGCAAATCCTTTTAGTTTGTTTGGCGATATATACATTATACAAAAATATACTTATGTAGATACCAAATATATTTTATTTCCTAGCCTAATAATAAGTATTTTTATCTAAAAATATCTCATAGAGGATCAATGTTATCTGCGGCCTTATCGGTTAAACCGCTTTACCTAACTTTTTTCTTTCTGGAAACCAAGTAGTAAAGATAATTTTATAGAATGGCGGTTCATGTGCTTAACTAATACTAGCTAATATAACCTTTTACTAATAAACTGCCTAGTAAAAAATTAAATGTAGGTAAGCAATAAGCTTCAATGAAAATTCCACTACCTATATAAACATACAAAGCTAAAACTGAAAATTTTCTTGGAATTTACTAAGGACATAAATTCTCAATAAAAAGATTGCGTTGCTAGAGCTGAAGTACTAATTCCCTTTGCGTTTAGTTTCTGAATAGAAGTTTTCACGTGCTTCGAGCACATGTGGAGTTATTAGCACTTTCAGAAAACGTTGTAAAGCCACCAGCGTGAATTGAAATGACGAGTCGAGTGCGTTTTCGGTGGCAGGAAATACCCCTGCCATCTATTAGGTCTAATTAAGGCAAATTTTATTCAGATATAGTGTTAGTACGTTCGCATATGTTGTTATATTTACTTAATTAATATGCTTTATTAGATAGTACCTACAATTGTGTCATAAACAGTTTATATTAACAGTATAATTAAAAAATATACAGACGAAATGTCTGTACGTAACACCATCAAAACTATGTACCTAGCTATTGCTATCAGGATCTAAGGTACCTAACAGTTAGGTAAAAGTTATCCTCTTTTTCGGAAATCGCCGCAGTATTTTTTTTGTTTCATATGAAAAACGGGTTCAAATTCACTTGTTTATGTTTTACGAGAGAAAAAGAAGTTTGCGGGAATAAAGGTTTTATAAGATCACCTCCGTATCAATTTTTAGTCTACACGAAAGTGTAAGAATTGTGAAAACGGGTCCACATTGACGGATAAATTAGTGAACATACTGATGAAGTCAGTGAACCTATAATATAATTCTTTTTATTATAGGTTTGAACAAATTGATATATTATTTTTATGTATAGAAAGTTTCTATACTTACAGGTGCATTCGGTTTGGCGGTCACCGAGTGGATTAGATTATCAGCGCCGCATCTTTCTTGCATGCAGCACAAAGCTGAATCTACGCCCTTTGGCTATTATTTTGAATAATTTTAGTTTAGGCTAGGAATATAATAATATACGGCAATTAATGTTTTTTTTACTTATTTAAATAAAGCCTCTCTCGCTTATCATAATAAGTACCGTGAGATGATGATAGTATACCATAAACTGATCAGCTACTCAGTAAGTATAATTTTGCGGATGCGATCAGGCGGTGGGCGTTGCGTAGGCGCCCGGAAGGAAGCTGTAACTTTTGGCAACTGTTGGTTCTTCTATGTTTAATGCTTATGGGTCTATAAGCTTGCAATGCTATTGATACAGGCCTTTGTTTGATCACAAAGCAAGGTAAAAGTCACGAGACTTTGTCAATGGCTTTGTTACATGCGTACTTATACAAATATATACTATATTATGATATTTTTAATAAGAGATTTTCACATTTTGCCAACGATACCAACGCTTCATTATCCATGAATTCCGTTGTTATGTAGGCCCTTCGAAGTAAGGTTCTGCAACTTCTTTGCTCCTTTAGGTTTTAAAAGACTTTACTGTAGCTATGCTAATTGATTTTCTTTCCTACCTAAATGCTCACAATACTCTTCTCTCACCAATTTTTTTAAAGATGGTCTAAGCTCTCGCTTTTATTGCAGGTTCACCATAACACAGATATCTCAATCCAAATGATCGGCTTTCCATTAAGTCTGCTTCTTATTATCTAAATTAATATTTAAAAATGTCACTCGAGGTGCGGCATTTCCGGCGCAGCACACGACAAACCGGTCTCAGTTTAGTGCTTTTGAGAGTCATCTCGATCCGTTTACGATATACGCGCTTCCTGTCTAAAACACCACTTAGGTAAAAGACGCTTAGCATCTGTCTATGTGTCGAAGACTTAATAGCACCAGTGTGATTTGCATTATATATAAGTTAACTGTTATTAGTTATACCTATTATTCCCGCAGATTATTTAGGTTAGATGATATTGATAAGTTGTTTTTCCGAAATATTATTAATCTTAGAGACCTTAAAAAGTATGAAATTATAGTCAAAGTTTCTGGCCTCGCGATTTGGTATATTTTATTCCCTGCACGGCTATTTGATGAAGTTTTTTCCTGTTGACGTCATTGATATATTTTGAAATCAATACTTTGCCACGATTGTGTTTTTCTTAGAAATATGTATAAACAAACACTTTGCGATACTAAAGGCGCTAAAATGCTTAATAGGTTTCATTTTGATTACCACAAAAAATTACCACTTATGGATTAAAACTGCGGGTTACCACGATGATGATAAATTTTCTTAGGGTATAGGTAACAATGGGGTTTTATCATTAGGTTACCTTTTTAATTTGTAGGTAAGTTATCTGCCCTAACTACCTCATGGATATTCCCGAAAAAAATATTTACCTACATTAATATCAACCGAGTGCCATACTCACCTACAGCATTATGTAGGTACCTTTGCATATTTTTTTCCTTTTGTGTACCTACATTCGTTATTTTCATATAAATCTCAAGTGCTGTAATGGATCTTGATGGACGACACCAAGGCCGAGTAAATTTAAGGATTTCGGCAGTTTGTTTCTTAAACAAGTGGTGTTATAATACAGTGACATAAAGCACCACTATAAAACACCCGGGACCACCCGGCTCAGGGTTCTGAGAAGAGTCGTATCATTACGAAAATGCACTTTATTTTTACACAAGGATCCACTGCGATTTTTCCTTAGAATCGTGTACTGCTCGTACTGTTCGGCATTACCTAGGAGAGGCTAGGTGGTATTCGCCTTGCACTTGCAGAACGACTGATGATCATTTTAATTACCAAGCTTTGATGAGCTTCTCGGGAACTAAAATCATAATGTTGAATTGACTTGATATAATTTAAAGGACTTTATTACTTGGAAGATTACCGACCGACAAGAAATAGAAGAAAACGACGATAATCTTCCTCACTTGCAATCCAAGTCGAATACAGCAGCTAGTTTGTTTATAAATTAGGTTCGCTGCGCGCGTGGGTGCTGGTGAGAGGGAAGTTGCATGCGCCTGCGCAGCCTACGCGTGGCTCGTGCCGCCATTTATACGGCTCACTTCTCGTTAGCGAAGAAAAAGAAAAGTTCAGTTGAAAACCTTTTGACGGGCTAATTGAATGAGGCACGGGCGATTTCTGATTGAATTGTTGGTTTGTGAATTACATATTTGAATTTTCGAGCGGTTTTTGGGCATGGTTTGTTTCAAGTCACCTACCCAATAGGTCTATCGTAACATTCCAAGACATTCTTGATGAATTATTTCTTTAAAATATGTCTACCAGTAAATTAGCATTTGGAGTGTAAAAACAAAGGGAAATAATTTACCAATTTAGTAAAAATCTTACATTTACTTCTAAGTTACATCATATTACAGTTACAACTAACGCCATCTAGTATTCGGTTCGGAACTGCGTGGCCGCTACAGGCCCGCAAAGGTTCTTGCCGAGCAACCACTTGGCAAGGTCGAATCGGAACCTCGAGTTGGGGACCGAGGGCAGGAAGTTGTTGCCGTCAGCTTGCTCGTACAGTAGGGAGATGTAGCGGTGAGCGTTCGTGCCGCGAGGTGGCGCTGGAGGTTTGTAGCCTGAAAAATACGCAATACCTACAGGAACCCTGCTTTGGAACCATCATTTCTCTTATATGCATTAGATGATAAAATATGTTATAATATAAAGGCACTTATAGCATGTTAGCGTTGGCCCACGGCTGCGCTTTCATTTCCGGCATAAAAAGGTTTATGTCCAATCCCGAAATAGGTAGTACCTACAAACATTAGGTACTAAGCGTAAGAGCTAAAACACAATGATTGCAATAAATAAATTTTATTATGGAATCAATACATGGGCAACGGCGACGCAAGGTTTTGCCCTGAGCGAATCCCACCGATTTTGCGCCAAAACTAAACTGCTGAACAGAAGTACCTAGGCCTGCCCAAAATGACTCAAGCGATACTGCACCTCTATTACATGCATGTTTTTCCGAACAAAATGGGACGAAGCGAAAAACCGAATGTAAAGTTGACTGCTTCGAGGTCGGTTTTTACAATTTCAAAATTTATAGTAAAATTAAAAAATATGTCGACAAATCAAGCAGCATAAATAAGTTTTTCTTTAAGTAACTACCTGCCGACTATAGTACATAAAGTACTTGTATCTACTATAGTAGTGAACGACGACCTCTGTGGCGCGGTGGGCGAAGGCCCGCCTGCGACGCAGGAGGTTGCGGGTTCGATTCCCGCCTCAGGACAAATATTTGTACCGATCCACAAAAGGTTTTTCAGGGTGTGCTAGTCGTTTTCTATGTATAATAAAAATATCTATCTGTGTTATATATTGTACTATAATGTACAGTGCGCGTCACATATAAGTACCCCCCTATCTCAATGTATGTGGGACACAATAGTTGTTATTTTTGGGAATTTCAGACTTTGAGTATTATTTTCGATCCTGAGCGGCGGCGTGACAAATTTTAGCATGTAAAAATTTGTGATAAGTTACAAGGGAATAAGAAGTTGTAAATATTTAGTAGACAAGGGGGGTACTTAATTCTGATGCGCACTGTACATATATCAGTTATCTAGTAGGTACACTAGGTACCCATAACACAAGCTCTGCTTAGCTTGGGGCTAGATGATGCTGTGTGTTATTGTCTAGCATTATTTAGTTATACCTAGTATTAGTAGGCAACTACGGTAAGATACTAACCTCTGTAATCGATTCCAACCGTTTTGCTGCTTTCCTTCGCTTTTAGTGCTAGACCCTGTGGAAAATAAATACTGGATTTTTAGTATTTATCTTAAATTAAGAATTTCCTATAATATGAGAACAGAACAAACAGTAAAATAAAAAGTCTAAGTGCTCCGACGACCACTGTGGCGCAGTAGGCATTTCGACGCAGTGGGGTTGTGGATTCTATGCCGCCTCGGGTCAAATTGTAATTGTCTAGTAAAAATTTATGTTTCAACTTCCAGGAACGGAACTTACAGGAATGTTAGATTTCAGCATGTGCAGGAAAAATTCGCCGTCCTGTTGTCGAGGCGCGTCGGGGTCCACCATTAGTATCGTATAGAATTTTTTCTGGAATTTGTTGACAATTAATAAATAATAATTCAAGGATAAACCTACTTCCATAGTATCTGGCAGGAATTTGGTTAAGAAGTAGGAGTAGGTACTTAAATGTTACATGGAGGAGATACTGGTCACTAGAAAAATACTAGGTAGGTAACTAGGCATACCTACTAATATTATAAAGAGGAAAGATTTGGTTGTTTGTTTGTTTGAATTGAATAGGCTCCGAAACTACTGGACCAATTTGAAATATTCTTTCACCATTAGAATCCTAAATTTTCCGTGATAAACATAGGCTATAGAATATTTTCAAAAAAATTAGGGTTCCGCATGAAAATGGTTTTTTTGTTAAATACCCGTGTGAAGCCGGGGCGGACCGCTAGTAGATTATATTTTAATACTTTAAATTTTGTGTCCCTAGAGTTACATCGTGATCATCAGCCTATGTTAGTCCACTGCTGGACATCGTTTTTAATAAGTGTATATGTATAAGCATTGTATAAGAATGTTTTAAACGCTATTGGAGGTCCGTACTGGATAAATAAAACACCTAGACTACACAGTATAAACATTTAAAAAGTTTGATTGATACTTATCTCTTGCATTCTCTACTTTATGGATGCGAAACAAGGGTATTTATAAATAAAGTCAAATAAGGTCAGGAGCAATGGAACGGAGGATTCTGAAGATTCGAAAAATACATAAATATTGACCATACGGCAACACAATGTAAGGGACTGGAGCTGGAAACAAAAATGTTGGCAGACCGTATAGACGGTGGGCTGATGTGATGACGTCATAATCCAAACAGCTGCAAAAAGCTGGATGAGCCGCGCTCTCGATTGAAAGTCGTGGATGAAGATGGAGGAGGCCTTGGAGACCCAAGAAGGAACCAAATCTCAAAAATATTTTCAAATAAGTTAGGGATCCGTATGAATAATTATATTTTGTTAAATACTCTTGATAGGGAATAAAAGGCGTAGTTATTATTTTAACTTCGTTTATAGATGCTAAAGATCGAAATCATAATATCAAAATGAAAGCATTCACGCTCTTACCGAATCAGCCATGTAAAAAGTGAATAGCGGTTCTTCTATGAACACTTGTTTGGGTAGCATCACATCGCAGTTGTGGTCATCTACGATGGTTCCTCCAACACTGGTCAGGTTCAGTCCAGACAGCCTGTCACATCCTTCTAGAAGACTCTTCACCTCTGTCATAGAACATTGCGAGTTTGCGCCCACAGCCAAACGAAATAAAGATATTGCTAATAAATATCCTAACATTATTTATAGTTTGAATACTAGCTTTGACTAAGAGTGGAAACGAAATGGTTCTCTCCTACGGCAGGTTAAAAAGTATTTCTTTTAACTGTTGTTTGGTATTTTTGGGAGGTAGTAGGTAGGTATTTTGAAAACATCGTTTTGCGATAACATTATTTAAGAATACTATTTACCTACGTAGGATAAGGTTACAATGTAGGTAGGCACTACATAACACACGCCGTCTGCCATAATGCTGCTTGAGTCGCCAAGGTTGTGGAGTCGATTCCGGCCGGGGGACGAATAATTGTATGACCGATAAAATATTATGTTCAGATTACAGAATTATGCGTAGACAAGTTAGAAAAGGATTGATTCAAACATATTTATATACCTACCTACCTAATAATCCTAATATTTTTTTTAGTTGGTTGTGTTGTAACGTCGGCAATGGCAAGCGGCGCGGCTCAAAACTGAATCAGGAATCACTTACTTAGGCATAAGCTTTCCATGTCATACAGAATCATACCCTGTAAAATTATACGTTATTTTTTACTATAAAAACTATGGTAGTTTGATGAATTCATTATGAATGTAAGCGGGTTAACTACGAACCTATTATACTATATTATAACCCGCTTACATTTATGCGTTATTTTTTGCGATTTGAGTCCTAATGGCGATTTTTTTAGAAATGTCAAATGGAGCTGATTGTCAATGTCAACGTTCTATGTCTTGTCAACGTTCTATGTCTTGTCAAGTTCCAAAAATAAAGAAAAGAAGTCATCAAAATCAAAACAAAACAAAAGCAACAAAACGAACAAGATTCTCTAAATCCAAGACGTGAAGAAGAGTAAGAAATATTACAGAGAAAATATTCAGGGACCACGATTGTGGACTAATAGAATTATTATTATGGATTCCCATCCTCTTAACATGGTAATTATGTTGAACATCTGGAAGTTCATTGCGACGTTTAAAACTACGAGGTACCTACTTAATTTTAAATACTTTTTCAGGCTCATCAGCAGCATCGCCGTGCTGAGGCTCTGCTAATGAATAATAGATACGACGAAGCTATGCAATGCCATCACAACGCTGCTGAACTACTCCTGGATGCCATGAAATCCACTGCCTCCTCGGTAGCCATAGAATCCATCACACTTCAACACAGCTACCACCTCAAACAAAAGGATCTCATCAAAATAAAAAAAGATCAATATGAGCGAGTCAAAAAAGCCATGGACAATATCAAGCTCCTCAGCAAAGACACTGACCTTCATCTACATGGGAATGATTATTCTAAACTGCAAGTTGCTATCTACAGAGCAATAAATGAGACAGATTCCTTGCTGCACACTTTGATAAATAAGGATGAAGTCGATCTAGGGGTTCTTGCAGCGGCAACAGCTACTAAAGACAGTGACGGTAAAAAGATTGAAAAACCCAAAGAAGTTGTTGTTGAAGAATTGCAAATATTGAGCCAAAATTTACATTCTCTCATTGAACAATTAGTTATGCAGGTTGAAGTGCTGAAAGATGAGAACTCTACACTGAAAGAGAGGGTAAACTATTTAGAGAAGGAAAGACTGAAGTATCTTAACCTACAGTCATCACAAAATGAGCTGCTCAATAGAACTTTTGATGATTTCCCAGTTAAAGAAGCAGAGCCTCGAGTGTCACAGAGTAGACCAACTAATGTGCCAGAAAGACCATCTCACTCTCATTTTGATCTTAGCTCATTTAAAGATTGATGAAACCCACAAGGAGCAAAGTGGGGGTAGGCTAAATCAACATATTTATTTTCTCTTCATTCTTAAATTTTTATGAAATTTTAGAAAAGTGAAGCCTATTAACAAAACAAAAAAGTTACTTCACTTAAATGTTATATTTCATGAAGTCAAAAATATTTAGAAGTATTAAAACTGCATAAAAGGTATCAACCCCATCATGGAGTACAGTACTCAATTAGTTGCATATACATAAGATCTCCCTTAACATAGTTTTATTATTTATTAATTTTGTCCCATTACTTTTAAAATCATGATTTTACCTTGTAACTTAGTACAAAAAATAAAATTAAAGTATCAATTTTACATCAAAAGGTCACAACTAGCCAATTGCGACTTTTTAATGTAAAGCCATATCCTATGCATTTGTGTTCTTTTAACAACATGTGCCTTTTTGAGTAAAAAAATATGAATTTGGATGTTACTTGTGCCTTTTAGGCTTATCGTAGCTCTTTGCTTATTAAGGCGAGGTATTCCTGCAGCTGTAGGCATTTTGTCCTGTCTAAAGTTGCGCGCGAAATACTTAGCGCAGATGCAGCGCCAACGACATAGTATAGAAATAAGCAGTAGCATAATATTATTTCACTTTAGAAACGCTGTTGCTATGATCAAACTTTGTTAATAGTTTTCAGTTAGAGTTTCGTAAATAAATGAAGTTGTTACAACTTCATCTCTATTTATGTTTCTTAATATAGATAATGAATTAATAATAAAGTAATTGATCCCAAGATAACCAACCAAACCAAGAACGCTGAAAAACGTCCGGACCAGACCAACAAAAGGCATAGTTAATTTCCGAACTTCGTTTTTTAAGTACCTACAAAATTTGAAATAAATCCTCAAATAAAGAAGACAAAGAAGCAAATAGAGAACATTCGCTTCTATGATTTAAAATTTAGTTTGAAATAAATACAAAGAATAAAGGGTATCAAATAAAACAATTATAATAAAATATTATTATTTTCTCAAAATTCTCCAATATTCAATTCTAGCGTGCTTGTACCCGGTTAGTGGCTCAGGAGATGATAAGGCTATGGACATCACATAATTATTTTTTCCATTTGTGGTAAGGCTAGGAAGTCTATAATTTACAATTCTTTTTTCGACCTTTTTCAACGTATTTTACTTAGTATGAAACTTAGGCGATTTTCAAAACCTGTTTTGAATTGTCGAATTCCATACCTTTGATTTGAATTGCTCTCAATGAAAAAGTCTCATTGTATGAAAATTTGTTTTATGACCATATTTCAAAAAGTTTAATTTTTACAGACTTCTCTATATTTTTTCTGTAAATTATAAATCTATATCTACAAACGCATAGTACATTTTACATCGATCACTCTGCAATCTTCGGAGATAGGGGGTTGGTGGGGGAATGGTTAATTTTTTGACCATTTATTACATTTCACATCGATCGCTCTGCAATCTTTGGAGATAAGGGGGGGAATGGTCATTTATTCGACCTTTTTCTAAATATTTCAAAAAGTATAAAATTCATCAAAATTTCAAAATCTGTTTTGGAATGTGCAAATTGAAACCTTTCATTTGATACCCCATTCGACTCTGTAGGGTCCCATTTCAATATTCAATTTCAAAATTTGTACCTACTGAAAATCTTTATTTTGATTTTTCATTTTTTCATTTTTGCCGACCAGAGCGAGGTCGGCGCATTCTGCAGTGTTCGGGGAACTTCGGGAGGCTCGGCCGTCCGAGAAAGCCCGAACACTGCATCGATATGCTGCACACTTCGGGCTGCGTTTATTCAATAACTATTCTTACTCTTTATCTGTTTATATCAATTAGGTACCTTAGTAGTTTAAGACACAAAAATTTTGTTTTATCACTCACGTAATAAAAAACGTAAAGTATGTAACCAGAGGAATGTAACATTCGAGTCAAATCCTCAAGGGCTTAACGAATGTTAATATTTAATAACTAGAATAAGTTTTTCAAGAATAAATAAAAAAAAAAAAAAAATATTTTCATAATTCGCCGCCCCACCGAATACATAATATGGTAACCGACTATTACTATAGAAGTGTTTTTATTTGAAATAATTGTTTCTGAGGTGCGATTACACCTTGTGAATTTTTTTCAGGCAAATCGTACGAGTAGTTCTTGAGATAGGCTTTTTGTAATGGGTTTTACTTTTTTATTAAACGAAAAATAAAAACAGCTCTTTGATCCGAACAACATCGCAACAGGTTAATTCTCACTCCTCGATATCTCGCTTTTTATTGTAAGATGTGATTGCGGTTTTATTCGGGAAAAAAAGATAAAACTTATTTTACGTAAAGTAGAAAACGCTCTTATTCATGTTTTAATTGCAGTTTTTTACTATATAATAATTTAAAAAATCTGAAAACAAGCAGCGGAGCCATAATAGAATAAGAATATAGGTATAGCGCACGGTTTAATTATTGAATTTTTCATCTGGGTCCCTAACTATGGTCATCACGGAAAATTTAGCATTTTAATGATAAAAAAAAAATTCAAATCGGTCCAGTAGTTTCGGAACAATTCAAACAAACAAACAATCAAATCTTTCCTCTTTATAATATTAGTATAGATAAAAGAAACCTATTAACATGTAATAAAATTATAGATTAAAAACTAGAGGTAAGCAGCTCGGGGGGAGTGCCTTGCCTTAGGCGGCCTTATCGCATTGGAGTTTTTACTTTTCATAACCTAAAACGTCTTTGATTTGATGGTAATCGATATCCATGTGTAAAATCTGCGATAGTAAACTTTCAGCCATCTTGGATTTCAGCACCAGCATTGGTGCTGAAATCCAAGAAAGCGAGCTGTGCTGATCCTTGGGATCAGCACAGCTCGCTTCGCTCGCCGTGCTGTTCCTCTTTGTCGCATTGCAGCTCGCTTCGCTCGCCGCAGTGCTTCACCCGCTTGCTGGGAGAGGGGGGTCGTGGGGGTCACAGCACGTCTCGCTTCGCTCGCCGTGCTATTCTCCTTAGTCGCATTGCAGCTGGCATCGCTCGCCGCAATGCTCCACCCGAAAAAAAAGGTCAAAATTTGGCCAATTTTCGGTTTTTTATAAAAAAAGAGGGTCTGGGGGGTCAAAGGGTTCAAACTTTATTTTGGGTTCAAAATGATTTCTTCTCCTCTACATAACTGTGAAAAAATTTTTCTTCTAGGTCGATCCGTTTGGGAGATACAAAAAGGGGGGGTGAAAATGTGGGTGGAGGGGGGGTGATTTTTTTTTATTTTTCAACACTAGAAGAAACCTTCTATACGACTCCGCAATCCAAATTTTTCTATAACGACTATTTCCGGTAGCAACTTCAAAAGGGGGGTCTGGGGGCAAAGGGAGGGGGGAATTTTTGCCTGCCTTTGAACTATTTGACCCCCTCTATACAACCCCACAAAAAATAACATTCAGTATGGCTCTGTTTGGGAGCCCCCCTAAAGGGGGGGGGGGAGAAGGGGCAAATTTGGAAAAGTCGGAATTTTCCTTAGGTCCCCCCGATGCCCTCTATACGATTCCGTAAAAAAAACCATACCTATGATGGTGGAGGGGGCTCCACCATCAAGGAGAACAATTATGTCAATGCTTTATAGATATATAAAATGTTAATGTAGTTAACTAAATATTATTGGCAATAAATCATTCCAGTAAGTAGATAATATATTTTTAAACTAGAACAATAACCTTTATTAATTTTCTGCCTTACATACCGATGATTTTATACTATGGCACTACGACCGTCACATATCATGTCAAAGGTTGAAGTAAAATTGAATCTAACGCCATTGTGTCAGAGACTAAAATTGCATAACAAATGAAACATTTACGTACTTCATAAATTAGCGGAAAAATTGACATAGGTCCGTCGTCTGTAAGCGCCAGAGCGCGACTGATCGTGTCTGCCAAGCCACCACGCTTGTGAATTTTGTAGTTATTTCAAAATAGTGATTTTGAAAATCATTTTATCAGGACAAACTCTGCGAATTTGTCTAGAAATAGTTACTGTCTTTAATTGAGTACAAAAAAAAACTTAAAATATCACATGGTTTAGTCATAATATTGAAAAAACATTTCAAAAAGGGGTAACTTCGAGATTTTTTTTTCCCGAGCGAAGTTTATAAAATCTTGTATCTGAATGCGAATTTGACTAGACTAAATCCTTAACTATTACATATCTTTTTTACAGAATTTTTAATCAGTATTCCTACATCTCAGATGGTTTTGAAAACCACAAAAGTGCGGCCTCTGTTGGCCTACCTGGCCTTAAGGATAGATTTTTCTTTTAAATTTAGGCAGATGCGCCTTTTTTTCCTGATTCCGAATATGTATCTAACTCAAATCTGAAAAAAATGTTAGATGTGCCCTTTTTCGTTACGAGGGCACTGTAGGCAATGTGTTTGTGAACACAAACTTATGGTTGTGTTCTCAGGGCCTACAGAAATATAATATTATTAATAAAGATTATCACTTACACAACCAGGTTGTGAAAGTGGTGTTTTATAATAAATACCTACAGTAGATTTGTATTTGTCAGAAAATGTAAAAATCCTACTACTACAGAATTACTGTTGATGGGTACTGGTTCTGAGTGTGTTGCGATTACTTTTGTTGGTAGATACATAGTGTATTCAAGTGTAAATAGGGATAGAGTGTATATTTTGTAAATAAAATTAGAATTATTGCATACAAATGTCTTTAACTTTACGTTAGGTACCTACCTACCTATAAGATGCAATCTAATTCAAAATCTGTGGGCATATTTTATTGTTTTCCTATATTCCAGTTTATTAGGTAGTAGGTTGAGAAGAAAATAAAAAAAAAATACTTATTTTAAGATATGTATTACATTGGTCTTACCTACACAAAAATAAATTTTACTCTGGTTATGTTATTGCAAAAATAAACCTCCCAGTAAGTCAACCAGGAATAACTATTCTTATCTCTATAAAGAAAACTACATTAGGAATAATTTATTATCTAAATAACATTTTTGGTAACAGGTTTATAATACATGAAAGCTCTACCATATAATAGATGCAGAAACATTATTCTCAAGGAACTGATAAAATAGTGATAACAGTATGGACAAAATTTCCTACCTGCCGTTTCAAAATATAGATCAACAAGCAGCAAGTCTAAATATTGGTAGAACATTGAAAATAAAGCTATATAATACTAATACGTAAGGCTACATTGGGATGATAGAGTACCTATTTGGTTCTTAAATTAAATACTTTTCTAACTTTAAAATCGTAGAATATTATTGCTTTACAATTTAATTCATAACATTTGTATGATTATGCTGTTATAAGATATAAGGTGCAAGTATGTATTCTAGCTATAGCTACAATTGTAGGCTACCTCCACTACAACCATAGAAAACATTTAAGGACACAATAAACTGTAAATAAGCAAATATTGATTAATTTTAGACTAGCGACCCGCCAGCTTCGTTTGGGTGCAATGCTGATGCATGTTATACAATAAAGCTTCCTCTTCAATTCAATTTATATAATACCATGGGCTCACAAGGAGCACTTAGTCAAGTCAAATGAGTCACTCTTTAAAGTCTCTTGAATCATTCTATTTATGAAAAAAACTGTACGTAGTTTTAAAGATCTAAGTTGACATAGGGACAGACAGACAGGGGGAGTGACTTTGTTTTATACTACGACAAGTGATTATCTTGAACCCCAAAAAGAAATATAATTCTAGCAAGTTTAAAGTAACATAGAATTGTATTGAATGATAAAATAATTAATACTAATCAAAATCAACTTTAAACGTTGAGAAGACACAAAAGTTTTACTCTAACTAAGAAACTAGCAATTTCTTAATTCTATAAGCATTAAAGAATTGGAGAAATATGGTAAATAGGCACTAAAATGGCAAATCACATACCAAAGTGAACAAGGATCATTGATCAATTCACAACCACAATATATACATACATAGAACAACAATCATCAATTTTAGGCATACCAACTACCTAGTCATAAATTCAACAATTGGCAAAATTTTTTTCAAACCAAATGAATATTGATACAATCAAAGAATTAGATTTTATAGTACTTAAATTTCATTCCACTATATTTATAACATCTAATATCCTAATATTTCGAGATTTCTATTACGGTAAAACTACAGATTTTATATCGCCTCACAAGCCTTGAACCATTCTCAACTTGTCTGAAAACTGGTAAGTCATTTATCACGGTGTGTAAGGTGGGGGAGGTGGTAGAACTGATAAGTCATCAAAGGGGAAGTACTGCTGGGATCCTAAGACAGGCGGTGCATAGGGGGGAATAGTAGGTACGTAGTCAGCACTGGGGGTGTAGGGGGGTAAAGCAGGGACTGCGGGAGTGGGCCCCACACTGTGTGCTTCGTAACCATCCCAGTCATCCATGAGGTTCCTCCTCTGAATGTCCTCATCATTTAGTGGAGCTCCCCACAGATTAGCAGCTGATGCTAACAGGGCTAATGCACCTGGAATATAGAAAAATTGGTTGGTGTTATAAGTGTAGGTACCTATATGTTATACAAAACAAACAAAATAAACACTTCGAAAATACTAAAAATGTACTTCTACCTATACATTATTATTAGAAACGATACAAGTAATACAAATTTTATAACAAATTGTGTAACAGATTAATAATAAGATCAGCTGTTGGAAGGTAACAATAACAACTGAAGCAACTGAAAGTTAAACTGCAGCCCACCAGGGTATTTGTAAATATAATAAATGTGCAGCCTAACTGAATTAAGTTTAACTGTATTATAATGTAACATAATTTTCTTCCTCCGACCTCTCTGTCATATACATTGAGGAATGCTGAGACCCTGATGTCAAGGTCATATTTATCAGCTTCTTATACACTTGTCCAGCAGTGGACTAATATAGGCTGATGATGATACACTTGACAATGACTTTGAATCATCATTCATAATATGTTTTTAATCTGCATTCAATGATTACCTATATTTTATGTAGTTACATTAAGTAATTTACTATAGAAAGGAGACTGACCTGCTCCAGTGATGATATAAAAGCCATATTCATAGTCCACTTGTATTGTGTTTGCATCACCGTTATTTTCATTTCCAAGTACAACAGTGGCATAATAGCAGACACCGACAATTGCTATTACCCAGAACACACAGAGGATGCTCGGGACAGCGTTCCGTCGGAGTATCTTGATGACTCGGCTGTTGAGGCTGGTGAGATTAATGAGGGTTCCGATGCAAGAGCATAGGAGTACCATGAAGCAGAGGAGTATCAGTACTCTCATCAGGGTAATGATCTTTGGGGTGGTGCATGGCGTTCCTGGAATTTTAAGGAGATGTCTTGATAGATATACTTAAGTGAATTAATAAACATTTATTTCATTTAACTTAGTCCTTATCACAAAAATAGCACTTTAATGCAGAACCACTGTAGCACTCACCGCTGAAGTCAGATAAACTGATATTATCATCATTTTCAAAGAAGAAGACGTGTGATAATGACAATTCAGGGATGCAATGGAGTCCCTTTATTCTGAACCAGCTGGACTGCACAATCGCTGCACAGGTCAGTAGGAATGTCCAGAGATTGAAGAATGCAGCAATTTTATTCAGCTCCTTGTCTTTAAAAGGGTATGGCATTTTAAGCCCTGAAAAGTAAACATGATTTATAAGTCAAATAAGTACATCCACCTCTATCTATAACTTTACAAAGGTAACCTACTAAACAAGGATAAAACTACTTTGTCAACGAGATGTAGAATATTATTTCAGTTTTTCCTATTGTTATTTCATTTGGTAATATAAAACTACATTGGTGATGGTGTAACTATTATTAGACAGAATTTACCCCAGGGTGGTGGTTGGCTTCACCAGGGGGGGTCAGCTAAGTTTACATTTCATAGCAACTGAGCGCTTGCATCTTTGCAATAATGAAATAACAAGTAAAAAGATTCTTAAGAAATATTTTAAAGCAGGTAAATGATTTTGCAATAGATTGTGTACTTAGTTGATCTACGTGCGACTGTTTTTTCATAGTTTGAAAAACATTGGGCTGGCATGAAAACTGAAGTCCCTTACATCTAATTCTTCTACAGAAATATACACTTTATTAATACAAATAAAGATATGGTAGTATTCACTTCAACTGGCTAGGTAACTGTTGAAAAATTCAACAACTACGAAGCTGGAAAACATTTTATAATGAAGGTTGCACGTCATACCTCGAATCCACGCTAGACAACCCATTTTATAGCACTAATCATTGGACTAATCTCCCTTTAGCCTGAGAAGCGCACTTGTACGTGTTTTGGGATCTTTATCAAGAATAGTATTCCAAAATAAGGTATAATTTCAGGAAAATTTCGGTGCAAGCGATAGCACCTACAACAAAATATATTGTGATTTCTTTGACTTTGATTGAAATATGACGGGCAAAAAATGGCAGGCATAATTTGAACTTGACGTTTCTTTTGGCATATGACAGTGATATCTCTTGGATGAACGAAATCATACATTCACATAATTTTAGGCAACATGTTAACACGTTCATGGCGGTACGAGATCGAAAACGTCTCGTACGAGACTTTCATACAACGCGAAGGTGAAATCGTGTGACCGTCTCGTTCGCGCGAATGAAATTCTGTATGATTTTTTACAGTTAGAGTGAAATGTCCTAGTGTACCCTGTTTAGGTACCGTAGGTATAGTATTTTTATGAATGAAAACATACGAGAACCAATAGATCTCGTAGCGACCACATGCAAAAAACCTGCATCTAGTGCGATACGCGACCCATAGGGTCTCGTAGTAATCTCGTACGAAGCCTTATGAAAAATCAATTAGTGTTGCTACAACTTTCGACGAGTGCATTGTTTTGTCGTCATGGATCATAAAATGTACCAAATGTAACAAAACTTTGTGCTTACAGTGTTTTAACGAAAAACATTGATTCTTTGTACATTCTTCATTTTTAATTTATATTCATTTGTCTTTTTGAAATAAATTTTTTATCGACATTGTGTGTTTTGGTGTTTAAAACATCACTATAAATTTATCGACTTTTTGCAAAATATGCGATACGAGATAGAAAAGAACTCGTATTTTTTTGCCATCTCGGGCTTTACGAGATCTTAAGGTTCTCGTATTTCTTTTTTGCAATTTTTTTAATGAATATGTTTAGCTATTTTCGGGCGGGCCTACATACTGAACAACACATTCATTGTCTATCGGTTAGTATAAAAATTTAACCTTTTTTATGTATTTCCATCCAAGTATTCAAGTTAAAAGCGAACAACACATACGAGACCTAATGAGTCTCGTGCCGTCATTAGGGAAGGTACATTACGAGTACTTTTCAGCCTCGTACTGCGTTTTCAGGTAGGTTCCATAAATCGGCCTCCGCGATGAACGTGTTAATTGTTCCTGTTTAACTTGGTAGCCACAGATAAATCTTACGGTGCATTCACCGCAACAGGTGAGCATGAAGGTATTTACATTGATAAGCTCCGTGTATGTAGATTGACACGTACTTATAGTGGTTTTACATTGATCATTTTCATGATCTTTTACACAAAGATTGTCCCCATTTGCTTTTTGGTACACCGGCTTCTGAAGGTCACATAGGCGTATATTTTCTTCAAAATTAGTGCATTTTTGGTACAATTCATTCTCAGAAATCGGTAAGTAGGTATCCTTTTGTAGGTTTATTGCAAAATAAGCCGCTTTCGCGGTAATGCTTACCATTGCGTCCCCCACTTGCCGCGGAACGGAGTATGTCTTGAATAACTCATAGTTGTCCCTGTTCACCAAAGGAATTTGTATTTCGAAGATGAAGTACTGCGAAGTCATGCAAGCTCTAACTCGAAGAATCTTGTAAACCTTTGTCAGATCATTTTGAATGTTGTTACTAGGCAAAGATAAATCTTTGGACAGCTGTCCGGAAATGGTGCTGAGTTCTTCACGAAGCTGCCTTGGTGTAAGTAGATGGACGTTGAATTCATGTGAGTTTGTAATAGTATCGAGCAAAGCGTCTTGAATATTCTTGAGACTTATGTAGATGCTGTTGGCAATAATGCTTGACATTATGAACTCTTCAACGATCTCT